>JABWTJ010000611.1:0-445319 GCA_016801875.1 Solanum sitiens
TTTTAAATAAAAATCTGATTTTTCTTTTTCTTAAATCAGCTAATAAATATTAATTTATTACATTAATTTACCAACATAAATTAAAAACAAATTTAATCATTGCTTCTAGTGGGGCTCGAACCCGAGTGACACCCCATTTGCGAAAATGGGTCACTTCGGGTCGCCCCAACCCGAATTGCTTTATTTAATTAAATTAATTAATTAAATAATTAATTCCTCAGGGTAATTACAATATTACCCTTGGCCTGGAAAAGACCATTTTACCCTTGGACCCTCAAAACTTGAAATTTCTTCTTTTAAGTCCGGTAAGGACTCCTTCGATTAAATCTTCGTTTTTGTGAGCCTCACATGGTTGGTTCCAACCTTTCAAAGCTCAATTAGCTCCTCAAGTTAGTTGGATTGGTCGTAGTAAGCGTTATAAGGTCTGGTTCTACGCGTATCAGTCCGTGTGGACCTTGGTCTAATCGCAAGTATTCTTTAAAACCTAAGTCTTGATCCTATTCATTTTTAGGGTTGTTACATTATCCCCCCCTTAGGAACATTCGTCCCCGAATGACACTACTACTTCACGTTGTAATGCCAGTCAGATCATAATAAAATCACTATACCAAGTCAATCAATATCACAAAATACGGGGCGATAAGGAAACATAAGTTTAAGAGTATAAAGTCTAACCTTAAGAGCTGAACAGGTGAGGGTAGTGGGCTCTCATGTCGGCCTCAGCCTCCCACGTAGCACCCTCAACAAGATGATTTCTCCACAATACCTTCACTGTGGCAATCTCCTTGTTCCTCAGCCGCTTGACCTGTCTGTCTAAGATCTCAACAGGTACCTCCTCATAAGACAAGTCTTCACCAACCCCCAAACCTTCAACAGGTAAGATTGATGTTGGATCACCTAGGCACTTCTTCAACATAGAGACATGAAAGACTGGATGAACAGAAGCTAGTTCTGTTGGCAATGCTAACTCATAGGCCACCTCACCCACACGCTGTAGGATCTCATATGGCCCAACATATCTCGGACTCAGCTTCCCTTTTCTACCAAATCTCATCACCCCTTTCATAGGCGATATTTTTAAGTAAACCTGGTCACCAACATCAAACTCTAAGGGCCGCTTTCTGTTATCAGCATATGAGTTCTGCCGACTGTAAGCAGTAGTCAACCTGTCCCTAATCATTCTGACCTTCTCTAAGGCCTCATGAATGATCTCCGGACCCTAAATGGATGACTCTCAAACCTCGAACCACCCAACTGGAGATCTACACCTCCTACCATACAGTGCCTCAAACGGTACCATCCCAATGCTGGAGTGATAGCTATTATTATACGAGAACTCTATCAAAGGCAGATGGTCATCCCAGTTACCTCTGAAGTCAATCACACACGCTCTCAACATATCCTCCAATGTCTGTATGGTGCGCTCTACCTGCCCATCTGTCTGAGGGTGAAAGGCAGTGCTAAGCTTCACCTGCGTGCCCAAGCTCTTCTGGAAAGATCTCCAGAAATGAGAAGTAAACTGAGCTCCTCTGTCTTAAATAATAGACAAGGGAATCCCATGCCATCTCACAATCTCATCAATGTAGAGTCTCGCATAATCCTCAGCTCTGTAAGTAGACTTCACAGGGATAAAGTGGGCAGACTTAGTCAATCTGTCCACAATAACCCATATAGAGTCATGCTGCCTCCTAGTCCTCGGAAGCCCAACCACGAAGTCCATATTAGTGGCCTCCTATTTCCAAGTTGGAACCTCAATAATCTGAGTCAGACCACCAGGCTTAAGATACTCTGCCTTAACCTGCTGACAATTAGGACACTTGGCCACATATTCTGCAATGTCTTTCTTCATGCCATCCCACCAATAAATCTGCTTGAGATCATGATACATCTTGGTGGAACCTGGATTTATAGAATATCTGGAACCATGGGCCTCTACAACAATCCTGGTCCGCAAATCATCCACATCTGGCACGCACAGCCTGTCCTGATACCTAAGTATGCCATCACCTCCCAAAGCGAAACATTCATTCATCTTCATCAGCACTGAGTCCTTCAGCTCCATCAACACGGGATCTAGATGCTGACCCTGCTTGACTTCAACTACCAAGGATGATTCAGAACTAGGATGAACTGAAACATCCCCACTAATGGAGTCAACCAAACGCACACCCAATCTGGCCAGTCTGTGTACATCTTTTACCAGCTCCCTCTTCTCATCCTCAATGTGAGATGTATTTCCCATGCTCATCCTGCTCAAAGCATCAGCTACAACATTAGCCTTACCTGGACGATAGTGCACATTCATTTCATAATCCTTCAACAGCTCCAACCATCTTCGCTGACGTAGATTCAACTTCCTCTATGTGAACACGTACTGGAGACTCTTATGGTTTGTGAACACATCTACATGCACTCCATACAGATAATGCCTCCACAGCTTCAGTGCAAACACCACAGCTGCCAACTCCAGGTCATGAGTGGGATAATTCTTCTCATGAACCTTGAGCTGTCTGGATGCATAGGCTATCACCTTACCAACCTGCATAAGAACACAACCCAAACCAACCCTAGATGCATCACAATAAACAGTGTAATTCTCACCACACTTAGGCAAAGTAAGCACCGGGGCTGAAGTGAGTCTGTCCTTGAGCTCCTGGAAACTCTTCTCACAAGTCTCCGTCCATTCAAACTTGGCTTTCTTCTTAGTCAAAGCTGTCAATGGGGCAACAATGGAAGAAAAACCCTCCACAAACCTGCGGTAGTAACCAGCCAATCCCAAAAAGCTATGGATGTCAGTAGGAGTAAGAGGCTTTGGCCAGTTCTTCACAGCCTCAGTCTTCCTGGGATCCACCTCCACGCCCTGATCGGACACAACATGACCCAGGAAGGTCACTGATATCAGCCAGAATTCACATTTGTTGAATTTGGCATTTAACTGATGCTGTCTAAGTACCTGCAAGGTTAGTCTCAAATGTTGTTCATGCTCTTCCTTGGTCTTAGAGTAGATGAGAATGTCATCAATGAATACTATGACGAAAGAGTCAAGGTACTCACGTAAGACCCTGTTCATGAGATCCATAAATGCAGCAGGTGCATTCGTGAGACCAAATGACATGACAAAAAACTCATAGTGACCATAGCGGGTACGAAAGGCTGTCTTTGGGATATCTCCATCCCTAACCCTAAGCTGATGATACCCTGAACGAAGATCAATCTTAGAGAAGAAACTAGACCCTTAGAGTTGATCGAACAAATCATCTATTCTGGGAAGTGGGTACTTATTTTTTATAGTGACTTTGTTGAGCTGCCGATAATCGATACACATTCTAAGGGTTCCATCTTTGTTCTTTACAAACAATACTGGAGCGCCCTAAGGGGATATGCTCAGATGAATGAAACCCTTGTCAGTGACATCTTTTAATTGCAGCTTATTCGGTAAGGAGGAATTGAGATTGGTTTAGTATCGGGTTCTAAGTCGATACCAAAGTCAATCTCTCGAAGGGGAGGGACTCCAGGCAAATCATCAGGAAACACATCTAAGAACTCATTCACTACAGGTACTGAGTCTATGGTAATGTCATGATCTAGATCATTAACACTCACAAGATGACACAATAACCCTTTGGACATCATTTTATTGGCCTTAAGGTTAGAAATCAAGAGGTTAGGACGACTCGAATTATACCCCTCCCAGACCAACTCTTTTTCATTAGGAAAGTGAAATCTCACCACTCTATTACGACAGTCTAAGCAAGCATAACAACTGTGAAGCCAATCCATGCCAAGAATAACATCAAAATCATGCATGGGTAACTCAACCAAGTTTGCACACATAGTTTTTCCACTAACAACTATTGGGAAATCCTTGTATACTCTATCAGTTCTTACATTTTCTCCTAAAGGTGTACTAACCACTATAGGATCATGCAGAACTTCAGGCAATGTCTCAAAAGTAAGAGCAAGCAGAGGAGTTACAAAGGAAAGTGTAGACCCTGGATCAAGTAAAGCATAAACAGAAGTTGAGAACACTTGCAGCATACCTGTGACCACATCAGCGGACTTTTCCTGCTCCTCTCTGCCTTTCAGGTCATAGAACCTGTTCCTCTTAGGAGGCTCGGCTGCTGCTGCACCCTGTGGATTAGGCCTAGGCTGAGTATTACCTCCAGCCGGACCTCTGTTCTGTGGACAGTCTCTGACCATGTGTCCACTCTTACCACAACCGAAGCAGGCATTAGTGCCCTGTCTGCACTCTCCACTGTGAGCTCGGCCACACTTAGCACAATTCTTCTTAGGACGCTGCATCTCACCTCCATTGCCCTTCTTGGGCTCAGGTCTGCCTCCTCTAGGTGTAGCACTCCTCTGAGGATTAAAATTCCAGAACTCTGTTGCCCCTTTTTGAACCTTGGCTGCTCACGGACGCCAAAGTTGTTCCTGTGGCCTCCATGACTGGGTCATTCCTAATCTTGAGTCCTAGGCCTCCTAGCATAACGAACGCCTCTCTTTCTGCGGCTGTCCTCTACCTGCTGGACATGCACCATCAACCTGGAAAGATCCATATTATCATGGAGCATTGTAGATCGACACTCCTCCTCCAGGTCTCCATTGATTCCTGTGAGGAACCTGCTCATCTCATCCCTGCTGTTAGAAACCAGGGAAGTAGCATACCTGGATGATTTCAACAAAGTTCAGTATTATCCTCATTCTTGCTATTAAATACTAGGGAAAATAACATACCTTGACAGCTTAACAAACTTCAGGGAATACTCCCTGACTGTCATAGAGCCTTATTTAAGGTTGATGAATTCCTCAACCTTGGCCTCCCTCATCTCCCTGGGAAAGAATCTCTCCATAAATGGTGTCTTGAACAGCTTCCATGTGACTGGCACTCCACCTAAGACACGGCTATCTTGCCACATCTTGCACCAAGTCTGTGCAACATCCTTGAGCTGATAGGAAGCCAGCTTAGCCTTCTCAATATCAGTGGCCCCCATAGCCACCCGGATCTTATGAATCTCATCCACAAACTCCTGGGGATTCTCTGATTCCCTAGACCCTGTGAAAATTGGAGGATTCATCCTCGTGAAATCCCTCAGCCTGTCAGCCATGCTACGAACCGGTGGGTTCTCCCTCTGAACATCCTGCCGGTTGACCTGGGCAGTCATAGCCTGGGCCTGCATAGTAATGGCCTGTGCCATCTGGGCCAGAGATTCCCTCACCTCAGCATCAGTCATCCCAGCTGGAATAGCTGGCACAACCACTCCTTCAGCTGGAGCCTGGGGTGGAACTCGGTTACCCCCAGCAGTCGCTCCTCCTCTCCTCTGACCATTAGCTCTCCTAGTGTTCATTCTCTGGAAAACAAAAAGGATTGATGTTAGAAACGCTCATAACACCAAGAAATTAAACTTTAGGAGAAGCACGATAAGATCAAAAAAGTAAAATTTTCCTACGCATCATGCAGTCTCTAATTCAGGATAGTGGTGCACTTCACTACCATGACTTAGAAACTACTCAATGTGGTTGATGTGAACTTATTATTTTCGTAATTTAACCAAATGCTCTGATACCAACTTTGTCACGACTGAAATCTAGACCCCAGATGAGACCGGCGTCGTTGACCTCTCAGAGGTCGCAGACTAGCCTACTTACGTCATTCTTACTTTACATAGGTTAATTTTAGCGGAAATTTTGAAACTTTTTGTTTCCAAACATACTTATAAAAACATTCTCATTAATACGTAATTGTTCACCATCAACCATCTAACATTAAGAGATAAGCAACTGAAAGAAATAGTTCAATTCTTATAAAGCATATAATTGCCAAAATGGCACCAATACATAATCTGAATAAAAGCAGGAAAGAAACGCTAGTGGAACATGCTCCACTAGCTCAACTCTAAAACTAAGCTAGAATATAAAACAGTAGCATCCTCGAAGACATGAGGACCTACCAAAACCGGATGAATGCTGGACGTCCGGATAACTGCAATGATGATCCTGTAGCTCTATCGTCCACCTGTGCCTGCACCTAAAATAGTAGAGTTTGTATAGGGTTAGTACACACTTGTACTAAGTATGGGTATATGCAAGCACACACCAAGGACATGCATGAGAAAGAATAGCTCTTTCCTAACAACATGATTTTTGGAAAGTCAAGTCAGTGGACTTGCCAAATTGAGATTAGGAAAGTTTCCAAGTTTGGATTAGGAAAGTAAATGAGCTTTCCAAATTTGGATTAGGAAAGTGATACCATGAGAATAACATACATCATCATACTTTTCACATTTGCACACAACACATAACATTTACACATAGCACATATCATATAGCATACAGTACATTTTGCATGTAGCACATAACTTCTTTCATATCATTCATTCATATGCCATGAGACCTTGGAATCATGGACTTGACATTAAGACATCCCAGAAATGAGGGCTCAACAGATGGGACCTCAACTAGGGAATCTTCATTAACAAACACAGAGTCTGCTTCATTCATTCATACGTACTTCATTTCATTTCATTCATAGGCCAGTGTAACCACCAGCTATACCTAGGATGTAGTTTAAGACTTTCATTAGGTTCGTTGTGCAATGACCAAGAATGACCTAATGTCATTACTTGAATCTAACTCACCTTTGATTATGCTATCCTAACACCATTGGTATCATTCATTTCATTATGTGCATCATTTGAGGCTGGCCTCATTCATTCATTGGGAACTTTAACTTTAACCGACATAGATCATGTGAGCATCATGAAATCCAGTGTCTCCCCCACACCGAAAAGAGGTGGAATCACCGGCCAAAGTGATCCAATAACATGCTAGCGTACATGGGAATTTAACCCCGCCAGATCCATATATTGGCAGCATAGGTTCGAAGACTAGGAGATATAAGGAGACCCATACCCGGCATGCCGGATAGTCTCATCTCATGAGAGTTACGTGAACCTCCGTCCTTCCCAAAAGAAGGCATCACCGCTCATAGCTAGTCTATCGGTGTTCAGTATAAAGTTCCATTTCATTCATCTCATACGTCATGGAAGCTGGCTTCTAGTATGAGGACATCATAGCTCATTAGATGATTTCTCATCTCATCATTAGTATTAAGTGTGTTAAGCTCAATACCTTCATTAGAGTGTTCATAGAGACTGGTCTCTTCATCATCTTACACTCTCATATGTGAGTACGTATTGGTAACATTTACTTAGGCTCATTTGAGATTGCTCTCATCATTTACATTAGCCTCATATCATGTTGTCACCACATTCATTATCATTAGCACCTTTGCTTTTCATAGTTACTCACTTCTTATTACGTGAATGTTCATTTCATCATATGCCAATGCACTTGCCCATTTAGTGTGTTTCACACCCTTACTTAACCCTTCTAGGGTTTCATCATTTCATTGTTCATTTCATCCTTTCATTGTTCATCTCATCATATGCCAATGCACTTGGCCATTTAGTGTATCTGACACTCATACTTAGCCCTTCCAGGGTTCATCATTTCATTACATACCTCTTAGGTTCACTTACTTTTGAACATATGTTAGACTTATGTGTCTATACATACAAGCCATGAGGCTTCATTCATATTTCGTCTAAGTGATTCATATCTTTCTAAGATTATGTGATACAAGACTTATGCATCTTGTATGTATGCCAAGATCTTGATTTCGATCTAAGTATGTGTCATTATTCTTGGATATTTTGTTCATGTATGACTTATGTATCAATACGGAAGTTTGGGCAAGGAAACCCAAGTTTGAATCACTGGGATATCATTTACATTTTTCGTTGATTTTATTTTTAATATTCATGACATTAGAACTCTATATTAAATCCCAACATTGACATCGAATTATTAATTTTCTACTTAACTTTTCTCTTAAATTGACCGAAGGGTTGTGGGTTCAAACCCCCACAACCCCTTTTTATTTTTCATTAACATCTCATTGCCCAATTTCGCCTAAACCAAGATGTTGTGGGATCAAACCCCACAGCCTCTTTTATTTTGTTCTTTATTTCGCTGGGAAATTAGGAGGTTGTGGGTTCGAACCCCCACAACCTCCTTATTTTAATTTAAATTCGCTAGGGGCTGTGAGGTTGTGGGTTCGAACCCCCACAGCCTCCTATTTTTATTTTTAATTAAAATCCTCTAATGTAGGCGTTTTGGCAGTGAGGTTGTGGGATCGAGCCCCCACACCCTCACTTTATTTCCTATTTATTTCGCCGTTCTCCATTTCAGCCTTGAGGTCGTGGGTTCGATTCCCACGCCTCCCATTTTATTAAATTTAGTTATTGCTCTCTCCTTACTCGCCTGCACCCCCATTTCGAATCCCCCCCAACCCCTTTTCTTTTATTCTTGCGAAATTAAAGTGCTATACGGGTGAGGTCACAGGTTCGAACCCTGGTGGCCTCACCTCTTTTAAAACCAATAAATTTCCAGATTTCCCTTCTACACTTTAGCCTAAACGAACTTGTAGTTGCTGCTGGAAATTAGTCACTTTTTATTAGCTTATATTCACCAATAATTCTACTTGAAAACATAGGAAAGCTCATGGATCATTTGATACTTTTTGGGGGAGTATTTCATGAATTCGTTAGCCAAAATGTTGACACTCAAATCAGCCCCATCTCCATTTTAATGAACATCACGATTACATAGATTTATACACGTAAAATGACAACCAAAACCATATCAAACTTGAAGCCATAAATCGAAAAATCATTTACAGTGAGTTTACAGTAACATTTTGCACATACACACACTTGCACAAACATTCGAATACATGGTTGTCTTTCCTACGATTTCAAGTATACAATCAAAATCATGTTCATCACGAAGTCATAACATTCCTAAATTTACCAGCAATCATACCCAACCTACGATTTATTGGGATCTAGTGACAGGGGCATGCAAAAGGGGAAACAACTTAGTTTCGGATTAAATTCGTCTGAGTCCTAAGGGTCTCTTGGGAAACGGACCAAGAGTAAGACGACCCATACCTTAATTTTCTTGTTCAACCACGAAATTGCTGTCCAGAATCCTCTCCACAAATCAGTCCAAGCTTCCTCAACGTCCACACCACCCGACAACAACTTCTCTTTGCCTTAACGTTTTGGTTACTTTGTTTTTCTTAAAATTTCGTGTGAGTTCTTCAAGTGTGAAGAACTCTTGATGTATTTTCAGTTCTTCACCTTAATTTTGCAGAGAATAAACGTGAAAGAGAAGAGAGATGTTGACGTGAGAGAAGGAGAGAGTTAAACGTGCAAGGTAGTTTAGGCTTACGTAAGGACTTAGTCAACTAGGATTCTTTCAAACTTTTAAATAAAAATCTGATTTTTCTTTTTCTTAAATCAGCTAATAAATATTAATTTATTACATTAATTTACCATCATAAATTAAAAACAAATTTAATCATTGCCTCTAGTGGGGCTCGAACCCGAGTGACACCCCATTTGCGAAAATGGGTCACTTATGGTCGCCCCAACCCGAATTGCTTTATTTAATTAAATTAATTAATTAAATAATTAATTCCTCAGGGTAATTACAATATTACCCTTGGCCTGGAAAAGACCATTTTACCCTTGGACCCTCAAAACTTGAAATTTCTTCTTTTAAGTCCGGTAAGGACTCCTTCGATTAAATCTTCGTTTTCGTGAGCCTCACATGGTTGGTTCCAACCTTTCCAAGCTCAATTATCTCCCTAAGTTAGTTGGCTTGGTCGTAGTAAGGGTTCTAAGGTCTAGTTCTACGCGTATCAGTCCATGTGGACCTTGGTTTAATCGCAAGCATTCTTGAAAACCTAAGTCTTGATCCTATTCATTTTTAGGGTTGTTACAAGAAGGACGGCTGCAAGGAGAATGGAGGAAGATTTGACTAATGCTGGAGTTCCTCCCCTAGAGAACCAAGTCCCTCCACAAGGCTATCCAGTGCCTCCGCAAGACCAAGCTCCGGTTATTTCTCCACCTATGATGGATTGAGAGATAAGGTTAGCATTTGTTACTTTGGATCAAGCCATGACTACCCAAGATGAAGTGGTAACCACTCAAATCAAGACATGTCGGCTCAAGCAAATAGGGAGGTTGGACCATGTGTTGATCAAAGTACTAGTACCATGGCTTCCCGCTTCAAGGACATCACTAGGATGAACCCTCCTATGTTCTATGGGTAAAAAATGAATGAAAATCCCCAAGGCTTCATTGATGAGGTCTACAAGATTCTTTATCCTATGGGGTTGACTTTGAATGAAAAGGTCGAGCTAGCTTACTATCAACTCAATGATGTAGATCAAACATGGTACACTCTATATAGAGACAATAGGTCCTTGAGAGCGGGTCCTATCACTTGGGAGGTGTTTAGAAGGGCTTTCCTTGATAGTTTTTTCCAAGGGAGAAAAGGGAGGCAAAAGTGGAAGAATTCATCAACCTTCGTTAAGGGGGTATGAGTGTGCAGGAGTACTCCTTGAAGTTCACTAAATTGTCCAAATATTTTCCTTCCTTGGTGTCAAACTCAAAGGATGAGATGAGTCTCTTTTTGACGGGAGTGTTCGATGACTTAGTTGATGAGTGTCATTCAGCGATGCTCCATGAAAACATGGATATTTTTGGGTTGATGTTTAATGCTCAACAAGTTGAGAAGACTAGATTCAATAGGAAGAATATGGAGTTTAAGAAGGCCAAGGCCTATGAGGGAGGTACTTTCAAGGGTAGGATTGAGATTCAAGAAAACCCTAGGTTCAAGAAGAGGGTATCCAACCAAGTTCCTTCCAATTTACCTAAGGAAAACAAGGATATGGTGTCTAAACGGAAGTCTCAAAAAAGAAGAAGTTAAAACTCACCTAGTGATAAGCCTACTTGTGTAAAGTGTGGTAAAAATTATAGGGGTGAATGCTTGGTGGGAATAGGAAATTGCTTTGGTTGTGGAAAAGAGAGCCATAAGGTTAGGCATTGTCCAAATGTGAGGAGTCAAGAGCAAAGGAGTGGTCAAGCAAGGGGTCCTAGTTTTAATGCTCCAAAAGGGAACCGTTTTTATGCTCTCCGCTTTAGGGGTGAGCAATAATAATCCCCGATGTGGTCACAGGTATGTTACATGTCTTCTCTATTTATGTTTATGCTTTACTTGATCCCGTTGCTACATTATCATTTGTAACTCCTCTATTAGCTAAAAAGTTTAATGTTGTACCCGATATTTTGATTGAACCATTTCTGGTTACAACCACGGTGGGTGATTCCGTTGTGGCTAGAAGAGTCTTTAGAAGTTGTCCTATATCTTTGCCCAATAGAGTTACATGGGTGGATTTGGTAGAACTTGATATGGTTGATTTTGATGTTATTTTAGGAACGAATTAGTTGCATGCTTGTTTTGCTTCCATAGATTGTCGACTAAGATTGGTTAAGTTCAATTTTCCTAATGAATCCGTCTTAGAGTGGAAGGGGGGTAACTCAATTCCTACAGGTCGTATCATTTCTTGTCTAAAAGCTTGTAAAATGATCTCTAAGGGGTCTCTTTACCACATTGTAAGAGTCAAAGATCTTGAGTCTGACATTCCTCCAATAGAGTCGGTCCCCATAGTGAAGGAATTTCCAGAAGTCTTTCCCGATGACTTCCCTGGAATTCCTCCCAAGCGGGAAATAGACTTTTGTATTGACTTATTACTGGATACGAATCCCATTTCAATCATTCCTAACCAGATGGCTTCGATAGAATTGAAAGAGTTAAAGCTTCAACTCAAATACATGTTAGATAAGGGGTTTATTCGACCTAGTATTTCACCATGGGGATCTCATGTGTTGTTTGTTGAGAAGAAGGATGGGTACCTTAGGATGTGCATTGACTATCGTCAACTCAATAAGGTCACAATTAAGAACAAGTATCCTCTCCCTCGGATTGATGACTTGTTTGATCATCTCCAAGGGGCAAGCTACTTTTCTAAGATTGACTTGGGGTCGGGGTATCACCAACTTAGGGTGAGAGGTGAGGATGTACCTAAAGTGGTATTTGGATCTAGGTATGGTCACTATGAGTTCCTAGTAATGTCCTTTGGTCTCATGAATGCTCCAGTGGCTTTTATGGACCTTATATTAAGGTGTTCTAGAATTACCTAGATTCTTGTGATTGTCTTTCTTGATGACATCTTGGTATATTCAAAGAATGAGTGTGAACATATAGCAAGTGTGAGTTTTGGTTGAGATCGATGGCGTTTCTTGGTCACATTATCTCTAGTGAGGGTATAGAGGTAGATCGAAAGATAATTGAGGTCGTTAAGAATTTTCCTAGACCATTAACTCCAACCGACATTAGAAGTTTCTTGGGTTTAGCCGGCTAATATAGGAGATTTGTGTATGGGTTTGCGTCTATTGTTTTTCTTTTTTGACTACCTTGACCCAAAAGAGTGTTAAATTTGAGTGGTCGGAGGCATGTGAAAGAAGCTTCCAAATTTTAAAAGATAGGCTTACCTCCGCTCCGGTGTTGACTTTATCGGATGGTACCAAGGGTTTCATGGTATGTTGTGATGCATCCCGAGTGGGATTGGGTTGTGTCCTTATGTAACTTGGGAAAGTAGTAGCCTATGCCTCTAGACAACTCAAGGCGCATGAGAAGAATTATCCAACTCGTGATCTTGAATTAGCGGCCGTAGTGTTTGCGCTAAAAATATAGAGGCATTACTTGTATGGTGTTCATGTTGATATCTATACTGACCATAAGAGTCTCCAATATGTGTTTACTGAAAGGAGTTAAATCTCCAACAAAGAAGATGGTTGGAATTATTCAAAGATTATGACATAATTGTTCTCTACCACCCCGGCAAAGCCAATGTGGTTGCGGATGCTCTAAGCCGTATGACCATGGGTAGTGTGTCTCATGTGGAAGAGGGTAAGAAAGACCTAGTGAAATATGTTCATAGGTTTGCTAGACTGGCTATTCGGTTGGAAGATTCCTTTTTTGGTTCATAATAACTCCGAGTAATCATTAGTGGTTGAGGTAAAGTCTAAGAAACATCTTTGCCCAATATTGATGGAGTTTAAGAAATCGATACTTACCAAGTTCAATGAGTCATTCTCCCAAGGGAGGGATAGTGTGCTTAGGTACCAAGGTAGATTGTGTGTACCGAATGTTGATGATTTAAGGTGAAAGGTTTTAGAATAAGCTCATCGGTCCCAATATTCTATTAATCCGGGTGCTACAAAAATGTATCGTGACCTTATCTATATTGGTGGGATGGTTTGAAAAGGGACATCGCAGAGTTTGTAACCAAGTGCCCAAATTACCAACAAGTTAAAGCCGAAAATCTTAAGCCTAGTGGTTTAATCAAAGAAATGGGTGTTCTTACTTGGAAGTGGGAAGAAATTAATATGGACTTTGTTGTTGGGTTGCCTCAGGCCCGGAGGCAAAATGACTCAATTTGGGTTATATTAGATAGATTGACAAAATCCGCTCACTTACCCGGTCAAGTCTACATATTCGGCGGAGATAAAAAGTTGAGGAACAAAGATGTGGCCTCCAAAAAGTTCTATGGAGAAATTACCTAGTTGAGGGAGCAACATAGGAGTCCGAGGCCGACATGAAGTCCCGTTATCTTCATCATTTTTCTAATTAAGGTTATTGTTCCTATTAATAATAAAAACAATGAATAAATTGGAATTTTACTTGTATTGCAAAAATATGCATATTTGTGGTAAAAACTTTATGCCAAAATGAGTTTTCATGTGAAAATGCTCTTTTCTTGATTTGCACTTATTTGTGTATTTGGTGTATTGTTGCTTTCATAAGATAGTATTGAGCATGTAATGTGTGTTGAAAGAAGGTTGGCATAAGTGACTTGATGATCATGTTGAAATTGAGAAGGTAGTTCCTTATGTTGTGATGTTGAGCTCTTATATGTGGTAAATTGTGATTTGAGTTGCTATGTGTAAATGCCAATTTGATATGTTTATTTGAGTAGTAACTCATGTTGTTATATGTTGTTGTGGGTTGGGCTGCTAGTCTTGAGTCTATCCTCTCCCTATAAAAAGATTTTAGTGTCATTCAGGGATTTATGTTCCTAGGGGGGATAATGAAACCCTCTGGAATACCAAGACCTAATCTAGAGCTTGACATGAAAAGCAAAGACTTAGAACACTGTTTTAAGCACTAAAGTAATGTATTTGAAACATTTAGGAAGTGTTAGAATGAAAACGTCAAGAATCGTCCATGACATCCCGCGAATTGTGAAATGTACACTAGTGTGCCTTCGCATGTTTCATGGGGTTTTAAGAGTTGGAATTTAATGAAAATTGGTATAAAGGTGTTAAACATGTATTATAGTGTGTTTAGGGTTGAAACATCAGGCTACGACTCCCCAAGGACCACCTTTGCATTTAACCCAAATCTGTAATTTTGGACAGTGCGCATCGATGAGCCAAGCGAAGAGACGTCGATTGATCAACATTCCGTCGTTCAACACATAGCCAAATTTTCAAAAGGTTCTAAAATACCCCTCCCTGAACTCATTGACGCCTTGCTAGTATGGTGGCGTTGATGGACCTACGGACCGTAGGTCGGGGTCTTGTAGGTGGGAGTCTGTTTTGGACTGCCTAATTTTAAGTTAAATAAATTAATTAGTTAGTTGGTTATTTGGTTAAGCAAGGGTTAAGGGGTGGTTAATTAAGTTATTAGAGGGAATATATAACACCTAACCCTCATTAAACTAACCTAACACTCCACAATTCCCAATCTCAAATCTCTCCACCTTCTCTCTACTGTCTCTCTCTTTCCCCAAAGAACACCATTAAAGACTAAGGTTCAAGGGCATTAGGTCTGCAAGAATTCAACTCTCTCCCCATCAATCTTCAAGTATTGTTAAGGTATGTGAACTCTTCACACTTGGGATATCTTTCCCCAAGAGGCTCCTTCAAATTGATTTCAAAAGATGTCTAAAACATGGGTTTCCTTCTTATTCCAAAATTGATTTTCAAAAAGGAATTGTTGTTGGTTTCCTTTGATTATTATTGATAGACTAGTATTTATTATTGGTTAATTGTGGTATTTATTGGTAATTGACCTAGTTCTATAAAAGAAATCATGAATTGACCCTATTTCCCTAACCCTAGGTTATTAATTGATGTTGAAATGATTAGTGATGATACAATTGACTTTGTTATTGTGTTGATTACTATTATATGGTGTTGAGTATATTGATGGATGAATATGGTTTGTTTGGTGGTAATATCTTGACGAAGTCTTTTGAAGGTGAATTGGTAAGACTTTGTGAACTTGAATCCTTACTTTAATTGTGCTGACTTAAATTTGATGATGATATTTAATTGAAGTATTACATATAAATATATTAGGTAGGTGATGGAATGAGGAATGTAATTGAAATGTCTTGACTATATGAATTGTGAGATTATGATTAAGATATGATGATATAAGGTTGATTGTGAATCACTTATGTGCCTAACTATGATATGATGATGATGGTGTGTTAATCTCACAAATGAAGGGTTTGTAATGAAAGGACATTCTCATGCAATACCTAATGAGATAATGTCTATTAATATACAAGGGGTTAATCTCTTATGGCCTATATTAAGTTATAATAATTAAGAATGACTTCAAGACATTTCAAAAATGGACTTTAACTTAGCAACGAGTGAACTTGACAATGAGAGGTGCTTAGTCCCCATAAAAGGGAGATTCACCAAACATATGCATCATATGAGGGTCCTATTGCAAATGGGGATGTAGAAGGTTCAAAACATATCTCCTAGTTCCTAAATTTTTTGGTCCTACCTTGGCATGTAGACACCTTCTTTCGGTGTAGGGTTTCATGACACCAAATTCCATGTTTAGCTCACATGGTCTATATCGGCTAAAGGCAATTGTTCCTGAAAGTAAAATAAAAGTAACAAACTGAATTCTAACTAGGGTTACTTAAGGGGTTCTTCTTAGTATAGGTAGGGGTATGTGACTCTACCTATGCATTTCACTAGTTGCCCTTGAGGGAAGTCCTAGGAGGTTGTTCTTATGCTCTTAAAAGTAAATGATATGCATATGTTGACTTTACATGTTGGTGATCCTATATGATGTTAGGTTCACTTATGAACATGTTATTGGTATATATTGCTATATATGATGATGACTACTCATGATTCTATGTTATGTGAAGTAAGGCATTACTTATGATCTCTTTCCTTGTTTACTTAACTATGTGGGGTTATGTGACTTCACATAAGCATTGCACTTGCAGGCTTGGGAATGGGTTGTGTGTAAAGGTCTTGTATGATGTGAGGATAGAACTCTTGTACATACTTTATTGTTGTGACATTATGTTGTAGTTGCTTTAGTTATATGATCTTGAAATGATACTATTCATGTGATATGACCTTATGTTGATAGAATTCATGTTGACTTGACTTTATCATCATATTGGTCTTATGTCGGATATGTACTTGTATTGAGTGATGTTGTGCCTAATGGATCATATGTGTTCCTAATTGTGCATTAAAGCTTTTAAAGGTGATTTAGCATGATGTTGAACTACATGTCACTTTAAGCATGATTTGAATATTATATGTGCATATGTTTCTATACTTAGTACAAGTGGATGTACTAACCCATATTCTTTCCCTTTTCCCAAAAAATATAGGTTCGGACCGTTGAGGTATCAAGGGGAAATTTAAAGAAGACTTGGAAATCTTTCCCAAGTTGATTGGTGAGTCTTCAATGTTCGAGGATGATGGCTTCTATCTAGCTTAGTCGGAATTTCTATAGACTTAAGATATTTTTTCTTTCTTATTGTTGAAGATATTTTTGTAAGCCCTATGTGGCAATTATAGATTTGATGAGGGCTATGCCCGAATGTTCCACTTCATTTTAGATGGTCTAATGTGAGACGGTACTATTAGACTAAATCCTTATACGTTGATTATTTGTCTAAATTTGAAGCCTATGTAAGCTTACTATATGAGGAGTCTAAGTAAACTCCTTAAGTAGTATGTGAGAGGTGTATGTAAACCTCAACAACTAAAAGTTTCAATTTTTTCACATTTTTACCGATGATATGTTATGACGATTGCTAAGAGGCTAGTCTTAGTCCTCTCCAAGGACTACAACGCCGGTTACGTCTAGGGGGTGCTCCTCGATCATGACAATCACTTCCTTCCATATCTTAAGAAGGAGCCATCTACCACTAGCTATTCACTCACACTCCACTAGGTGAGG
This sequence comes from Solanum sitiens, assembly GCA_016801875.1. Lineage (NCBI taxonomy): Eukaryota > Viridiplantae > Streptophyta > Magnoliopsida > Solanales > Solanaceae > Solanum > Solanum sitiens. The sequence continues at coordinate 17,212 of JABWTJ010000611.1, forward strand.
AATTCAAGAAGTCACAATTGAGTAGCTAGATAGCTCCACTTCATATTCATCACTCAAAGTTATTCTTAACCTAGGGAATTTCAAGGGAACTCAAAATAGGACCATTAAGGCATTTATAACCTTACCATCTAGGCACATTATCCACCACTTGGGGTAAGCCTAATCAATATTCAACACCTAAAACATCAAGGTCAACGCAAGTCAAGACCAAACCCACATACTCCTCACATAAGGAGACTTGACATCATTGAGGTTTTTCCACTCCAAATCTCATCCCAAAGAGCTTACTAACTCAACCATCAAGATGGGTCATGATAGCAATCCCCATGAGGCCTTACCAAGGGTAATTCCAAACCTTATCACATTCTACCACCAAATTCTAACAAGGTAAGTAGTTCTGGATTCAATCCTACTAGGGTCATCACATTTTGTGGAAACTTCCAACCAACCATGCCTAGATACAACTAAGCACTCCCTCAAATGACCATACCTAAGATCAATCTTAAAAGTCAACTAACTACATCAAAGTAGGTCAACATCAATTCTCTCCTTCTCTTTGAGAGTTTAGGGGTACATACTACCCTCTAAGTCACTTTAGGGCAAGAACATAATCCCATCTGATAGAATAAAAACCCTTTCTCCCTTTTTCCGCACTCTGAGAATAGGTTCATAAGGGAACTAATCAACTATTCATAAGGGAACTAATCAACTATTCATAAGGGTTCTCCCGTTAACTAGCATACTTCACAATATCCTTACTAGGTTCAACACCCATCTTCCCTCATTATGAACAAGTTTATATAAAAGACTTCAATTCACACAAGGGATACTATAGAGCATTACTTAAATAACAAGGCAATGTACATAATTAACTATTTATCACTTTTCTCCAAAGCATTTCAATCCTATTTGATAACACTTCACTACAATCATACATAACCATAAAACAACTTAGCATTCCAAAGGGAACTCCATTCAACCATAACAACTCTTAACAAGGTATAAACATATCATATCATAACTTCTCAACATATAACGTCAATTCTCATAAATCACATATGGCCATAAATGGCGTCACATCAAGACATATCCAATTTCACCTTCACATATACTCATCAAGCCACTAAACCAAAGTAAGCATCCAAACTCACCTTTTCTCCCTCAAGCTTTGAAACATCATCCTTTCCAATCAATCACATCTAAAACGCCACCGGACAAGGAATCATAGGAGAGAAATCATATAAAGCTAAATTCTATGGCACGACACAAGAGTAGTGAAGAAAGTGAAACTCTATTGTCCTATAGCCTCTCTCCTAGATGTGTCGCGACTCACCACGGACGAACGAGACTCTACTAAACGTGGCAATATGAGACTTTGGAGCCTAAAACCATTTTCTATAACCTTATGCTCACGACCGGGGAGAACCCCGTAGAAGTAACACGATGTACTTGACCTGTCATAGGTCTTGTACAAGCCCTAAGACATCTTTCATTGCATAATCATAAAAATAGAGGAAAATTTATAACTTTTCATAGCACATCATATGCTAGAATCATCACTTCACATATATATATATAATATCATAATACAAGTATCGTTTGCCAACTTAAGACACAACTCAATAGAACAGGATAGTGACACGACCCTTAACAACATAAAATATAAGTCTAAGCTATTATATAATTTGAATAAGATCTTGACATACGAAAATCCTTAAATCATAAGGATCCCTTTTCTTGAACTTGGGAGATCTATCCAAGCCCTTCACTAAGGATACATACTCTAGCCATCACCACCTACACTTTGTGTAAAAAGATAAAGAAGAATGGTATTAGTACAAGAATGCACTAAGTTTGACAACCATGCAAAAATATGCATTTAAGAGTGACATTTAACTAGAAATCATGCATCATGTCTTTTAGTAAACTTCATTAACATTGGCATAATAACCACAACATAGTTCATTTACATAAAGTAGACATGGATGTTATTCATAATAACACATAAATCCACTTATCACCCTTTGAGGCATATACAAAACATACAACACATTACTTCTCTTTTTACCTTAACTTCATTCTTTACGGAACCCTCGAGTAATACCTAGTACGATGTATCACCTTGAGCTCACATTAGGTAGTTTTTCATAGATATACTATATCAACACAACCACATATATCCATAAACTCATGAGCACATCATAAGACATAAGCTTCACAAAATAATCATCACCTAAGACAACCCCCAGTCACACTAGTGCAATGTGTAGGTAGCATCCATACACACTAGTTACACCACGTGTTCCTAAGAAGCCACCCTAGACTAGGCATATCATATTCAACAAATCATATTACCTTAATGTATTATTAGACATAAGGCACATACTTCATAGCATCGTATAAGGACTCATTCCTTTACTACAACCTTAGTCATAACTCATTTAGTTCATATACATACTTCATAGCATCGTATAAGGACTCATTCCTTTACTACAACCTTAGTCATAACTCATTTAGTTCATATCATAGGTAAACCACCCTCACAACGCCTTCACAAGATTACTAGTCCAATGTATATATGGAGTCCTATACCCCCACATATACTAAGTAAACTCATTTATAAGTCATAAGTGCATTTCACATGAATAGTCATATTTCATGTCTTGGCATAGCAAAGTCACTTCACATGCATTAATACAAATCATACATAACATAAGTCTTCATTTCATAAAAGTACTAATCTTATCCTTTCTTGGAGTTCACTTGTCCAATGCATGGGTAGGGTCCATAGTCCTACCTATACTAAGTAACCTCCTCAAGGAGTTATGATTAGAGTCCATATTCTTATCTTAGTTCATTTCTTAACTTTTGGGAGACATAGCAATAACCGACATAGACCATGGAATCCGGTGTTCTACTCTCACACCGAAAAAAGAGGGTACTACTTGCTAATATAGGACCATCATACATAATAGCTATTCTAGTGGATCCACTAAGTTAAAACCTATGGGGGCACGTAGTTATAGAACAAGGAGATTGCTACTAGAAATCTTGACTTGCTAGACGTGGATGTTTCCATCTTATGAGACAACATCTATGTTGGGAACCCGGATTGGCTAAATGTGAAGGTTCTCTTGTGGGAAGCCAGACTTACTAAACGTGAAGCTCCGACTCTCATTTTTCATATTCATTCGGTAGTAAGCTCAAACTCCCTTTTAAAACATATTTAAGCCTTTAGTATATTGGTTCATAAAGAAGGACTTAGGAGCTTGCTCCTTCATATATCATATAGCTCAAAGGTTTCTAATATGAGAATGTTCTTTCATCATAGAACCTACTATTCATACAATCATGTGTGTGTGCATACATATGTGAGATCTACCTTCACATAAACACCTTCAAGCACACATGCTCATCACTTCACTAATCTTATACTTACATGCATAGTAAAATGTAATAATGCATAGGATAACTATCCTTTCCTTAGTCAGCATGAATCTACCCTACTCATAGATATGCATGAAGTGTGTGTGCGTTCATATTGGTCACCATGATCACATAAGAGCAAAAAGCTAGCTAAGTCATGACCAACTAATATACATAACACTTAGGGAATATAGGTCACACTCACATTACATCATAGGAAAAAAGTGCATATTCAACAGTAGAATAGAAGACTTCTAACATGCATAAGATCACATATTCATATAGGGTCATATCGATAAGGGTCATGCTACAAGATTAGTCATCATCATTAGACATATAGACCACACTTAACCCTAACATGATCATCCATATATATACAATATCATCCACACACCTAAATCATGCAACTAGTCTGGAAGACTATACATATAACTTCACATAACATCAATTTACTTAGAATATGATACTAGAATCAAGGGTTACACCCATCAACTTTATAAACATGAAATCATCATATCAATTCATCTTTCATATAATGCCTTCAAAGCCATGTTCATTACATATAAAGATATACAAAAATCTAAACACCGCCATCATAAGTGGATCATACCAATCAACACAATTCAATATCAATCTTTAGCTAAATAAAGAAAATACGTCAACCTACTAAATCTCCAAGATAATGATCATCATGATCAATTCTCAACAATTCATAATCAATTGACATAAAGGAATATAGAACTAAGAAATTCATTACAATCTAACCATAATCTAATCATCATCTAATCAAGATCACAAGACCCATATTATATCATAATTTGAGAGGTTAAGGAGATCATGGGTTCTTCATGGTATTGGATTGAAAAACATGTTAAAAACATTTATTAAACAAATAGTAACCATTATAATGCTTTTGAAATCAATTTAACACATGGGTAGATTGAAAGATAGGATTTTTGACTTTAGAATCATGTTTGAAAACCTTTTGAAAGAACTCCTTAGATGGAAGATTAACGAAGGATGACGGGTTACAATACCTTCTACATGATAAGCCACAAAAAATTGGATAAAAATTCACTTGAAATCCATGTCCATGGGCTGTTGTTGAGGTTGGTCTTCAATGGAGGTTTTGGGGTTTCATATTTGGGGGGGAAAGTTTGATTTGGGAGAGTGAAATTCTAAATTAGGTTTTAGGCTTATGTACTAAGTTAAAATACCTAAAAATACCTAAAATAACCTCCCATATTTTAATTAAGAAGTGGGGTGAATTTCCTAATTCACCCCTAGCATGGTAGTGTCTCAAGACAGATTGCAGGCTCCAATCGACGATGGCAAGGAACAGGTCGTCGTTTGAATGACACGCCATCCTGCTGCTCCGTCGATGGTGAATGATACACCAAATTTTGGGGACTGATATCCCACGTCTATGAGTGGAGAAATTCCCCCCATTGACGGGGTGTGGACCAGTCTATGGGGCGTCGATTTTGAGGCGTCGTTTGGACACTGCCTAGGCAGTCTTTGCCAGCCTTTGGGTCCTCCTCAAAGACCCTTTGGGTGGTCCTTGGGGAGTCTTGCCCGGGTGTTTCGAATCTAAATACGCTCGTATACAAGTTAGGATACTTTCCTATCATTTTAGACCCCAAACAATACATAAACATACAAAGGCACACTAGAACACACTAGCACGTCTAAAGGCCAACTTACTAACGTCTTGGCGTTCTTGAACATTTGACCTCCAAACCACATAAAATAAACTATAACAGATCTAAAGCACTTCATTAACATGTTAATAATCTTTTTAGGCACATGTGAGGCTCTAGACACCTTAGTTCATTTTGAGGGTCTTGACACTTTTTGAGTAATAATCTCAAACCATAGAGAAAAAGTTATGTTTTAAAACATATGAGCTGAGTATATTTTTGTAGTAATAGTAAGCACTAATATGTGGATGAGTTATTGATAACTCAAGTCTCCATAAACCATGTAACCATCGTGGGTAGAAATGGTCATACTTTTAAGATGATTCATTAATTCTTATTAGCATAGAATAGTGGATCCACTTAGTTGAGGCATCCAATACCACGATAAGTTATAGGAAAATTCTAGTAGCGTGGGCAAGACGCTATATTATCACATAGGTCATAGTGATTGTTATCAGTGATAGAAACTCTCATAGACTTATATTATACTCTATTATATATAATTTGAGTTCTTATTGTACTTTTTCAATACATTGAGTTTCTACCTACTATTAAAAATGCTTTATATAAACTGCATCTTTATTGTTATTTATTCCTGCATTGAGTTGAGTACCTGTGAGTTTAGTAAAGGTGAGGTAACTAGTTCTTTCGAAATTAAGTTCAAGCTTATTTCATGTTTAGTTTTCATCTCGCATGACTGTACATTCAATGTACTAATGTCATTTGGCCTGCATTTCTTTATGAAGCAGACACAGGTTACCAGGATCAACATCCAACATCTCGTTGATCAATTTGAGCATTTAGAGTCATTCGGTGAGACTTTTTTCTTTCCAAAGGTTCCCTTTTTACATTGTTTTAGGATTTTAAGTTGCTAGGATAATCGGGGGTCTTTTTCCGACTTCCCTCATAGTTTTAGAGGCTTCATAGACAAATAGTTATAGTTTTTTAATGTTTCCATTTTTAGCTGTTTATGTTAAATCTTGGTTGTCACTCCGTCTCGCTAAATCTTTACTTCAAAAACATTCTAGGTTATTTTGACAGATTATTAAGTGCATTTGATTTGTTTTAATAATTCTTAAAGTCGTCTGCAGAGAGTCTATCCATACGAAGGATCCGCTTGGGGCCAGCAATGGTTCTCGAGTGTCAGTCCCGTCCAGAGTGCAGGATCGGGGTGTGAAAAAACTTAATATTCTACCCTTGACAAAAATTTTATATCATGAAACCTAATAGGGTGTTTGAAGAGTATCATATGGCAGGCAATCTCTAATAATACATAGTAACAGTCATGTTTGCACACACTTCTTCCTAGACTTTGGCTATGAGAGAGAAAAAACCTCACCCTAGTCAACAAACATCCCATTTTACTCAATTAACCACAAACTCTCCAAAATTCAATGAAAATCCTATTGAAACAAAATCAATATGTACATGGGAGCCTATAATTCTATACACAAACGAAAACGACGGGTTATTATATAGGAAAAATGACTATATCAAGCTCACCAACTAGTGAAATGTTAAAAGTCGTGCGAGCCTAGGCCTCAAGCGGACCTTATCGCTAGTTGCATGGGCCATTACAAATTGTATTAGATCCACTTTTGTGTTAGCCTTGTCAATGTGGGCTATAGTTCAATTTAGTTTAGGCAAATCGCGATAAGGCATGATGAATCTCAATATTGAGTCTAAGAATTCCATATGGTAGGGTAAACCACAGCGAGGACGTTGGGTCCATAGAGTGGGTGTATGTGACGCCCAGCTTAACACAATAATTCCGACATTGACCAAAACATAGAAAAGATGTAGGGTATACAAGTAAGCTGGCCTTACCAACCAGTGACACGTTTTAAAGGCGTGCGGGCTAGGCCTAGAGTGGACAATATCCCTAGTAGGCTAGGTTGTTACGAAAATACCATCTTAAAATGGGTCATATATTTTGAAGGACATAAAAAAGCTTAAGGTACAATATTCAAATTGGAGGATGTGTAATGAGAGGGAAATAAAGAATGTAATTTAGTGGTGGGAACTTAAGGAACAAATGAAGGATTTTATGGAGAGTCTAAGCTTATGGTAATCAGTTACTGATTATTGTTGTATATGCTTAGTATACTGTAGTGGATAGACTAAGCAAATGAGATGATATATGTAACTTCAATCTTGTTCTGTGTGTTGATGAGAATATTGTTCCACTTCCTGTTTACTTACAAGAATATGAGGACTTTGCTTTCTGTATCAATTCTTGTGAGCTGTTTGATTTACAATTTACTAGCACTCCTTTTACATAGTGAAATTGTAGACTAGATGTAGATTGTATATTTAAGATAACTGACAAAGTTGTCATTAATCAGGCTTTACATGATATGTTTGGTAAGGTGGATATGAAATATTTGGCTAGGAAAAGTTCTGATCATGCTCCTTTATTGATTACCTGTGGAGGCTTAGACTAAAACTTTTTAAAACAATTTAGGTTTTTAAAACTTTGGTCCGAGAGTGTTGATTTTGAAAAAGTAGTACTAGATCATTGAGAAGTTGAGGTTTCTGGAGATGTCTTTCTGCAATGCAATTTGATATTGAAGGAGCTCTAGTTAGATTTGGCTAAATCGAGTAAGAACAAGTTTGGTCATATATTCAAACATCTATTGATAAGTGATGAGGTTGTTAAATTAAAAGAAAAGTTGTTTGCAGAGGACCGTTCTGCATCCAATAGAAAGTTTCTACCACATGCTCAGGCTGAATATGAATTATATTTGTATTATTAGGAGGAATTTTGGAGACAAAAGGCCATTTAATGGTATAGAGGGGGATAAGAACACTAAGTTCATTCATTGTTTGGTGAAGGAAAGAAGGAAGAGACTTTCTCTGAAGGAGATGATGATATTGTTACAGAGGGTCTGAAAATTTTTTCAGACAAATTTATTGAGACATATGTAAGTGAAGAACTTCTTTTGTACAATATTTGCAACCAAAAGTTTTTGACAATGAAAATTCTTTTAGTAGAGGCTAATATTTCATAACCAATCTAGATTGTGAAGGGTAGAAATATTATAGAGAATGTGCTTCGAGCTCTAGAAATTATCACTGACAAATGAAAGAGGGGAAAACTCGAGAAGATGAGGATTAATCTACATCTGAGAAAGATATATGATAGAGTGAATTGAAAATTCTTAATTATACTTTTTTTTCTCAAATGGGATTTGATGAATCATTTCTTGATTTGATTTAGAGAATTATGGCTCATAACAGATAGTCTATTCTTATAATTGGACAGGCTTAAGGGTTTTTCCATTCATCAAGGGTTTTTAACCAAGGGGATCCCCTCTCACCTGTTTTATTTATATTTTCATCTGAAAGTCCTATCCACAACCCTGAATTATTTATTTTATAACAATGAATTTCATGGTTTTGGAATGCCTAAATGGTGTGACAAGTTAAATCATCTTGTGTATGTAGATGATACTATTATCTTTGCATCACCATAAAAGAATTCTCTTTTATTGATAATTAGGTGTTGCAAGAATATGAAAATCAGTCGGGCTAGAAGATTTATAAGGAGCAAAGTCTTTTTTTTATATGATAGTAAGCTCTAGTTAGTTAGTGAAAGTAGAAAAAGAGACAATTAGTTTATTGAGAGGTAAGTTCCCTTTTATCTTATCTTGGTTGTCATACAGGGCATGCCAAAAAAAGGAAAATGACTTCGTTGATTTGATTAAGAAAATTCATATTAGGTTATGGTTTTGGAATGGTAAATTATTATCTTTTGGAGGGAAGGTTGTGCTTAATAATCATGTTTTGCAAAGGGTGCCAATATATTTGCTCTCTGTTATAAGACCTCCTAAATGCATTATTTACGATATCATAGAGTTATTGCAAATTTTCTATCTAATTTTTAAATGAATGAAGGGAAAAGTACTGGGTGGTTTGGGAAGACATGTGTCGACTGAGAGAAGATGCACGGCTAGGATTGAGGTCTCGGTTTGAGGTTTCAGAGGCACTATTTGCCAAACTTTGGTGGAATTTCAGGACAAAGAAATCTTTAAGGGACAATCTCCTATGGAACTAGTACGGCATAAGAAACACCATAAATTATTGAATGGAAGTTTAGATCTAAAGTACATAAGTTAATGATGCAAACCAAATATAAGATAAATCCAGATATGTGGTGGGAACCTAGAGGTGGTCATGCTAATCTTTTGTTTCATGATTGGAAACAACTAGGTGCTTTACATTGTTTGTTACCTATTACACATGGACTCATAGAAGGATATGATGTTCATTAGATCATGGAGCATGATGGATGGAACATGATTGTGATGAATGAATTTTTGAAAAAATAAGTGTGGCTGATATCTTGTTGTAACAATCCGAAAGTCCATGACTTAGTCTAGAGCTTCACTAGATGAACTAGGAATTGAAACACTGTTTCTAAGCCTAAAATAATGTATTGAATAAATTAGAATGTGTTAGAGTCAAAACGTTAAGAAACGACCATGACGCCTGGAGAATGGTGAAATGTGTGCTACTGAGCCTTGGCATGTTTCATGGGGTTTTAAGAGTTGGAATTTAGTGAAATTTGGTAAAAAGGTGTTAAATATATAGAAGAGTGTGTTTAGGGTCGAAACGTCTGGGTACGACTCCCCAAGGACCATTTGACACAAAACTGTCAAAATTGACACTGGCAGTCTACGAACCAATCGATGAGTCGTCGATCGATTAACGGCCCGTCAATGGTGGTCGTTGGTTAGTACTTATAGAAATTTTAAAAGTGGCTCAAAATTGAACTCTCTTACCCAAACCACGGACCGGCAGCATGGCCCATGGTCCAGTCTACGGGGCGTAGGTCGGGGTCTCTTGTTTTAGGGGTCGACTTTACTGTAATATTCTAGTTATTTTGGTTTAATTAGTCAATTGGTTAATTAATTAATTATTGTTTAATGTTTGGTTAAAATAAGCTAGTTAAGGACTATATAAGCTACCCTAAGTGTAAAACCAACTTAACACCGCATAATTTCCCAACCCAATTCTCTCCAACTTCTCTCTACTTTCTCTCTCTATTAAAAGACTCCATTAAAGACCAAGCTTCAAGGATCACAAGGAATTCAAGACTTCATATTTTCTCCATCAAACTATAGCGAATCCTAAGGTATGGAAGTTATTCACTCTTGGGATATCATTCCCCAAGACGCTCTTCAAAATTGGTTTGTAATGAAGTCTAAAAGTTGGGTTTTCCTCCAATTTGGTAATTGATCATTCAAATTGATTTGATGTTGATTTCCTTTTATTATAATTGATAGATTATGATTTTTATGGTTTAATTGTTGTAGTTCTTATTCTTTGACCTAGTTCTATGGAATAATCATAATTGAACCCTTTTCTCCTAGCCCTAGGTTATGAATTGAGGTTAAATTGATTAGTGATGATACAATTGACTTAGATCTAATATATATTACTATTTTATGAGATTATTACGTGGATTGATGGATGAATATGGTTGGGTTAATTGTAAGATCTTGAAGGAGATTTATTAAGGCTATATGGGAAGACTTTATGATCTTGAGTTCTTTACTTCAATTATGATGGCTTATACTTGATAATGATGTTCAGTTGAAGTATTATATGTGATTAGATTAAGAAGATGTTGATATGATGAATGTGATAAAATCTCTTGACTATGTGAATTGTGAGATCATGTTAAGGGTATGATGGTACAAGGTTGAATATGAATCACTTGTGTGCCTTACTATGATATGATTATGATGTGTTGATCTCACAAATGAATGGTTGTTATGAAAGGAAATTCTCATGCAATACCTAATGATCTAATAACATAGATACAAGGGTTTGGTCTTTTATGGCCTATAGTAAGATATGATGATTAAGAAAGGCTTAAAGACATTTCAAAAAGGGACTTTAGCTTAGCACCGAGTGAACTTGAAAATGAGAGGTGTTGACTCCCCAAAGGAAGGTAGATTCACCAATTTTATCATGAGATGAGGAATCCAATGCTAATGGGAATGTAGAGGGTTCAAGACATATCTCTTAGTTCCTTAATTATATTGTCTCCATAGGAATACTAGCTAGTGGATCCACCTAGAATGTTACGTTCATGTTTTTAGTTCTACCTTGTCAAGTAGAGAACCTTCTTTCGTTGTAGGGTTTCATGACACCGTATTCCATGCTTAGCTCACATGGTCTAGTTTTGGTTAAGGCGATTGTTCCCGAAAGTAAAAATGAACGAATGAAGAAATGAAGTGAACGCTAACTAGGGTGACTTAAGGGGTTCTACTTAGTGTAGGTAGGGGTGTGGGACTCTACTTATACATTACACAAGTTGGCCTTTAGGGAAGTCATAGGAAGTTGTTCTTATGCACTTATGATATGAATGAAATATATACGATGACTTTACATGTTGATGATCCTATATGATTTTAGTTTCATTGATGAACATGCTATTGGTCTAAATTGTTATATATATAATGAAGAACATACATGATATAAACATATATTAAATGTTGACATTGCTTATGATCCTTTGATTGGTTTACTTGACTATGTTGGATTATGGGGCTTCACATAAGCATTGCACTTGTAGGCTTGGGAAGGGGTTTGGAGTAAGGGTCTTATATGTTGTGATGGTATGAACTCTTGTACATGAATTTTTGTTATAACATTATGTTGGAGTTATTCTTGCTTATATGGTCTTAATATGATGCTATTCATGTTGATATGACCTTATGTTTATAATATCCATGTTGACTTGACTTGGTGATGATGTTGTTCTTCTATTGAATATGGACTTGTCTTAAGTGATGCTATTCCTATTGACTTGAATATGTTCTTAATTGTGCATAAATTCTTTCAAAAGTGACTTAGCATGGTTTTGAGAAAACTGTCCTTTTAAGCATGATTTCAATGGTTTTACTTGCATATGTTTCCATACTTAGTAGATGTGGCTGTACTAACACATATTCTTTCCCTTTTCCCAAACATTGTAGGTTCGGGCCATTGAAGTATAGGAGGTCACTTTGCAAGAAGACTTGGAACTATTTCCCCCAATTTATTGGTAGGTCCTCATTATTCGGGGATATTACCATTTCTTTATTCTAGCTATGAAGTTGTTATGTCTAAAGACACTATTTCATTCATTTATCTTTGAGACTATTATTGTAAGCCTATATGTGGCTCTTTGTATTGAAGTATGGGCTATGCCCAAATGTTGTAATACTCTTTAGATGGTTTAATGTGAGACAATGTTATTCAACTATTTCCTATGTATTGGTTATGTTGCCTAAACGAGAAGCTTATGTAAGCTTTAATAAGCGAGGAGTCTATGTAAACTCCATATATGATATGTGAGAGGTCAATGTATACCTCGCTATGTAAATGTTTTAAATTTTCCGCATTTTTGACCTATGATATGTTATGACAAAAGCTAAGGGCTTGTCCAAGTCCTCTCCGAGGATGAAGACGCTAGTTATGTATAGGGGGTTCTCCCCGATCGTGACACTTGTATACTGTGAAGCCGTAAGAATAAAAAGACAAACCTTGGTGTATGCAAATAGAAAAAGAAATTTTATAGTGGGTAGCGTTTGAAAAATGACTAGACAAAGGAATAGGAACTACATGGGCATCATGAACATATCGGAAAAGTGTATTCCATTAAGAATATATTTTCTATTAGAGGGTGTGGTTTCAAAGAATTCCTATAGGAGATTTTTTGGTTAATAATAGTATAACAGATTTCGCGCACTGTTGTTGCTTCTTAGACTCAATACAAGAAATCTTTGACAACCTTTTTGTGTCTTACACTGATCTTAAGTCTTAATAGATTGAATTTGTAGGTGTTGGTGTGAGATGTGGTCCTTTTGTTCAACTTAAACAAGCCCCAGATAAATGGTGGAGTGTTGATTGTGTTATTAAATTGAAGACACTTATATAGGTTTCCAATATTCATCATTTCACAAATTTGGAAAAAAAGAATATTAAAAACATCGAGGAAGTAGGTCCAAGAATGGCATGGAGAGTGATAAATAGAAATATTCTTATAATGACTACTTCTCTATATTCTTGGCTTATTAATATACCTAAGCCCTAGGCTCAAATTGTTTCATTTCTGGAATCTTATACTCCTATTATTTGTTGTAAAGTTTTTAGAAAGTTTTTCCCTCGTGCAGGAAGTTATAAGTGTAACACTGATGGCTCTATTAAATAGAATACTCAATGCAACTCTAAGGTCTTTTATGTGAGAGATAGCCATGGTGAATTGGTATTTGCTAAAGCAGAAAATATTGATTTATGTGATGCTTTAGAAAAAGATGTTAAATCATTCAAAGATGGCGCTGTGTCAATAATAATCTTTTACCTCTTGTGATGGAAAACGATTCCTTGATTATTAAGAAGATTTTAGATGGAATCACGGAAATTCCATGGGACATGTCAATAAACATAAGATGCATTCATGAAAATTAAAGGAAAGGGAAATGGTGATAGTATACACTTTCAGGAAAGTCAAAACCCTGGCTGATATTTTAAACTAAATTTGTGTATGATTCTTCAGCACTATAGTGCAATTTCTTTCAAATGAAAACATGTCATTACAAGACGAAACAATAATTCAAGAAGACAAGGTAGGTCAATTAAGGCTCTGAACAAAGAAATGCCAAAACAGAATTCATGGATCAAGTTAAAAAAACTATAATTAACAAGATTAACAAATCTCATAGGAATAGTTACATAACAGAAAAGGAAACAATCACTGTCCATAGAGTGTTATGTCGCGATTCAAGCATTTATAGATCAAGATTGGGCAAAAAACCTACGATATCCTGAACTAAGATGCAGTGGTACATGTTCTCTTGAGTTCAATGTGTACGAGTTAAGGATAGATTAGGTTATTTCTCTCGATTAAGGTTGAATCAGAAGATCTACAAGTAGATTAGGTCTTTTACCTTGATAGTTGAAGATGGAAACAACGTTGAATTTAAGAAGTCTTCACTATTTATTTGAATTCATGGTGTATGTGAGAATTTTGAACCCTCAAATTAGTGCTCAAGATTAAAGCAGTTCTCTGATTCGAAATGTGAAAAACTATTCGAGCACCTTGGACGACCATGGTGGACCTGAAATGAGTGTCTCTTGGTTCCAACATTTCATTTGTTCTTTTGTGTGTGTTTGGTCGTTTCAGCTAGTTGCTGATGGTTTTTTGTTTTGGTCTTGGATCAATATTCGACTCATGTAATTTATGTTAGAACCCCCTTTTTCAATAAATGAGCTTGCCCATATTTCAACAAAAAAATTATGAGTTGATTTGAGTTGTTTTTATAAGTTAAATTATAAATAACATTCTATATGTAATTATTTACATTGGATTTGGTCATAAGTCAATATCAAATTAAACCTATCAATTTTAAAAACTCACCAAAATCATAATCTTAGTCAAAAGATCTTTATCATAAGAAAGATAAATAATCTTTTTTTTTTAATTTTATTACTATTATTATTATTATTATTATTATTATTATTATTATTATCATTATTATTATTATTTTTTTTATTATTATTATTATTACTATTATTATTATTATTATTATTATCATTATCATCATCATTATTATTATTATTATTATTGGCCACTAAAGTTTATATACCTTAAAGTGGTTTTCTTGTGTCGAGAATTTTTATTATTGGTTTGAGTTGTTTTTACAATGTAATATTTGGAAATCTTACAAATAACATTCTATGTGTATTGATATACATTGTATTTTATCATGAGTCAATATTACACCAATTCTATCAAATCCTAAAAATCCACAAAAATCATAATCTTAGTAAAAAGTCAATTATAAAATAGGTAAATAATTTATAGGGAAAATGGTTTGAAATATATTCAAATTTTAACCGATATTGTTGTAACAATCCCAAACATTAGAGGTTGAAGTTAAAAGTACTGATCTTCAACTAGTGAAAAAGTGAATTGATTTTATTATATCAAACACTTTATTTTGAGAAAATAATTTTTCTAATTTTGATTAATGGTTATAGCATCAATATTATTGCTAGAATACATAATCGTGATTATAGTGGTAAATCCAGACTCATGAGGAGAAAACATAATATTGTGAGAGCATATTGATAATTGGTATACCATCAATATGATTTGTCTTAAAACTAATTGTAATAATCTTCAGATTCATTAAATAAGGCCTTAGCAAGATAAATTGTCACGATCCAAGGGTACCCCCTAGACGTAACATGAAACATAGGACCCCAAAAGGCACCATGTTAGCAACTTAGTATATATCATAACATAAGTAAAGAACAATAAAGAGTAAAACACATTACGAGTCTTAAATTTTTTCATAAAAGCAAGCAGAAGTCTAGACTTATCTCAATTAGCGATCTACTACAATCGAGTAAAAAAATAGGGTCATAGCCCTTACAACATAGTTTTCAAATGAAAATACAAGAAAGGAAACTAGAAAATAGTCATCTGTCCTCGAACCATGAGGATTCCCCAATTGCAAGGAGAATAGTTGATCCAAGCTTTTACCAAGAGGGAGGTCACTTCGAGAACCGGACCCTACACTTATAGAAATGTAGAAGAAATATGGGTTAGTACAAAAAATAGTAAGTATGATATTCATGCAAGAAATCATTAAAGCATGCTAAAAAGGACATATTAGTTGAAAACCATGCACAATATCAAGTCAAACCAATCATGAATACATTGGAAAATCACAAGTGGTAAGAAATATTTTCATGCATAAATCCTCGTATCATAATGACAAGATATCATAAATACCTTTAAAGTCCACGTGTGTAATGCATAACTAAGACCTCATAATCCTATCTATACTAAGTAAAGCTTCTTGAGTAACTATGGTGTATAAATCATATTGTTGTCTACATTAATATATTAGGGAATAATCCTTAACCGACATAGACCATGTCAGATAAACATGGAATCTGGTGTCTACCCACACTGAAGAGGGATTGTCCTACTTCCCTAAGGTAGAACTATACTCTTAGCTTATGTTTATCCGCTAGCTCAAGAAAGACCTATGGGGGCACATAGTTTATGGGATAAGGAGATTTCTTCTAGAAAACCAGACTCTACTAAGGTATAATCTTTCAATATCATGAGATAACTACCTTGAGAACCCAAACTCAACTAGTGTATAAGGAACCCATGTAGAAAGACGGACTCAACTGGTGTAAAAGCTTTCATTGGGAAGCCAAACTGAACTATTTTATAAGCTTCCATCTCATATTCATATCCCCTCGGAGCTAAGCATTAATTCCCATAGATTACATATTAAGTCTTGACTTAAGTGCATATTCATGGAAGGGTGTCTTTGTCACACCCCGCGAGCACACCTTAAAAGATATGACACTCTCGGAGCGCGACATGGCGTACTTGACCTCTCGGAGGTCTTGTACAAGCCCTTTGACATCATTCATTGCATACATGTATGAAAAGTAGTGTGGAATTATAATTTTTTCACATGAAATATATTGAAAAATCTTTCATATTAAAAATCATAGAAAACTCTAAGTCTCAATATATGTCATCCTTACACTTTAAGAAATACTTGGTACACGGCCCATACAATAGAAATATAACAATCTAATTACAATACTTTGAAATAAGAAGTCTAAAGACGATTATGCATTTGACTTCAGTGAGGACATACTTCAACATGCTTGAAAGATAGCTAGATTCCAAGCTTTCTTCAAGACGCTTCTCACCTTCCACCTAAACATTTAGATATAATAAATGTATAGAATTAGTACAAAGAACGTGTACTAAGTATCATTTAATGCATAAAATCATGAGAAACGGACATTTATTAGAAATACGCTCTTTTCTTGATTAAAACATCATAGCATAAGCATAAGAACAACCTATAGCATCTTAAAAACATATAAGATATCACATAAGAATATTATCAAATATTTAAGAAATGTTACAGTGAACCAAGTCACCTTACAGTGAATTAAACCCAACATTACAGTGAACCCATTTAGCATACAACCCTCTCACTAAAAGCTATCCTAAGACTCACTTAAGTAAGACAAA
Organism: Solanum sitiens; assembly: GCA_016801875.1. Classification (NCBI taxonomy): domain Eukaryota; kingdom Viridiplantae; phylum Streptophyta; class Magnoliopsida; order Solanales; family Solanaceae; genus Solanum; species Solanum sitiens. The sequence continues at coordinate 34,411 of JABWTJ010000611.1, forward strand.
AAGAGACCTCTCATACACCCTGTCTAGGCACACCTAAATGATCCTTAGGACTACCTATATTGATATAAATATACTTACAATACACCAAAACACATAACATGAGGTCTTCTACCAAAGGTGATTCTAAGGTTCACTTGAGTGAGTTATGAAGCGACCGCCCATACAATCCCTTCACACACACCTAAGATATCCTTTAGACTACCTAGGATAAGATTATTCTCACTTCACATAATAACATATATATAATATGACATTCTCCTCCCAAAGTTTATCAAAAGACTTACTTAAGTAATTCAAGAAAAGAACGCCCATACACCTTCTCCAAGATTACCTAAATATTCCTTAAGACTTCCTAAGTTTAGATCATGCCTAATTGACCAATTTAATTTCCCTATCTAGAGTAATTCTTAAGACTTACCTAGGTAAGACATGAAGTGACTATTCCTATGCCCCCTTCACCTCTTCACTAGGAAACCCTTAAACTACTCTAGCTAAGTCTTATTTATTTACATGATTTCCAACTTAAGTCATTATCTTCATTAGTTGACTTAATAGTCATGTATCACATATAAGGACATTCAAGTAATGGTCATGGAGAAGACCTAAGGACTCACTAACTAACATCTTCAAAACCTAATCGTGGAATGTCTAGATAGCGTCCCATACTGCCACCTAAACTTCATAGAACTTCTCCAATACTAGTGGGTATCCCATATGATGAGAATAGGCAATAACCGACATAGACCATGGTAGCTCGGCATGGAATCCGGAGTGAAACCTACTCGATAAAGGCTGTTCTACTTGCCAATGATAAAACATCTACACATCCCATGTAGGAACTTGGTTAAGGAATATGAAGGGTTTCTTTGTACTCTAGCCTCATCCTTAACTAGAACTACTCCCCTAGCCATACTCACTCGGTTGTAGCCTTTGTTCTCATTGAGTATTTCAAGAAAAGAATACATGAAGAGGTTCCATATCATGTTAACAACCCAATGACATTACACCTTACCAAAGAGGTCCCATAGGGTTGCCTTACAATGGTCAAGAGGATAGTTCACTGACTTTCCTAAGGATGATTTCATTTTGTTTCAGAGAATCAACCTTAAGTCCACCATTCACACAAGAAGAATACCATTACGGCTTTCGAGTTCAAGGATATCATAACCTTTTTTCTAAAAGGTTCCACATAATGACCTTTTTTACATAGTTCAAGGTCTGACATACAAGACAAGGGTGCACTAAGCTTACCTAGTCAAGAGATCACATATTCACATATCATTCATGCATCAAGAAGAAGGACTTAGGTCAACCTAAAGAAGACACATCAACACTTCTCCGTATCACATATAGCATATCTTTCAAGTAGCACATAAGAACAACCAAGTCAACTTTAGGTCACCCTATAGACTACTATAGGATAATCAACATAACCATCACAAGACTCATATAACCAAGTAGGAAGAATCATGAATCAACTCTAAGACTACACACATAATGTCATAGTCATGGTCTAACATTATCACCTAATGTCAATAGAAGAACACATACTTTCACCTTACTCACATGTAGATAGATATGATCATACTTCACATAAAAACTACACAAACCATCATAATATTCCAAGTAATGCCGACAAGGCTATGATTATCATAATTCATAAGGTAACGCCGACGAGGACACATAATTCACAAGTAAAGCACATAATTCAAGACTTAAACTACATAATATAAAGAGAATTAGGGCAGCGTACCACCAATCCACTTTCACCACTTCAATCCATAGCTAAATCATTCAACACAATACTTAAAGGCCCTTACCCGTGGCCATGATCACCAATTCAATTCAATACTTACAATAGACAATGAATCAAAGGTAATTCAACATAGATATATGAATGTAGGTCAGAATACTAACAATTCTAGCATGATTATATCATAATTCAATGGCCCTAATCAAACTACATAAGAATTCAAAAATATTAAGACATAATCAATTCACCAACAGAGTAGTTAAATCTAGGGTTACATGAATTTCATGGGTTCATAGAGTTTTTGAGTTAAAAGTCATCTAATTAACAACAATTCAATCAATATACAATGATTCAAAACCTTTAATGCAAGAACGCATGGATAGATTACAAAATTGGACAAGTTCATCTTTAGAAGACTTTGGAAATCACTTTGAAGATTGGTTCCTTGAAGAAAAGTGTTTCAAGTATGAGTAACCATACCTTAACTAATGTTAATACACGAAAATTGAAATAAATTAGTGGATAAATCAACCTTCAAACATCAATATCCCTTCAAGCTTCAATGGAGTTCTAAAGAGCTCTTTAGAGGTTTTGGATTTTGATTTTAGAATAATGAATTTATCTAGGTGCTTAGGACTTATAAACCTACTTAAAATACCTAAAATACCCTTAGGAAACCGCCCAAACATTTATGTGGATGTGCGGTGAATTTAATTCACCCCTTAAACTTAACACTGAACTGCGCAGGTTGAAGACCTAACTCACGACTGCCCATCGATGGTGCGTCAGCAAGACAACGGACCATCCTGGCTAGCCGTCTTTTGGTTTAGAGGCTGGACTTTGGAAGATAAATATCCCTAGGCTAAGTCTTGACCCACACCCACCATCGACGGGGCGTCGACCAGCCTACTGGCCGTCGATTACCTCAGTCGTTTGTGGGTGGTCTAGACAACCTTAGGATCTTGTGAAGGGTCCTTCCTCAAGGACTCTTGGTTGGTCCTTGGGATTTTTGCCCTGACATTTCCAAATGGAATATGCTCCTATACAAGTTTAGGACATCTCATATCAATTTCATCCAAAACGAACACATAAAACTCGAAGAAACCTGCTAAGACATACAAGGTCGTTTCAAGGCAAACCTTTTGAACATCATGGACGTTCTTGGACGTTGACCTCCAAACCTCATGAAACTTAGAATTTCCTATAAAAACTATTACGAATCATATATGGACCTCTTAATCTCATGACACACACACATACGCACATAAAAACACATAAGACATATAGGTGACTAGTCGTCGAACGTCTTGGTCGTCCCTTCACGTTTGACTTCCAATTCACCTAAATCTTTAGACACTGCCTCATTACAACATTATAAACCATTTTAGGACTTTAAAACATTATGACACAAGCATTAGGCTCTAGTTTCACCTAAGTCGTTTTAGAGATATTACAGTCTTGACACTCAATCCACATAAATCATACTATATATCCTAGATTGAAAAGGTTAGACTAGTCTTTCAACCATAGTATTACTACATGTGACCAACATTTCACATCATAGTATAATCAACCTAAAGTGTGTACATGATAGTAATCATCGAATCAATACAATAATTAGGTCATAAGCATATTCACTTTACTCTCAAAGTGATCTAAATGCATTAGCATAAACCTAAAAAACACATATACTTCTCATGTTTTTACCTACAAGGACCGTTATCACATTCAATCAACATATGTATTATTTATACATTAGACATGAATGATAGCATGACTGGATTAGTGATATTACTATCAGCATGATTTCATAATATGCCTCTTTCTACTATTCACTCACACCCTTTTAGATCCAATTAGGGAAAATAGGGGAATTCATGGGTTCTTGGGTGATTTCATCATAAATGAACAATAACTCATCAATTCAATCATAATCCATCATATATCAACCATTAAAAACTTTTTTTTAAAAGAACCCACAAGATAGAAGACAAACCCAAACTTAGGGAAAATCACTAGTTTTGAAATTGAATTTGGAGGGACTCCTTTAATGGAAACTAACCAAGAATGAAAGACTACCATACCTTAGTAATGTTTCTTCAAAGAAAATGAGTGCAATATTCTTAATTATTCAACCCCTATCTCAAATTTTACTTTTCTTCTTCCTTACGTTCTAGAGAGAGAAATTATTTTGGAGAAGATAAAGTTTTGGGTTTTCTTTTTTAGTCAAGGAAAGTGACTTCATTGGGGAAATTTGAGTAAAACAAATCTTATATACTTACTAGGGAAAGAGTAAAACATTGTAGGATCAATATAGGAGGAATAACTAAAGACCCCTAAAGTTCTAACTTAAAACCACCTACCTTGTAGGATTTGGCTCGCCAAGGGCACTAGGCGACTCACCAAGTGGACCCTTGGTCCGCAAAAATTTCCATAATGCCTCCCCATGGAGGCAGATTACTAGGTGATGGGGAGGGACCTTGAGTGATGCGCCAAGTGGGTTGGCGAGCCCCGACCTAGCTCGCCCAAATTTCCAGCACCTAGGTCATGGGGACAGTCCACTAGGCAACCCAAGTTCACTATGGTGACATGCCAAGTTACTTGGGAGACCATGCTGTCCCACTTCAAAAGGTCGAAAGAAAAAAAATCTCCTTCACGCTTATTAGGTAGTTAGGCCCTTGAAACTTTTTTAAAATATTACCCCTTTCATTTTAGGTCTAGTTTAATCTTCACATTTCAGGAATGTTACAATATCTCCACCCCCCCCCTCCCTTGGGAACATTAATCCTTGAATGATGATCTAAACACCTTACGGAAATAGAGACTCAATACTAGAAGCCCATCATGCATAACACATAAAAGAAAATTACAATCCAAAGGAGGAAACATCAACTCCTTCTCAAAACATAGTCAATATAATACCAGGGAGTAGGAACTACATCTATCAACAAAACATGGATGAAACTCTATATATCTCATATTAATAGGAGGAACTATCTTCACCAACAAAAATAATGCTAAACAAAACATCATGGAGCCAATGTGCAATTACTCTCAAAAGCATTTTTAAGCATGTTCATCAGCACATCTAATGAAGTCAAATAGGAAATTCATACTTAATTCACAACAACATGAGGAACATAAATCATCAAAACTCATTATCTCACTAAACACGAATTTCATCAAGAACATGCATAACAAAAGGAAAACATGGAAAGACCAATTCATAAAAGACTTCCAAAATACTAAAGATCAAGAGGGACTAATTACCTCAAGATTGAATAAGAGTAGAAGCAAACAGATGAGGATATTGGGACTTCATATCGGCTTCGGCCTCCAAAGTAGAACCCTCGACTACATGATTCCGTCATAAAACCTTAACGGAAGCTACGTCCTTATTTCTCAATCTCTTGACTTTCCAGTCTAATATTTCTACCAGAACTTCTTCATAGAAAAAGCTTGAATCAACTTCCAACTCTTCTAGGGAATAATGGTCACTAAATCCCCAATACAATTTTTAAGCATGAAACATGAAATACCGAATGAACTGGGGATAAATAATTTGGCAAATCCAACTCATAGGCAACTTCTCAATATGCCTCAAAATTTTATATGGGCCTACATACCATGGACTAAGTTTTCCTTTCTTTCTAAACCTGTTCACACCCTTCATAGGTGAGATTTTCAAATAGACTCAATCACAAACTTCAAATTATAGGTCCTTATCGTCACATAGGCATAAGACTTTTGCCTACTTTGAATCATTCTCAACCTCTCTCTAATGAGCATAACTTTCTCATTAGCCTTATAAATTTATTTGAGACAAATAAGAGCAATCTCACCTAACTCAAACAAACCAATCGGACACCTACAAGTCCTTCCATATAAAGCTTCAAAAGGAGCCATATCGATAGTTAAATGGTCACTATTATTTTAGACAAACTCTATTAATGGCAAGTGGTCATCCCAATTACCCTTGAAGTCTATAACACATGCCCTCAACATATCTTCTAATGTTTGAATGGAATATTCCGCTTGACCATTTGTTTGAGGATGAAAAGTCGTTCTAAGCTTGAGCTTAGTACCAAGCCCTTTTCGGAATGACTTCCAAAAGTGTGAAGTAAATTGAGTACCCCAATACGAAATGATGGATTAAGGAACTCCATGTAACTTTACTATCTCCCTTATGTACAAGTTGGCATAGTCCTTCGCTGAATGTGAAACATTGACGGAATAATGTAAGTTGATTTTGTCATTATATCATTAATGACCCAAATAGAATCATGTGCCTTTGCGTATGAGGCAAACCTAAAGTAAAATCCATTTTCACTTCTTCCCATTCCAAGTGGGAAATGGTATATATTACAAAAAGCCTCCTGACCTTCGGTGGTCAACTTTAACTTGTTGACAATTAGGACATTTAGCTACAAATTCCTCAATATCATTTTTCGTAGCATTCCACCAATAGACTTCCCATAGATCACGGTACATCTTGGTGGCTCTTGGATGAGTAGAAAATCGAGAATTATGAGCCTCTTATAAAATTATATCTCAAACCATCGATATTCGGAACAGTTAATCGACCTTGGTGCCCAAGTTATCTCCCAATTGGGAGAATGCTTCAACGGAATTCTCTAGTAAAGACTCTTTCAACTTAACCATCAGAGGATCAAGATCTTGTTTAGACTTCACATCCACTACAAAGGACGATTCAGAGCCATTATGAATCAGGAAGCCACCCTTGGTGGAATCCATTAGTTCGACACCTAGCTGGGCCAATCTATGCACATCACAGACTAACTCTTTCATTTCATCTTCTATACTATACACACTACCCATGGATAATCTTCAAAGTCAATCCTCCACAACATTAACTTTGTTGGGGTGGTAAAGGACACTCATGTCATAATTCTTTAAAAGTTATAACCACATTCTTTTACGGAGATTTAAGTCTTTTCACTAAACACATATTGAAGACCCTTGTGATCGGTGAAGACATCCACATGGACCCGTACAATTAATGTCTCCATATTTTCAAAACAAACACTACAACCCCTAATTCAAGATCATGGGTCGCATAGTTCTTTTCATGTACCTTGATTTGCCTTGAAGCATAGGTAATCACCTTACCACGTTGCCTGAGCACACATCCCAACCCAACTATAGAGGTGTCACAATATACAAGAAAATCATTTGTCCACTACAGTAAGGTCAACACCGCAATAGAAGTAAGTCTATCCTTCAAATTTTAGAAACATTCTCACAAGCCTCCGACCACTCAAACTTAGCTTTATTATGAGTCAAAGATATTAACGGAGAAGAAATGGAGGAAAAACCCTCGACAAATATCCTCTAATAACCGAAAAAACCCCAAAAGTTTATAATGTCGAAACGAGTTAGAGGTCTAGGCCAAATCTTGACTGCATCCTTCTTCTTAGGATCTACCTCAATACCCTTTCTTGACACAATATGTGTAAGACCCCCAAAATGAGTTAGGGTGTCTAGAGACTAACATGTTTGTATTAAATTTCTAAGGTCCTAAAATGACTTATAATATTGGTTAGAGGCAGTGTGTAAAGTTGGAGGTGATTTTGAAGTCAAACATCAAGGGACGATCAAGACGTTCGACGATTAGTCACCTATCTGCCTCATGTGTCTATGAGTGCTTGTAATTGTATTTAATGATCTTATGAAGTCTTAAAATGAGTTATAATGATGTTTAATTGTAGTATATGGAGTTTCATAAATTTTGGAGGACAAACGTCCAAGACGTTCGAAGGATAGCCTTGAGACATGCATGTGTGTGTCTTGATGGGGCCTAGCATATTTGGACGTGTTACGTGTATTTGCTTTTGGTGAAACTGATGTGGGAAGTCTAAAACTTTTTAAGTGTTGTATTTACGCTGGAAACATCCGGGAACGACTTCTACAGGGCCCCACAAAAGGTCCCACAAGAAGGACACAAGGCTGTCGAGACACTACCTTGGCAGTGTCAATCGACGAGCTCCAAGTGACGCCTCGTCGGTCCATCCATTCCCCGTCAATTTGGAGAGTGGGTTTACACTTAGCCTCACTAGCTTAAGCTACCAGGAGGAAGTTGCAGTCACCAACGACAGTGCAGTAGGATGCCCCATCGTCCAGTCGACGCCCCGTCCATGTTGTCCGTTGATGGTGGCCTCCAACTGGTGCCATGCGACTGCCACATTAAGGGGTGAATGGTAAATTCACCCATCGTACTAACCTGACTCAAATTTATTTATTTACCTATTTTTGGGTGTATATAAGTAATCTAAAATGTGACCAACCCATTCCCAATCCCATTCACACAAATTAAACCTTCCCTCCCAAACCAACTCTCTCTAGAAACCTCCATTGTTGTTGAAGCTCAAGAACTACTTGTAGATTGGATTCTCATGGTTTATTCACCAATTTTTAGAGGTTTTCAACTAGAAAAAGGTATGTTGATCCTTCATCTCTAGTTATCCTTCCATCTAGAGAGTTAATCACAAAGTTTCAAAAGAGATTTCATGATCAAACTTTCAATCTTTCAATCTAGCCATGGGTTCTTTCTAAAAATACGTTTTTAATGATTAAATCATGATGAATTGATGGTAATGTATTGGTTTTAACGTGATTTTAATCCAATTGCATGATGAACCCATGTCCCTTGCCAAAATCGATTTAACCCTTGCATGGGCATTGTGATCATGGCTTGTTAATGGTAGATTTGTGATTATCCTACGTTGAATTTCTTATATTTACTGTTATTTACGTGAATTTATTATGAATTTATGATTAAGGATCCATGGGGAACAATGCATGAAGATTTTAATATGCTTAGCCTATGATTCTATGTGTTCACTGTAATCTTGTCATTGTTAAGCATGAATGTGGGATTCAATTGTGTAGGGACAATTGTATCTACTATCTCACTTGGATGTTATTGTTGAATTATAGATAAGTGATTCATGTGGATCAAGGTTTGATTGACCTATGTTCTTCTATCTTCCATTGATTCCTAATGTAGCATGTTCACTGTAATTTAAAGGTTATGGAAATTGTAGTAGGATTTCGTTTAGATTATGATTTCCTTAACTACTGCCTTATATTGATGTTTCTAATGAATTATGGATATGAATACTTGAATAACAGTAAAGGAGTCTTGGTATGAACTAATCTAGGTTCTTCTAGCCAACAAGTTAAATGTTGTAATGAACATTATGTGATCTTAATTCTAGGGTGAATAAAGCATGAGTTAGACTTGAGTATGATTTCTTTAGCTACTGCCCTAGATTGATGTTATTGATAAAATATAAATGATGATCAATTCAAGTGAATTTGGTTAAAGACCTATGTCCTCCTACTTTCTAGTATATTGGTGATGTATTGTACTAGTTGTAGCTTGGTATTGTAGTGTCTTAAACATGGTTTCTTTTATGATTAAAGCACATTTACATACTGCCTTTTTATATAAATTTTTGATGAAAAAGGAGTATTGATCAAGGATGATCAAAGGATGAGAAATTTGTAAGAATGCTTATCTCTTCTACTTTCCTTATAGAATTGTAGTTGATGAAGCCTTGTACGGCATTGTGTGGTATGGTCCACTTATGGTGTCGGTGTTTACTTTATTGTCATTATATATGTGTTGACCATGGACTTGAAGGCAAATTGATGAATATATGAACATGTGGTGGTGATGATCACACTTTGTGAAGCTTATGCCTACTTTTCCTATTCTAGTTGTGATTTAGGTTGTATGGCTATTGTATAAGCATGTGTATATCCATTTTAGGGTAAAGCTTAGGTGCTTCCATTGATCAATTAAAATTGTTAATAATCCCTTACCTATGTACCCCTATGTGAATTCATGGATAGCCAAAGTTAGGAGTCTTAAGTGTAATGTGAAGATGACTTGTCTCTTATGCTATTTAGTGTTGCGTCGTCTATAGTTGAAAGTGAAATATGGTCTTAAGAGGGTGGCTGCCTCAATGTGTGGTTGATAGCCTGTCACGACTGGAATCTAGACCCCAGACGAGACCGACGTCGTTTTCCTCTCAGAGGTCGCAGACAAGCCAACTTACGTCATTCATAATTTATCTAGGTTAATTTTAGCGGAAAATTTGAAACTTTTTGTTTCCTCAACATACTTGTTAAACATTCTTATCATTTCATAATTGTTCACCATCAACCATCTAACATTAAGAGATAAGCAGCTGAAATAAATAGATCAATAAGTATTAAGTGTATAATTGCCAAAATGGCACCAATACAAAGTCTGAATAAAAACAGGAAAGAAACGCAAGTGGAACATGCTCCACTAGATCAACTCTAAAACTAAGCTAGAATATAAAACAGTAGCATCCTCGAAAGCATGAGGACCTACCAACTCCGGATGAATGTTGGACGTCCGAATGACTGCAACAATGATCCTGTAGCTCTATCGTCCACCTGTGCCTGCACCTAAAATAGTATAATTGTATAGGGTTAGTACACACGTGTACTAAGTATGGGTATATGCAAGCACACACCAAGGACATGCATGAGAAAACATAACTCTTTCCTAACAATATGATTATGGGAAGTCAAGTTAGTGGACTTGCCAAATTGACATTAGGAAAGTTAGTGAACCTTCCAAATTTGGATTAGGAAAGTCATGCCATGGGAGTAACATGCATCATCATAAACATCATATTGCACACAGCACATAACATCTTCATATAGCACATGTCATAACATATAACACATAGCTTCTTTCATATCATTCATTCATATGCCATGAGACCTTGGAATCATGGACTTGACATTAAGACTTTCCAAAATGAGGGCTCAACATATGGGACCTCAACTAGGGTGTCTTCATTAGCAAACACAGAGTCTGCTTTATTTATTCATACGTACTTCATTTCATTTCGTTCATATGCTAGTGTGAACACCAGCTATACCTAGGATGTAATTTAAGACTTTCATCGGGTTCGCAGTGCAATGATCAAGAATAACCTAATGTCATTACCTGAGTATAGCTCACATCTTGATTATCCTATCCTAACACCTTCGGTATTATTCATTTCATTATGTGCTTCATTTAAGGCTGGCCTCATTCATTCATTGGGAACTTTAACTTTAACCGACATAGATTATGTGAGCATCATGAAATCCAGTGTGTCCCCCACACCAAAAAGAGGTGGAATCACCGGCCAAAGTGACCCAATAACATGCTAGCGTACATGGGAATTTAACCCCGCCAGATCCCTATATTGGCAGTATAGGTTCGAAGACTAGGAGATATATGGAGACCCATACCCGGTAAGCCGGACAGTCTCATCTCATGAGAGTTACGTGAAACTTCGCCCTTCCCGAAAGAAGGCATCACCGCTCATATCTAGCCTATCGGTGCTCAGTATAAAGTTCCATTTCATTCAACTCATACGTCATGGAAGCTAACTTCTAGTATGAGGACATCATAGCTCATTAGATGATTTCTCATCTTATCATTAGTATTAAGTGTGTTAATCTCAATACTTTCATTAGAGTGTTCATAGAGACTGGTCTCTTCATTATCTTACACTCTCATTGGTGAGTACGTATTGGTAACATTTACTTAAGCTCATTTGAGATTGCTCTCATCATTTATATTAGCCTCATATCATGTTGTCACCACATTCTTAATCATTAGCACCTTTGTTTTTCATAGTTACTCACCTCTTATCACGTGAATGTTCATTTCATCATTTCATAGTTCATCTCATCATATGCCAATGCACTTGGCCACTTAGTGTATCTTACACTCATACTTAACCCTCCTAGGGTTCATCATTTCGTTACATACATCTTAGGTTCACTTACTTTTGAATGTATGTTAGACTTATGTGTCTATACATACAAGCCATGAGGCTTCATTCATAGTTCGTTAAGTGATTCTTACTTTCCTAAGATTTGTAGTACACGACTTATGTATATTGTATATATGCCAAGATCTTGATTTTGATCTAAGTAGATGGCATTATTCTTGGATACTTTACTCACGTATGACTTATGTATCAATACGGAAGTTTGGGCAAGGGAACCCAAATCTTGAATCACTTGGATATCATTTATATTTTTCATTGAATTTATTTCTAATATTCATAACATTAGAAATCTAAATTAAATCTCAACATTAATATCGAAGGATTAATTTTCTATTTATTTTACTCTTAAGTTGGCCGAAGGGTTGTGGGTTCGAACCCCCACAACCCCTTTTTAATTTTCGTTAGTCCCTTATTGCCCATTCTCGCCTAAACAATGAGGTTGTGGGTTCAAACCCCCACAGCCTGTTTGATTTTTAGTATTGAATTCGCTAGAATAGGGAGGTTGTGGGTTCGAACCCCCACAACCTCCTTATTTAATTTTTAATTTCGCTGAGGTTGTGAGGTGGTGGGTTCGAACCCCCACAACGTCTCTAACTTTATTTTAATTAAATTGGGCGAGTAGCAGTGAGGTTGTGGGATCGAACCCCCACAGCCTTACTTTATTTCTTAATTAATTTTGCTTCTCTCTTCTTTCAGCCTTGAGGTCGTGGGTTCGATTCCCATGCCTCGCGTTTCTTTCTTTCTTATTTTCTCTTCTTTCGGGCGTGCCTGGAGGTCGTGGTTTCGAATCCCATGCCTATCATTTATTTGTTTGACTATTTTTCTCCTCCTTCTCCCCACAGCTCGCGAGTTCGATTCCCCCCTGCCCCAATTTCATTTTTCTTTGTAGCGAATATCAGTGACCAGGTTCGAACCCCCGCCTCCCCATTTTTCCTTTCCCTTGTCACGCGAAACCAGTAGCTAAGGGGTTCGATTCCCCTTAGCTCCTTCACGTTTTTCTTTCTTTTTCAGCCATCTTAACATGTGAGGTCTTGGGTTCAATTCCCATTGACCTCACTTATTAATTTTTCCCTTTTAAAACCCAGATTTTAACCTTATTATAGAGTACCCAAATCTGGAAAGTTCTTGCCATTATTCAACTCATTTTTAGTCACATTGTTCATAAGTTTAGTTGGCTAAAAGATGACTATTTCAATCCACTATATTTCATTGCAATGAACATCACATTGTATACACATTTCACACATAAAATACACAAGAATTTCATGTCTTATATGACTCCAAACAGTGGCTAAGGCACTGCCAACGTGTACACACACACCAACCTTTTCGACCACACTTTGAACATCATTTTCGTAATTTCCCTCACATAAACATGTTCACATTTAATATAAACACATCATTCATGCCTAAATCTAGCAGCACAACATACCCATCCTACGAATTCGTTTGGGAGCTAGGGACAAGGACATACAAAGGGGAACAACCTTAATTTTGGAGTTAATATTTTTGAGTCGTAAGGGACCTCTTGGGAAAGGGACCAAGAGAGAAGAAACCCATACCTTTTGATGTTTTTCAAGTGTGAAGTTGCTGCCCAGAAACTCCTCTAAACCACGCCCAATTCTCCTCAACGTACACACCACTCGACGAACAACCTCCCTTTGCCTTGACGTTTTTGATTACCTTGCTTTTCTTAAAAATTTTTGTGTGTTTATCAAGTGTGAAGAACAATTGTTATTAAACTGTTCTTGAGCTTTCTTGTTAGTCAGAGCGTGAGAGAATGAGAGTTGAGAGACGTGAAAGAGAGTTGAGAAACATGAGGGAGAGAGTTATTAGGATTAGGAAACTAAATTCAAGACTTAGTCAAAATAGGATTTAATTAAATTAATACAAAAATCTGATTTATTTTAATTAATACTTGAAAGGACCATTTTACCCTTAATGAATAGATTTTAATTGATGATTAAATCATCAATTCATTGCTCCTAGTGGGGCTCGAACCCGAGTGGCACCCCATTTGCGAAATGGGTCACTTCGGGTCGCCCCAACCCAAAATGCTCTTTTAATTAAATTACTTACTTAATTTATTAATTCCTCAGGGTAATTACAATATTACCCTTGGCCTGGAAAAGACCATTTTACCCCTGGACCCTCAAAACTTAAAATTTCCTCTTTTAAGTCCAGTAAAGACTCCTTCGATTAAGTCTTCGTTTTCGCGAGCCTTACTTGGTTGGTTCCAACCTTTCCAAGCTCAACTAACTCCCCAAGTTAGTTGACTTGGTCGTAGTAAGGGTTCTGAGGTCTGGTTCTACGCGTATCAATCCGTGTGAACCTTGGTTTAATCGCAAGCATTCTTGACACCCTAAGTCTTGATCCTATTCATTTTTAGGGTTGTTACATTATCCCCCCTTTGGAACATTCGTCCCTGAATGACACTACCATTTCAAATTGTAATGCCAGTCAGATCATAATAAAATCACTATGCACACTCAATCAATAGCAACAAAATACGGAGAGATAAGGAACATAGACTTAAGAGTAGGAAGTCTAACCTCAAGAGCTGAAAAGATGAGGGTAGCGGGATCTCATGTCGGCCTCAGCCTCCCACGTAGCACCCTCAACAAGATGATTTATCCACAATACTTTCACTATGGCAATATCCTTGTTCCTCAGCCGCTTGACCTGTCTGTCTAAGATCTCAACAGGTACCTCCTCATAAGACAAGTCTTCACCAACCCCCAAACCTTCAACAGGTAGGATTGATGCTGGATCACCTAGGCACTTCTTCAACATAGAGACATGAAAGACTGGATGAACAGAAGCTAGCTCCGCAGGCAATGCTAACTCATAGGTCACCTCACCCACACGCTGCAGGATCTCATATGGCCCAACATACCTCAGACTCAGCTTCCCTTTTCTACCAAATCTCATCACCCCTTTCATAGGTGATATCTTCAAGTAAACCTGGTCACCAACATCAAACTCTAAGGGCCGCTTTCTGTTATCTGCATATGACTTTTGCCGACTGTAAGCAGTAGCCAACCTGTCCCTAATCACTCTGACCTTCTCTAAGGCTTCATGAATGATCTTTGGACCCAAAATGGATTACTCTCCAACCTCGAACCACCCAATTGGAGATCTACACCTCCTACCATACAGTGCCTCAAATGGTGCCATCCCAATGCTGGAGTGATAGCTATTATTATACGAGAACTCTATCAAAGGCAGATGGTCATCCCAGTTACCTCTGAAGTCGATCACACACGCTCTCAACATGTCCTCTAATGTCTGAATGGTGCGCTCTGCCTGCCCGTCTGTCTGAGGATGAAAGGCAGTGCTAAGCTTTACCTGCGTGCCCAAGCTCTTCTGGAAAGATCTCCAAAAATGTGAAGTAAACTGAGCTCCTCTATCTGAAATAATAGACAAAGGAATCCCATGCCATCTCACAATCTCATCAATGTAGAGTCTCGCATAATCCTCGGCTCTGTAAGTAGACTTCACAGGGATAAAGTGGGCAGACTTAGTCAATTTGTCCACAATAACCCATATGAAGTCATGCTGCCTCCTAGTCCTCGGAAGACCAACCACGAAGTCCATATTAATGGCCTCCGACTTCCAAGTCGGAACCTCAATAATCTGAGTCAGACTGCCAGGCTTAAGATGCTCTGTCTAGACCTGCTGACAATTAGGACACTTGGCCACATATTCTGCAATGTACTTCTTCATTCCATCCCACCAATAAATCTGCTTAAGATCATGATACATCTTGGTGGAACCTGGATGTATGGAATATCTGGAACCATGGGCCTCTGCAATAATCCTGGTCCGCAAATCATCCACATCTGGTACACAAAGCCTATCCTGATACCTAAGTATGCCATCACCTCCCAAAGCAAAAGGCTCGTTCATCTTCATTAGTACTGAGTCCTTCAGCTCCATCAACACAGGATCTAGATTCTTACCCTGTTTGACTTCAACTACTAAGGATGATTTAGAACTAGGATGAACTGAAACATCCCCACTAGTAGAGTCAACCAATCGTACACCCAGTCTGGCCAGTGTGTGTACATCTTTCACCAGCTCCTTCTTCTCATCCTCAACGTGGGTTGTACTTCCCATGCTCATCCTGCTCAAAGCATCAGCTACAATATTAGCCTTACCTGGATGGTAGTACACATTCATGTCATAATCCTTCAACAGCTCTAACCATATCCGCTGACGTAGATTCAACTCCCTGTGTGTGAACACGTACTGGAGACTCTTGTGGTCTGTGAATACATCCACATGCACTCCATACAGGTAGTACCTCCACAGCTTCAGTGTAAACAATACAGCTGCCAACTCCAGGTCATGAATGGGATAATTCTTCTCATGAACCTTGAGTTGTCTGGACGCATAGGCTATCACCTTACCAATCTACATAAGAACACAACCCAAACCAACCCTAGATGCATCACAATAAATAGTGTAATTCTCACCACACTTAGGCAAAGTAAGCACCGGGGCTGAAGTGAGTCTGTCCTTGAGCACCTGGAAACTCCTCTCACAAGTCTCTGTCCACTCAAACATGGCTTTCTTCTTAGTCGAAGCTGTCAATGGGGCAGCAATAGAAGAAAAGCCCTCCACAAACTTGCGGTAGTAACCAACCAATACCAAAAAACTGCGGATGTCAGTGGAGTAAGAGGCTTTGGCCAGTTCTTCATAGCCTCAGTCTTTCTGGGATCCACCTCCATGCCTGATCGGACACAACATGACCCAAGAAGGTCACTGATCTCAGCCAGAATTCACATTTGCTGAATTTGGCATACAACTGATGTTGTCTAAGTAACTGCAAGGTTAGTCTCAAATGTTGTTCATGCTCTTCCTTGGTCTTAGAGTAGATGAGAATGTCATCAATGAACACTATGACGAAAGAGTCAAGGTATTCACGGAAGACCGTGTTCATAAGATCCATAAATACAGCAGGTGCATTCGTGAGACCAAATGACATGACTAGAAACTCATAGTGACCATAACGGGTACGAAAGGTTATCTTTGGGATATCTCCATCCCTAACCCTAAGCTGATGGTACCCTGAACGAAGATCAATCTTAGAAAAGAAAGTAGATCCTTGGATATGATCGAACAAATCATCTATTCTGGGAAGTGGATATTTATTCTTTGTAGTGACTTTGTTGATCTGCCGATAATTGATACACATTCTAAGGGTTCCATCTTTTTTTTTCCACAAACAACACTAGAGCGCCCCAAGGGGATATGCTCGGCTGAATGAAACCCTTGTCAGTGAGATCTTTTAACTGCAGCTTCAACTCTTTGAGTTCAGTTGGAGCTGGAGCATTCTGTAAGGAGGAATTGAAATTGGTTTAGTATCGGGTTCTAAGTCGATACCAAAATCAATCTCTCGAGGGGGAGGGACTCCAGGCAAATCATCAGGAAATATATCTAGGAACTCACTCACTACAGGCACTGAGTCTATGGAAGGAATGTCATGATCTAGATCATTAACACTCACAAGATGACATAATAACCCATTGGACATCATTTTATTGACCTTTAGGTTCAAAATCAAGAGGTTAGGATGACTCGAGTTGTACCTCTCCCAGACTAGCTCCTCTTCATTAGGGAAACAAAATCTCACCACTCTACTACGACAGTCCAAGCAAGCATAACAACTGTGAAGCCAATCCATGCCAAGAATAACATGAAAATCATGCATGGGTAACTCAATCAAGTTTGCACACATAGTCTTACCACTCACAACTATTGGACAATCCTTGTATACTCTATCAGTTCTTAAATTCTTTCCTAAAGGTGTACTAACCACTATAGGATCATGCAGAACTTCAGGCAATATCTCAAAAGTAAGAGCAAGCAGAGGAGACACAAAGGAAAGCGTAGACCCTGGATCAAGTAAAGCATAAACAGAAGATGAGAATACTTGCAGTATACCTGTGACCACATCAGCGGACTTCTCCTGCTCCTCCCTGCCCTTCAGGGCATAGAACCTGTTCCTTTTAGGAGGCTCGGCTGCTGCTGCACCCTGTGGATTAGGCCTAGGCTGAGCATTACCTCCAGCCTGACCTCTATTCTGTGGGCAGTCTCTAACCATGTGTCCACTCTTACCGCAACCGAAACAGGAATTAGTGCCCTGTCTGCACTTTCCACTGTGAGCTCGGCCACACTTAGCACAATTTTTTTAGGACGCTGCATCTCACCTCCATTGCCCTTCTTGGGCTCAGGTCTACCTCCTCTAGGTGTTGTACTCCTCTGAAAATATGAGTTCCCAGAACTCTGTTGCCTCTTTTTGAACCTTGGCTGCTCACGGACGCCAAAGTTATTTCTGTGGCCTCCATGACTGGGACCTGCCTGATATTGAGGCCTAGGCCTCCTAGCATCACGAACACCTCTCTTTCTGCGGCTG
This sequence comes from Solanum sitiens, assembly GCA_016801875.1. Classification (NCBI taxonomy): domain Eukaryota; kingdom Viridiplantae; phylum Streptophyta; class Magnoliopsida; order Solanales; family Solanaceae; genus Solanum; species Solanum sitiens. The sequence goes on from JABWTJ010000611.1 coordinate 52,436, forward strand.
TCCTCTACCTGCTGGACATGAACCATCAACCTGGAATGATCCATGTTATCATGGAGCATCGCAGATCGACACTCCTCCTCCAGGTCTCCATTGATTCCTGTAAGGAACCTGCTCATCTCATCCCTACTATTAGAAACCAGGGAAGTAGCATACCTTGATAGCTTAACAAACTTCAGTGAATACTCCCTAGCTGTCATAGAGCCTTGTTTAAGGTTGATGAACTCCTCAACCTTGGCTTTCCTCATCTCTCTGGGAAGAATCTCTCCAGAAATGCTGTCTTAAACAGCTCCCAAGTGACTGGCACTCCACCCAAAACTCGGCTATCTTGCCACATCTTGCACCAAGTCTGTGCAACATCCTTGAGCTGATAGGAAGCCAGGTAAGCCTTCTCACTATCTGTGGCCCCCATAGCCACCAGAATCTTATGCACCTCATCCATAAACTCCTGGGATCCTCTGCAGTCCTAGACCCTGTGAAAGTAGGAGGATTCATCCTCGTGAAATCCCTCAGCCTGTCATCCATGCTACAAACCGGTGGGTTCTCCCTCTGAACATTCTGCCGGTTGACCTGGGCAATCATAGCCTGGGCCTGCATAGTAATGGCCTATGCCATCTGGGTTAAAGATGCCCTCACTTCAGCATCAGTCAACCCAGCTGGGTTAACTGGCATAGCCACTCCTTCAGCTGGAGCCTGGGGTGGATCCTCATTGCCCCCAGCAGCTTCACCTCCTCTCCTCTAAGTAATAGCCCTCCTAGTATTCATTCTCTGAAAACAACAAAGATTGATGTTAGACACGCTCATAACACCAAGAAACTAAACTTTAGGAAAAGCACGATAAGATCAGAAAAAGGGATGTTTTCCTACGCATCATGCAGTCTCTAATCTAGGATAGTGGTGCACTTCACTACTATGACTTAGAAACTACTCAATGTGGTTGATGTGAACTTATTATTTTCGGAATTTAACCTAGTGCTCTGATACCAACTTTTTCACGACTGGAATCTAGACCCCAGATGAGACCGTCGTCGTTGACCTCTCAGAGGTCGCAGACTATCCTACTTACGTCATTGATAATTTATCTAGGTTAATTTTAGCGAAAAGTTGAAACTTTTTGTTTCATCAACATACTTGTTAAACATTCTTATCATTTCATAATTGTTCACCATCAACCATCTAACATTAAGAGATAATCAACTGAAAAAAATAGATCAATAAGTATTAAGTGTATAATTGCCAAAATGGCACCAATACAAAGTCTGAATAAAAACAGGAAAGAAATGCTAGTGGAACATGCTCCACTAGCTCAACTCTAAAGCTAAGCTAGAATATAAAACAGTAGCATCCTCGAAAGCATGAGGACCTACCAACTCCGGATGAATGTTAAACGTCCGGATGACTGCAACAATGATCCTGTAGCTCTATCGTCCACCTGTGCCTGCACCTAAAGTAGTATAATTGTATAGGGTTAGTACACACTTGTACTAAGTATGGGTATATGCAAGCACACACCAAGGACATGCATGAGAAAAGATAACTCTTTCCTAACATCATGATTATGGGTAGTCAAGTCAGTGGACTTGCCAAATTGAGATTAGGGAAGTTAGTGAACCTTCCAAATTTGAATTAGGAAAGTCATGCCATGAGAGTAACATGCATCATCATAAACATCATATTGTACACATCACATAACATCTTCATATAGCACATATCATAACATATAACACATAGCTTCTTTCATATCATTCATTCATATGCCATGAGACCTTGGAATCATGGACTTGACATTAAGACTTTCCAAAATGAGGGCTCAGCATATGGGAACTCAACTAGGGAGTCTTCATTAGCAAACACAGAGTCTACTTCATTCATTCATACGTACTTCATTTCATTTCGTTCATATGCTAGTGTGAACACCAGCTATACCTAGGATATAATTTAAGACTTTCATTGGGTTTGCTGTGCAATGATCAAGAATAACCTAATGTCATTACCTGAGTCTAGCTCACCTCTTGATTATCCTATCCTAACACCTTCGGTATCATTCATTTCATTATGTGCTTCATTTGAGGCTGGCCTCATTCATTCATTGGGAACTTTAACTTTAACCGACATAGATCATGTGAGCATAATGAAATCCAGTGTCTCCCCCACACCGAAAAGAGGTGGAATCACCGGCCAAAGTGACCCGATAACATGCTAGCGTACATGGGAATTTAACCCCGCCAGATCCCTATATTGGCACTATAGGTTCGAAGACTAGGAGATGTATGAAGACCCATACCCGGCAAGCCGGACAGTCTCATCTCATGAGAGTTACGTGAACCTTTGCACTTCCCGAAAGAAGGCATCACCGCTCATAGTTAGCCTATCGGTGCTCAGTTTAAAGTTCCATTTCATTCAACTCATACGTCATGGAAGTTGGCTTCTAGGATGAGGACATAATAGCTCATTAGATGATTTCTCATCTCTTCATTAGTATTAAGTGTGTTAATCTCAATACTTTCATTAGAGTGTTCATAGAGACTTGTCTCTTCATTATCTTACACTCTCATTGGTGAGTACGTATTGGTAACATTTACTTAAGATCATTTGAGATTGCTCTCATCATTTACATTAGCCTCATATCATGTTGTCACCACATTCTTAATCATTAGCACCTTTATTTTTCATAGTTACTCACCTCTTATTATATGAATGTTCATTTCATCATTTCATAGTTCATCTCATCATATGCCAATGCACTTGGACACTTAGTGTATTTTACACTCATACTTAACCCTCCTAGGGTTCATCATTTCGTTACATACATCTTAGGTTCACTTAGTTTTGAATGTATGTTAGACTTATGTGTCTATACATACAAGCCATGGGGATTCATTCATAGTTTGTTAATTGATTCTTACTTTCCTAAGATTATGTAGTACAAGACTTATGTATCTTGTATATATGCCAAGATCTTGATTTTGATCTAAGTAGATGGCAGTATTCTTGGATACTTTACTCACGTATGACTTATGTATCAATACGGAAGTTTGGGCAAGGGAAACCAAATCTTGAATCACTTGGATATCATTTATATTTTTCATTGATTTTATTTCTAATATTCATAACTTTAGAACTCTAAATTAAATCTCAACATTAATATTGAAAGATTAATTTTCTATTTAATTTTACTCTTAAGTTGGCCGAAGGGCTGTGGGTTCGAACCCCCACAACCCCTTTTTAATTTTCGTTAGTCCCTTATTGCCCATTCTCTCCTAAACCAAGTGGTTGTGGGTTCAAACCCCCACAGCCTCTTTGATTTTTAGTATTGAATTCGCTAGAATAGGGAGGTTGTGGGTTCGAACCCCCACAACCTCCTTATTTAATTTTTAATTTCGTTGAGGCTGTAAGGTGGTGGGTTCGAACCCCCACAACATCTCTAACTTTATTTTAATTAAATTGGGTGAGTGGCAGTGAGGTTGTGGGATCAAACCCCCACAGCCTCACTTTATTTCTTAATTAATTTTGCTTCTCTCTTCTTTCAGCCATGAGGCCGTGGGTTCAATTCCCACGCCTCGCGTTTCTTTCTTTCTTATTTTCTCTTCTTTAGAGCATGCCTGAAGGTCGTGGGTTAGAATCCCACGCCTCCCATTTATTTGTTTAACTATTTTTGTCCTCCTTCTCCCCACAGCTCGCGAGTTCGATTCCCCCCCGCCCCAATTTCTTTTTTCTTTGTAGCTAATATCAGTGACTAGGTTCGAACCCCCGCCTCCCCATTTTTCCTTTCCCTTGTCACGCGAAACCAGTAGCGAAGGGGTTCGATTGCCCTTAGCTCCTTCACGTTTTTCTTTCTTTTTCATCCATCTCAACATGTGAGGTCTTGGGTTCAATTCCCATTGACCTCACTTATTAAATTTTCCCTTTTAAAACACAGATTTTAACCTTATTATAGAGTACCTAAATCTGGAAAATTCTTGCCATTATTCAACTCATTTTTAGTCACATTGTTCATAAGTATAGTTGGCTAAAAGATGATTATTTCAATCCACTATATTTCATTGCAATGAACATCACATTGTATACACATTTCACACATAAAATACACAAGAATTTCTTGTCTTATACAACTCCAAACAGTGGCTAAGGCACTGCCAATGTGCACACACACACCAACCTTTTCGACCACACTTTGAACATCATTTTCGTAATTTCCCTCACATTTAATATAAACACATCATTCATGCCTAAATCTAGCAGCACAACATACCCATCCTACGAATTCGTTTGGGAGCTAGGGACAAGGACATACAAGAGGGAACAACCTTAATTTTAGAGTAAATCATTTTGATTCGTAAGGGACCTCTTGGGAAAGGGACCAAGAGAGAAGAAACCCATACCTTTTGATGTTGTTCAAGTGTGAAGCTTCTGGCCAGAAACTCCTCCAAACCACGCCCAATTCTCTTCAATGTACACACCACTCGACGAACAACCTCCCTTTGCCTTGACGTTTTTGATTACCTTGCTTTTCTTAAAAATTTTCGTGTGTTTATCAAGTGTGAAGAACAATTGTTATTAAACTATTCTTGAGCTTTCTTGTTAGTCAGAGAGTGAGAGAATGAGAGTTGAGAGACGTGAAAGAGAGTTGAGAAACGTGAGGGAGAGAGTTATTAGGATTAGGAGACTAAATTCAAGACTTAGTCAAAATAGGATTTAATTAAATTAATACATGAAAGGACCATTTTACCCTTAATGAATAGATTTTAATTGATGATTAAATCATCAATTCATTGCTCCTAGTGGGGCTCGAACCCGAGTGGCACCCCATTTGCGAAATGGGTCACTTCGGGTCGCCCCAATTCAAAATGCTCTTTTAATTAAATTACTTACTTAATTTATTAATTCCTCAGGGTAATTACAATATTACCCTTGGCTTGGAAAAGACCATTTTACCCCTGGACCCTCAAAACTTAAAATTTCCTCTTTTAAGTCCGGTAAAGACTCCTTCGATTAAGTCTTTGTTTTTGCGAGCCTTACTTGGTTGGTTCCAACCTTTCCAATCTCAACTAACTCCCCAAGTTAGTTGACTTGGTCATAGTAAGGGTTCTGAGGTCTGGTTCTACGCGTATCAATCCTTGTGAACCTTGGTTTAATCGCAAGCATTCTTGACACCCTAAGTCTTGATCCTATTCATTTTTAGGGTTGTTACATAGCCATTATGTGATCATGTTGACCAATTTACACACACACTTACACTTCATGCATGCTTAAAAGTAGTAAAGGTTCGTGGTGTCTAAATGAAATGTAGTTATCATATTCACTAGTGTCTACTACTATGCATGTTAAGTTATGTATCTGAAAGTATGATATGTTTCCTAAACTAGGATGACTTGATAGGTGTAATAGTATGGGCAAGAGTATGGGACCTTGTCTATGAATTGCACATATGTACCTTGATAGGATAGTTCCTAGGTTTGGTTTTTATGTATATGAAAGTGAACGTATGGGAATGTTATGAATATGATATATATGATATCATGAAGTATGAATATGCATAGTGTCTTAGTGGGTTTGTATGAAAGAATTCTCATATAGTTATGCCTATAAACATATGCCTTGATATATGAACATGTGGAACCCTTATGTTTTATGTGAAAGGTTTGCTCACATATATGTACACACACACATGAATGATGATCTAGTAAATCGAGGGGCCTCGAGGTGTGCCCAAGAATACACTAAAACTAGATAGGTGCTTGAATATGCTATAAGCATATGATGAATGAATATCCCAAGCCTATGTTTTATGAAAAATGTAATAAAGGCTTTTCAATAAAGGAAACTTAGCTTAGCACCGAGTGAACTTGACATTGAGAGGTGTTGACTTCCCTTTGAGGAAGATTCACCATTTGTCCCTTATAGAGTGTTGACTTCCCTTAGAGGAATACTCACCTATGTACCCACATGAGGAGGTGACTTCCCTTTGAGGAAGGTTCACCAATGTTTTATCATGATAGTTCCATAAACTATTCTTGCAACATAGGATCTAGCAAAGTGAATTCACTTAGGATGCTAGCATGTGTTAATGTTCTACCTTGGCTAGGTAAGAACACCTTCCATTAGTGTAAGGCTATACAACACCAAATTCCATGTTTAGCACCCATGGTCTTAGTGTCGGTTAAGGCTATAATTTCCCTAAAGTAAAATGGACAATGGAAATAAATGACTAGGATCCTAACTAGGATAACTTAAGGGAGGTTACTTAGGATAGGTGGAAGTAATGAACCCAACTAGACATTACACAAGTATCTCCTTAGGAAGTCCTAGGATGGTGACCTAATGTGTATGATTATGGTTATGTCTTTATGCATGGCATGGTAGTATTTGTATACTTGTTATGAAGATGTGCATGATATGAGTCTATATGATTTGATCTTATCCTTATATGCACTATGTTGGTCTAAATGACTATATGATGAAGTTCTTGTATTCACATGAATGAAATTGTCTTTACTTGTGATGTTGATGTATGAAGTGTTAAGGCTTATGGTCTCAGGAAGGGTTTACTAAGTATATGTGAGGTTATAGAGCTTCACATGTACATTGCACTAGTAGATTAAGATTGAGATTATGAATAAAGTCTTATGAGGTTCTATGTGAAGTAGAACAAGTATATGTGCAAAATGACTAAGATGTTTACTGTAATGTCCTTAGAGTCTTGGTGTAAATATGTCTATGTTGTACTATACTTATATGATGGTATGTGTTGTCTTGTTTAGATTGTATGTATGGTTACCTTGTGGACTTAAGGTGATGCATTGCACCAAGTATCACTAGAGGGTTACTTGGAAGGTTGATGAGTTAAAAGAAAAAGGGTTCACTGTTAAGGTAAAAGAGCTCACTGTAAAGTGACCTCAATTATGGCTTAAATTCTATATGTGACTCTTATGTGATGTTTGGACTTTGATTATGTTTTTATGAAGTGTGTGAATGATATAAATGCTATTGTACAAAGATTTTATGTAGATTTACTCAAAATGGCATGAAGTATGATTTCAAGAAAATATCCCTTTAAATGCATGTTTTTGCATAGTTGTCATACTTAGTGCATTCTTGTACTAATCCCATTCTTCTCTACTTTTTACATAAAGTTTAGGTTATGGATGCTTAAAGGATGTCCATATGATTTAGGTGCTTGATATGTGATTCCCAAGCTCAAGGAAAGGAATCCTTAAGTCCAAGGATGTCCTAATGAGTAGTTACTGTAAAGTGTATAAAGTTATATTTATGTCTTATGTCTTAAGGGCCGTGACCTTAATTTATTCTAATGTTGATTGATTCTAAGATGGCAAAGAGACTTAAGGTCTAAGTTATGTGTTATGACTTATGTTTTATCTATATATGAAGTGAAGTTTCTAGCATATGATGAGCAATGAAAAGTTTTAAATTTTCCGCTAAACTTACTATGTCAATGCGATTAATGATAACTATGGGCTTGTATAAGACCTCCGAGAGGTCAATTACCCCATGTTACTTGTAGGGGGTGCTCCCTGGATGTGACAAACGTGGTATCAGAGCATGAGGTTTTTAAAAAGTGGTTTAGGGTCTAAGAAGTCTCATATTGCCATGTCTAGTAGAGTCTTGTATTATTGGTGGTGAGTCGAGACACATCAAATGGTACGAGAGGCTATAGGATGATAGAGTTTCCCTTCTTCATAATTCTCATATCGTGCCACAGAACTTAACTCTATAAGATCTCTCCCTTATGTTTTCTTGTCCGGTGGTCTTTTAGATGTAATTACTTGGATGAGATTGTTCTCTATGCTTGAGGGAGAAAAGGTGAGTTTAAATGCTTATCTTGGTTTTATGGTTGAATGAGTATGTGTGAAGGTAAATTTTGGAATGTTTTGATGATGTGATGACATTTATGGCTATGTATGAGATTTATGTGAATTAGCATGTTATGTTGAAGAATGTATAACATGATATAGTTAAAGCATGTTAGAAGTCATTATGGTTTAAATGAGCTTTTTTTGGAATGATGTGTCACTATATGGTTCTACAGGATGATAGCCTATTGATATGATTTGAGCTTAAAGTGACTTAGGAATAGGCTAAATGGTAAAGAAGCATGATGCCCTTTGAATATATGTATGATAATAGTTTCAATGTTTCCCTTGGTATATATGTGGTCCTTGACAAGTTGCCTAGTATGGAATGGAGTCCTTGGTATAGACATGATTCTAGGTGTGAAGGTAGTATGTTTGTCTTGGTAGGGTGATGATGTGGGTTTTAGTGACCTAAAAGTCACCTTACTGTAATGACCAAATAAAGAGAAGAAATTTTAAGGCTAAGACTTCTCTATTGTTTCCCCTAATGTTGTATGACCTTGGTTCCTATTGTATTGTATGAAAACCTTATGTGGTTGAATAGCATGACTTAACTTGAAAGTTTGGGGATTATTTGCATAGGTAATAAAGTTTAGAAAGCCTTTGATGCCCTTATACTAAGTTACTGTAATTCCTTCTAAAATGGTAATCAATTGTAAGTGATGAAAATAAAGGTTGTTAAGCTAAAGATTCTCTTAAGGTTGGGTTAAGTTAATCTTAATTGGGTTTACCCCAAGCGGGGATGGTTATGGAATAGTAAGGTTGTAGATATTTTCTACCTTGTCCTTCTATATTTACTTGAACTTGAATCTAATGAAGTCTTGATGAACTTGTTTATGAATAAAGTCTTGCATAAAGTATGAATTGCATGAACTTTATATTGTTTGGTATGCATTGAGTGACATTACCTTAAAGATATTGTGTGTATTCCAAAGCGCATGAATGGGAATTTTGATAAAATCCATGTTTTCCCATGTGTATTTTGCATCTTAACATGCTAATTCTGAATTTGACTTCATGAGCTAAGATAAGAAACATGGTTTTAGACACTTGTGAGTTGTAATGGCTAGGCTTATAATGAAAAGTTGAGTCTCTTTAAAATGAAACATGTTGAGTCTCTTGAAAACTATGTGACTTGTATGGTTTGGGAAGCTTGATTGTAGGCTCACTCTTGAAAGGTGAAAGAATGTTTAGCTAAGTATTCATGTGTGTGCCTATAATTTGTATTGTTTTTCCCAAATGATGCTTACTGTGAAGGTGAGTACTATGTTAGAAATTGACATTTTGTGAAATGGCTTCCTAATTGTTGTGATGTATTTGGTGTGACTTACCATTTAGACTTCACTAGGAAGAAAACATGAGCATGTATTGGTTTAAAAAGTTGAGAAAATTCTCATATTACAGTAAAGATGACCTTTGTGCATTTGCGTGGGTATGAACTCATGATACATGTAAGTGTGTTGAGGAGAAGGACATTCCTCCATGGACACCACTAAGCATGGTATGGTTGAGTATGACCTTCATGGCACTAGGTCTAACTAATAAGAATCCATTGTCAAACTATCTTACTCAAGTCTATGTGCATTGAAGTATGAATGCCTACTTATTCTTCAGTTCTATGGAATATGCCTAAGTGTGACTTAAAGATAGTTTCAAGATGATATCTTAATGAAATGAAGTGTAATGACCATGTTATGATTAGGAGAAGGATGTTCCTCCTATGAAAATGATAAGAGCCTATGTGTGATGCAAGACGTTGTATCATCACATAACTCATAATGATGATTGTGGGTAGAGAAACTCATGCAGAGTTATGTTATACTTTATTATATATAATTTAATTTGTTATTGTATTATATAATACATTGATTTTCTACCTGCTATTCAAATAATTTACATAAACTACATCTTCACTGTTGTTTATTATTGCATTCAGTTGAGTACCCATGAGTTGAGTAAAACTGAGGTAAGTGTTTCTTTCGGAACTTAGTTAAACCTTATGTAATTTTTAGTTTTGCCTCGCATGCTCGTAAATTCAATATACTGATACCATTTGGCCTGCAGATACAAGTAATCAAGATCAACATCCAGTGCCTCGTTTATCGAGATAAGCATTTAGAGTCATTTGGTGAGCCTCCTTGATATCCAGAGGAACACTTTTTACACTGTTTTAGTATTTTCATTATTTGGTAAGATCAGAAGTCTTATTCTGACATCCATCATAGTGTTAGATAATTCGTCGATGGATAGTAATAGTTCTTTAGTATATCCATTTTCAGTTGTTCAAGTTAAGACTTGGGTTGCCACTTCGGCTAGCTTATTGTTTAATCTTAAAACATTCTATGTTATTTTGAGATAGTTGATTTAAGTTCATTTGATTTCTTTTATCAATGCTTAAAGTCTTCCACTAATAGTCTTTCAGGACAAGGGTTTGCTTAGGGCAATCAATGATTCTCGAGTGTCAGTCCCGTCCAAGGATTAGGCTTGGGGTATGACAAACTTGGTATCAGAGCACGAAGTTCAAGAGTCCTAGGGACTATATATTTGTGTATGTAGAGTCATAGTTATCACTGTGAAGTTCACCACCTCTATAATTAGGAGGCTACAACATTTAAGAACTATCTCACTTCTATGATACTGATTTCGTGCAATAGACTTTATCTCTATGAAAGTTTCTTTCTAACTCGTGCTTGCGACAGCAAAGGGGTTGATACTTGAAGGATCCTCGAGTTCTTAAGGATTAATTATCTAAGGTTCATTGGGGTTCAAGTGTCACTGAGCACCCAAAAAACTTTGTTGCTACTACTAATACTACTAAGACAACTTCTCTAGGTAGGGCTCTAGCGCCCTGCGCCACTCAGTACACCAAGGTCACCAGGTCCTCTATCCTTTCCCACTTCTTTATGTCTGATTTTCCTCGAATAGTACTTATGTTTTCTAGTTGTTTTCTACACTCTAGGGCACGTTAAAATATTGAGAGATCATCTATAACATGAGATCATAACCCTTGAATCCATAATAGACATTCAAGGTAGAGCTAGGAGTCAAGGGTAAAGAGTTCTTAGAGTCTTTCAAACGTCTTTTACAATAGTTTTAAACTACATTAAAGACATAAGTTTTCACGACCCAAATTTACAAGTCATGATGGCACCTATGTTCCCAACCAATAGGTAAGCCAACCCAACATATTTTACTATTTTTTAACTAAATTGTGACAAAAACGTAAACATTAAGTAAAAATTTCCAACATAAAGCTCATTATAAATACGAATTGTGGAAAGCTAAAAATACCACCCAAGAATTGGTGTCATAAGTAAAAGAGCTTCTAAAATATGATGCAAGTCTGAAACTAAAATGACAAATCCAACATAATTATATCCTATCTGTATACTAATTAACAGAATAAGTAAAAGATAGAGGGAGGTGTGGGCCACGGAACAACCAAGCAGCTCACCACAACTCCAAGACACTCCAAACTCAGACTCAAATTGCTCCACGAGATATGCTCGTACTAGGAATTGAATCTGCACCACAAAGAGTGCAACAAGTGTAGTATGAGTACGAAACCATGTGTACCCAGTATATCTCATTGACCGACAACAAAGAAGTTGTGAGGGGAGTTTATATAAGAAAAATCAATTATTTAATTAAACAATTCTATATTACACATACCAGTCAAGTTTCATCAAGTAGAGGTAATCAAATATCAAGTACTTTCCAACCACCAAATAAAACACACAATCATCAACAATGAAGAATGTGATGAAATGCAATGCAATATGATACCATAAAATGATATGTCTCCGAATACCTAGTACTCTCTCAACCGTATATACATGATACTCCTCGGAAATACATCGAGAGATCATGACCCAAGGGGGAATCGCGAGGTCCATATACCAACACGGACGATATCCAAGTTTCTGTGCGGACGATCCCATCGCACTGTCATAAAATCAAACAATTTCTGCATGGACGGTCTCCACGTGCCCACATTATAATCTTAACCTCTCACCATCCCCAGCACGGACGATCTTCACGTGCCCCACTTATATTTAGCTCATGTCAATACATGTACACAATATTAATTCAATAAAGGGGATGATAATGCACCTCAATCAATTAATATCAGAATAATACATAACCACCTAAGAATTCACAACTATACGGTTGCATTAAAGAAAAACACAATTACACAAAGAATTCAAATCAAATAATAAATCCGCTAATGCCCATATGTTTTGGCATTCTCAGTTTTTAACCCGCATTCTATAGTAATAAACTTTTTCTTTATGTCACCGGTACTCGTAGCAATGCCCGTCACACCATTGATACGATACCCCCATCTTTTGCCCTTACCCATTGTCTATTCCATTTTAATCTTTAATTAGCAAAACGTTGTCAACAAGTATAAAAGTCTTAATATACCCTAAAATGCTGAACTCGTTCCACAAATCCTCAAGATAGTTCCTTCCCTTTTCGCAAAGTTTCAGAACGTTTCCAATCTACCAATTATGTAACATTCATAAGTAAGCGAGTTTGTAGACATTCATAATATTATATGTCTACCAGACATTCATAATATTATATGTCTACCATAGACCCTAAAACTCAATATAATCTCTAATCAAGCTCCAAATATTGATTAGATCATCGTATAAGAACTCATTCCTTTACTACAACCTTAGTCATAACTCATTTAGTTCATATCATAGGTAAACCACCCTCACAAACCCTTCACAAGATTACAGTGCAATGTACATATGGAGTCCTATACCCCCACATGTACTAAGTAATCTCATTTGTAAGTCATAAGTGCATTTTACATGAATAGTCATATTTCATGTCTTAGAATAGCAAAGTCACTTCACATGCATTAATATGAATCATACATAACATAAGTCTTCATTTCATAAAAGTACTAATCTTATCCTTTCTTGGAGTTCACTAGTGCAATGCATAGGTAGGGTCCATAGTCCTACCTAAACTAAGTAACTTCCTCAAGGTGTTATTATTAGAGTCCTTATTCTTATCTTAGTTCATTTCTTAAACATAGCAATAACTAACATAGACCATGTGAGCTACATGGAATCCGGTGTTCTACTCTCACACCGAAAAAAGAGGGTACTACTTGCTAAGATAGGACCATCATACATAATATCTATTCTAGTGGATCCACTAAGCTAAAACCTATGGAGGCACATAGTTATAGAACAAGGAGATTGCTACTAGAAACCTTGACTTGAAAGACGTGTAGGTTTCCATCTCATTAGAGAACATCTATGTTGGGAACCCAGACTGGCTAAATGTGAAGGTTCTCTTATGGGAAGCCGGACTTACTAAACGTGAAGCTCCCACTCTAATTTTTCATATTCACTCGGTACTAAGCTCAAACTCCATTTTTAAACATATTTAAGCCTTTAGTACATTGGTTCATAAAGAAGGCTTTAGGAGCTTCGTCCTTCATACATCATATAGCTCAAATATGAGAATGTCCTTTCATTATAGAACCTACTATTCATACAATCATGTGTGTGTGCATACATATGTGAGATCTACCTTCACATAAACACCTCTAAGCACACATGTTCATAATTTCACTAATAATATACTTACATGCATAGTAAAATATAATAATGCATAGGATAACTATCCTTTCCTTAGTCATCACAAATCTATCCTACTCATAGATATGCATGAAGTGTGTGCGTGTTCATATTGGTCACCATGATCACATAAGAGCAACAACCTAGCTATTTAGGAAACCACACTCCAAGGAGCATAACACATAAACAATGTACACCTTAAGTCATGAACAAATCATAAATAGAACACCTAGGGAATCTAGGTCACACACTCACATTACTTCATTAGATACAATAGCTTATTCAATATTAGAATAGAAGACTCCTAACATGCATAAGATCACATATTCATATAGGGTTCATATAGGTAAGGGTCATGCTACAAGAGTATTCATCATCATTAGCCATATAGACTACACCTAACCCTACATGATCATCCATATATCTACAATATCATCAACACACCTAAATCATGCAACTAGTGTGGAACACTATGCATATAACTTCACATAACATCAATTCACTTAGTGATACTAGAATAAAGGGACACACAACGATTTCATAAACATGAAATATTCCTATAAATTTATCTTGCATTTAATGCCTTCAAGGCCATGATCAAAACATATAAAGATATACAAGAATCTACACACTGCAACCATAAGTGGGCCATACCAATCAACACATTCAATATCCATCTTTAGCTAAATAAATAAAATAGGTAAACTTACCAAATCTCCAATATAAAGATCATCATGATCAATTCCCAATAATTCATAATCAATTGGCATAAAGGAACATAGAACTAATCAATTCATTAGAGTCTAACCATAATCTAATCATCATATAATCAAGATAACAAGACCAATATTATATCATAATTTAAGAGGTTAATGAGATCATGGGTTCTTGATGGAATTGGATTTAAAATCATGTTATAACCATTGATTAATCACATATTCACCATTAGAATTCTTTTGAAATCACTTTAACAATGAATTCATGGCTATATTGAAAGATAGGATTTTGACATTGGAATCATGTTTGAAAACCTTTTTAAAGAACTCCTTAGATGGAATATTAACTAAGGATGAAGGTTACCATACCTTCTACATGAGAAGCCACGAAAAATTGGAGAATAATGAACTTGAAATCCATATCCATGGGTTGTTCTTGAGCTTGGCCTTCAATGGAGGTTTTGGGGCTTCATATTTGGGAGGGAAGGTTTGATTTGGAAGATTAGAATTCTAAATTAGGTTTTAGGCTTATATAATAACTTCAAATTCCTAAAATAACTTCCCATATTTTCATTAGGACGTGGGGTTAATTTCCTAATTTACCTCTAGCATGGCAGCGTCTCAAGACAGATTGCAGGATCCAATCGATGGTGGCAAGGAACGGGCCGTCGTTTGACTCAAGCGCCATCCTGCTGCTCCATCGATGGTGAATGAGACACCACATTCTGGGGGTTGATCTCCCACGTCTAAGTGTTGAGAAACTCCCCCCATCGATGGGGCGTCGACCATTCTAAGGGGCGTCGATTGCCAGGCGTCGTTTAGACACTACCTAGGTATACTTTGGCCAGCCTTTGGATCCTCCTCAAGGACCCTTTGGGTGGTACTTAGGGAGTCGTGCCAAGATGTTTCAAACCTAAATACGCTCGTATACAATTTAGGATCTTTACCTATCATTTTAGAACCCAAACAATACATAAAACATACAAAGACACACTAGAACACACTAGCACGTCTAAAGGCCAACTTTCGAACGTCTTGGTTGTTCTTGAACGTTTAACCTCCAAGCCACTTCAAATCAACTATACCATCTCTAAAACACTTCATTAACATGTTAATAACCTTTTTAGTCACATATGAAGCTTATAAACCGTAGTTCATTTTGAGGGTCTTGACAATATCGCCCACATGGAAACATTCGTCCTCGAGTGATACTTGAAACTTTTAAAATACTTTCAAGGACTCAATGAATCATAGATCACCTCACATAATTTAACATGTTATAACATAAGAATAAATACACCAAACTTACAAAGAACACTAACTTCATGCAATCATGCAACTAAAGCAACATAATCAAATATGGATTACTCTTACAATTTTTTTAATGCTTACATACTTCTTCATTCTCATTGCCAATTGGAGAAACTACCTTCTCCAACTTTTAGGCATGCTCATTATTTCACCTTAAGGTTAGACATACAATGGATCTCAAATGCACACATAGGCATAATTCACAATTCAACTCATAAGAAATTCAGCAATTCACTTAGTTGCACAAAAATCATGAATCATGTGTTTCAGCTACAATCTTATAGCCTATACATAATACCATCAAGGTCATACATGACATTACCATGTTTAATTTTTGTTCAAGGAGGAACTACCTTCTCCTAGTCACATCATACACACATGAAATCATAGAGTTCAAATAAAACAAAGCAGAAGGGTCAATTCTTTTTAAGGAGGATTTCTTTACTCCAAACCACATTATGCTCATACTCTCTTCCTTATGAAGTCAAAATGGCAGATCACACCACACACATCACCACAATAAGGAGTGGATTCATACAATTAAATTTCTAGCATGAAACTAGTTTTCATATACATGCATCATTTAGGAATGTTTTTACAATTCAAAGTCACACATTGATGACTTTGGCTAGACATACAATCACTTCTCAAGAGTGAGCCTACATGATCACTTTCCAAGTCATGAAAGTCACACATTTGTAAAGGGACTCATCATTTCTTATTTAAATAGAACTTAACACCTCATTATTGGGCCAAAACATCCCCACAGTGTTATCTAGCATGTTCATCTAGCCACCTCATAAAGTTAAATGCACATTTATCATATCAAGAGGCATAACAACATGAGAAACAAGCAATTTGATCAAAATCCCTTTTTCATACAATAATGATCTTTCATAACATACATAACATAGTGTCATTTAATACATGCATAGAATATGGAGATCATGCAACTTATACTCATATGCAAGACTCCCATCACAATCAAACTACTTAGGGACTCTTTGGTTTCAAGCTTGAGTAGGAATAGAAGGAAAATATAGGGATATCTACCACCTTACTACTCACATCATCATCCCCCACTTAGGGTAAACCCATTTAAGAGAAACTTATATCATCCAAAAAACACTTGGATTTACCAATTCTTCTAGTCAAGCATTACATCCCCCTCTGGGATAAAGCTTATGAAAATTTTTCTTAACACCACTATAACACTCCGGAAGTCCAAGACCTAATCTAGAGCCTCACATGAAGATAAAAGACTTATAAAACAGTTTTAAGGCCTAAAAATAATGTATTTGAAACATTTAGGAAGTGTTAGAGTCAAAACGTCAAGAAATGTCTGTGACGTCCGGTGAATTATGAAACGTACACTAGTGTACTTTGACATGTTTCATGGGGTTTTAAGAGTTGGAATCCAATGAAAATTGGTAGAAAGGTGTTAAACATGTATTAGAGTGTGTTTAGGGTCAAACAGTCCGGGTATGACTACTAAAGGACCAGTCTAAGGGTCCTTGGAGAGGACCCTTGCATTTGAATAAATCAACAATTTTGGACATTGTGCATCGACGAACCAAGGGACGAGCCATCGATTAACTGACGCTACGTTGATGGATCTGTCGTTCAACACTTAGCCAAATTTACAAAAGGTTCCAAGAGAACCCTCTCTGAACTCATTGACTCCTTGCCAGTACGGTGGCATGGATTGACCAACGGACCGTAGGTGGGGGTCTATTTTGGACTGCCTAAAGTTAAGTCAATTAATTAGTTAGTTGGTTAGTTGGTTATTAAGGGTTATGGATGGTTAATTAAGTTAGTATACAAACTATGTAACACCTAACCCTCATTAAACTAACTTAACACTCCATAATTCCCAAACTCAAATTTCTCTACCTTCTCTCTACTATCTTTCTCTTTCCCTATAGAAAACCATTGAAGACTAAGGTTCAAGGGCATTAGGTCTTCAATAATTTAACTTTATATCCATCAATATTCAAGGATTGTTAAGGTATGGTAACTCTTTACTCTTGAGATCTCTTTCCCCAAGAGGCTCTTTCAAATTGATTTCAAAAGATGTCAAAAACATGGGTTTCCTTGTTATTCCGATATTAATCTTTCAAATTGAATTCTTATTGGTTTCCTTTGATTATTATTGATAGATTATGATTTATTATTGGTTTGGTAGTTTTTTGTGATTGACCTAGTTCTATAGAAGAAATCATGAATTGACCCTACTTTCCTAACCCTAGGTTATGAATTGATGTTGAATTGGTTACTGATGATACAATTGACTTTGTTCTTGTGTTGATTACTATTATATGGTGTTATTGAGTATATTTATGAATATATATGGTTTGTTTGGTTGTAAGATCTTGAAGAATGCTTTCGAAGGTGAATTGTTAAGACTTTGTGATCTTGAATCCTTGCTTTAATTGTGATGGCTTAAACTTGATGATGATGTTTAACTGAAGTATTACATATGAATAGATTAGGTAGGTTATGGAATGATGAATGTAATTGAAATGTCTTGACTATATGAATTGTGAGATTGTGATTAAGCTATGATGATATAATGTTGATTGTGAATCACTTATGTGCCTTACTACGATATGATGATGATGGTGTGTTAATCTCACAAATGAAGGGTTGTAATGAAAGGCATTCTCATGGAATACCTAATGATCTAATAAATATGAATATACAAGGGGTTAGTCTCCTATGGCCTATATTAAGTTATGATGATTAAGAATGACTTAAATACATTTCAAAAAGAGACTTTAGCTTAGCAACGAGTGAACTTGACAATGAGAGTTGTTTACTCCCCATAACAGGGAGATTCACCAAACATTCTCATGAGATGAGGGATCCAATTGCTAATGGGCATGTAGAGGGTTCAACACATATCTCCTAGTTCCTTAACTATGTTGCCTTCATAGGAAGACAAGCTAGTGGATCCACCTAGAATGTTATGTTAATGTTTTGGTCCAACCTTGGCAAGTAGGCCATCTTCTTTTGGTGTAGCTTTTCATGACACCGGATTCCATGTTTAGCTCACATGACCTATGTCAGTTAAGACAATTGTTCCCGAAAGTAAAATGAAAGAAATAAAGTGAATTATAACTAGGGTGACTTAAGGGCTTATTCTTAGTATAGGTAAGAGTATGAGACTCTACCTATGCATTGCATTAGTTGGCCTTGAGGGAAGTCCTAGGAGGTTATTTTTATGCTTATATAAAGTAAATGATATGCATATTTTGATTTTAGATGTTGATGATCCTATATGATATTAGTTTCACTTATGAACATGTTATTGGTCTATATTACTATATATGATGATGACTACTCATGATGCTATGTTATGTGAAGTTAGGCATTACTTATGATCTCTTTCCTTGTTTGCTTTACTATGTGGGGTTATGGGACTTCACATAGGCATTGCACTTGTCGGCTTGGAAAGGGGTTGTGTGTAAAGGCCTTGTACTATGTGAGGTTATGAACTCTTGTACATACTTTGTTGTTGTGACATTATGTGGGAGTTGATTTAGTTATATGATCTTGATATGCTTCTATTCATATGATATGACCTTATATTGGTAGAACTCATGTTGACTTGACTTTATCATTATATTGGTCTTGTGTTTGATATGGACTTGTATTGAGTGATGTTGTGCCTGATGGCTTATATCTGTTCCTAATTCTGCATGAAAGCTTTTATAGGTGATTTAACATGATGTTGAAATAAATGTCCCTTTAAGCATGATTTCATGATTATATGTGCATATGTTTCTATACTTAGTACAAGTGGATGTATAAACCCATATTCTTTCCCTTTTCCCAAATAATATAGGTTCGGGCCGTTGAGGTATCAAGGAAAAATTGCAAGAAGACTTGGACATATTTCCCAAGTTTATTGGTGAGTCCTCAATGTTCGAGGATGATGCCTTCTATCTAGCTTAGTCAGAATTGCTATAGTCTTAAGACATTCTTTCTGTCCTATTGTTGAAGATATTGTTATAAGCCCTATGTGGCAATTATAGATTTGTTGAGGGCTATGCACGAATGTTCCACTTAATTTTAGATGGTGTAATGTGAGACAGTATTATTAGACTAAATCCTTATATGTTGATTATATTTTCTAAAAACAAGCCTACGTAAGCTTCCTATGCGAGGAGTCTAAGTAAACTCCTTAAGTAGTATGTGAGAGGTCTCTCTAAACCTCAATATATAAAAGTTTTAATTTTTTTGCATTTTTACAGATGATATGTTATGACGATTTCTAAGAGAATAGTCTTAGTCCTCTCCAAGGCGACGACGCCGATTACGTCTAAGGGGTGATCCTCGATCATCACATACTATGTATCTGAGCATAAGGTTGAAATAATATTAGGATTTATGTCTCACTAAACCACGTCTATGTAGATTCTTGTTCATGGGTGTTAAGTGCGCCACACTTATGAATGAGAGGCTATGTGATGCTTAGGAATTCTCACTTATTGGTAATCTTGATTATCGTGTCTTAAGAGTTGAAACTCTATGTGTCCCTTTTTATTCTAATCCTTTTCTTGTGGATATAAGAGATTAATACTAGAAAGACGGCTGCAAGGAGAATGGAGGAAGATTTGGCTAATGCGGGAGTTCCTCCCCTAGAGAACCAAGTCCCTCCACAAGGCAATCAAGTGCCTCCGCAAGACCAAGCTCCGGTTATTTCTCCACCTATGATGGATGGAGAGATAAGGTCAGCATTTGTGACTTTCGCTCAAGCCATGACTACCCAAGCTGAAGTGGTAACCACTCAAGCTCAAGACATGTCGGCTCAAGCAAATAGGGAGGTTGGACCCCGTGTTCAACAAAGTACTAGTACCATGGCTTCCCGCTTCAGGGACTTCAGTAGGATGAACCCTCCTATGTTCTATGGGTCAAAAATGAATGAAAATCCCCAAGGCTTCATTGATGAGGTCTACAAGATTCTTTATGCTATGGGGTTGACTTTGAATGAAAAGGTCGAGCTATCTTCTTATCAACTCAAGGATGTAGCTCAAACATGGTACACTCTATAGAGAGACAATAGGTCCTTGAGAGCGGGTCCTATCACTTGGGATGTGTTTAGAAGGGCTTTCCTTGATGGTTTTTTCCTAGGGAGAAAAGGGAGGCGAAAGTGGAAGAATTCATCAACCTTCGTTAAGGGGGTATGAGTGTGAAGGAGTACTCCTTGAAGTTCACTAAATTGTCCAAATATTTTTCTTCCTTGGTGTGGAACTCAAAGGATGAGATGAGTCTCTTTTTGACGGGAGTGTTCGATGACTTAGTTGATGAGTGTCATTCGGCGATGCTCCATGAAAACATGGATATTTTTGGGTTGATGTTTAATGCTCAACAAGTTGAGAAGACTAGATTCAATAGGAAGAATAGGGAGTTTAAGAAGGCCAAGGCCTATGAGGGAGGTACTTTCAAGGGTAGGATTGAGATTCAAGAAAAGCCTAGGTTCAAGAAGAGGGTCTCCAACCCATTTCCTTCCAATTTACTTAAGGCAAACAAGGATATGGTGTCTAAACGGAAGTCTCAAAAACAAAGAAGTGGAAACTCACCTAGTGATAAGCCTACTTGTGCAAAGTGTGGTAAGAATTATAGGGGTGAATGCTTGGTGTGAATATGAAATTGCTTTGGTTGTGGAAAAGAGATCCATAAGGTTAGGGATTGTCCAAATGTGAGGAGTCAAGAGCAAAGGAGTGGTCAATCAAGTGGTCCTAGTTTTGATGCTCCCAAAGGGAACCACTTTTATGCTCTCCGCTTTAGGGGTGAGCAAGAATAATCCCCGATGTAGTCACTGGTATGTTACATGTCTTCTCTATTTATGTATATTCTTTACTTGATCCCGTTGTTACATTATCATTTGTAACTCCTCTATTAGCTAAAATGTTTAATGTTGTACCCGATATTTTGATTAAACCATTTCTGGTTACAACCCCGGTGGGTGACTTCGTTGTGGCTAGAAGAATCTTTAGGAGTTGTCCTATATCGTTGCCCAATAGAGTTACATGGGTGGATTTGGTAGAACTTGATATGGTTCATTTTGATGTTATTTTAGGAATGAATTAGTTGTATGCTTGTTTTGCTTCGATAGATTGTCGAACAAGATTGGTTAAGTTCAATTTTCCTAATGAATCCATCTTAGAGTGGAAGGGGGGGTAACTCAATTCCTAGAGGTCGTATCATTTCTTGTCTAAAAGTTTGTAAAATGATCTCTAAGAGGTGTCTTTACCACATTGTAAGAGTCAAAGATCTTGAGTCTGACATTCATCCAATAGAGTCGGTCCCCATAGTGAAGGACTTTCCAGAAGTCTTTCTCGATGACTTCCCTGGAATTTGTCTCAAGCGGGAAATAGACTTTGGTATTGACTTATTACCGGATATGAATCCCATTTCAATCCCTCCTTACCGGATGGCTCCGATAGAATTGAAAGAGTTAAAGCTTCAACTCAAATACATGTTAGATAAGGGGTTTATTCGACCTAGTATTTCACCATGGGGATCTCCGGTGTTGTTTGTTAAGAATAAGGATGGGTACCTTAGGATGTGCATTGACTATCGTCAACTCAATAAGGTCACAATTAAGAACAAGTATCCTCTCCCTCGGATTGATGACTTGTTTGATCATCTCCAAGGGGAAAGCTACTTTTCTAAGATTGACTTGGGGTCGGGGTATCACCAACTTAGGGTGAGAGGTGAGGATGTACCTAAAATGGCATTTGGATCTAGGTATGGTCAATGTGAGTTCATAGTAATGTCCTTTGGTCTCACGAATGCCCCAGTGGATTTTATGGACCTTACGATTAAGGTGTTTCGGAGTTACCTATATTCTTGTGATTTTCTTTCTTGATGACATCTTGGTATATTGGAAGAATGAGGGCGAACATATGGACCATTTGAGGGTGGTATTACAAATCCTAAAGAAACACCAACTATTTGCTAAGTATAGCAAGTGTGAGTTTTGGTTGAGATCGATGGGGTTTCTTGTTCACATTATCTCTAGTGAGGGTATAGAGGTAGATCGAAAGAAAATCGAGGTGGTTAAGAATTTTTCTAGACCATTGACTCCAATCGACATTAGATGTTTCTTGGGTTTAGCCGAGTAATATAGGAGATTTGTGTATGGGTTTGCGTCCATTGTTTTTTCTTTTTTGACAACGTTGACCCAAAAGAGTGTTAAATTTGAGTGGTCGGAGGCATGTGAAAGAAGCTTCCAAATTTTGAAAGATAGGCTTACCTCCGCTCCGGTGTTGACTTTATCGGATGGTACCAAGGGTTTCGTGGTATGTTGTGATGCATCCCTAGTGGGATTGGGTTGTGTCCTTATGCAACTTGGGAAGGTAGTAGCCTATGCCTCTAGACAAATCAAGGCGCATGAGAAGAATTATCCAACTCATGATCTTGAATTAGCGGCCGTAGTGTTTGCTTTGAAAATATGGAGGCATTACTTGTATGGTGTTCATGTTGATATGTATACTGACCATAAGAGTCTCCAATATGTGTTTACTGAAAAGGAGTTAAATCTCCAACAAAGAAGATGGTTGGAATTATTGAAAGATTATGACATAATTGTTCTCTACCACCCAGGCAAACCCAATCTGGTTGCGGATGCTCTAAGCCGTATGACCATGGGTAGTGTGTCTCATGTTGAAGAGGGTAAGAAAGACCTAGTGAAAGATGTTCATAGGTTTGCTAGACTGGCTGTTCGGTTGGAAGATTCCCCAAATGGTTATTTTATGGTTCATAATAACTCCGAGCAATCATTAGTGGTTGAGGTAAAGTCTAAGCAACATCTTGGCCCAATATTGATGGAGTTTAAGAAATCGGTTCTTAGCAAGTTCAATGAGTCATTCTCCCAAGGGAGGGATAGTGTGCTTAGGTACCAAGGTAGATTGTATGTACCGAATATTGATGATTTGAGGTGAAAGGTTTTAGAAGAAGCTCATCGTTCCCAATATTCTACTTATCCGGGTGCTACCAAAATGTATCGTGACCTTATTTTGAGGTATATTGGTGGGATGGTTTGAAAAGGGATATCGCAGAGTTTGTATCCAAGTGTCCAAATTTCCAACAAGTTAAAGCCGAGAATTTTAAGCCTAGTGGTTTAATCCAAAAAATGCGTGTTCTTACTTGGAAGTGGGAAGAAATTAATATGGACTTTGTTGTTGGGTTGCCTCAGACCCGGAGGCAAAATGACTAAATTTGGGTTATATTAGATAGATTAACAAAATCCGCTCACTTACCCGGTCAAGTCTACATATTCGGCAGAGAATTATGCAAGAATATACATTGATGATATTGTGGGCCTTCATGGGAACCCTTTGTCCATTATATCGGATAGAGGTGCACAATTCACTTCTCATTTTTGGAGGTCTTTTCAAAAAGGGTTGGGTACTCAAGTGAAGCTTAGCACCGCTTGACCACCGATGCTGAAGCGGAGCATACTATTTAAATCCTAGAAGACATGTTAAGAGCGTGTCCGATAGATTTCAATTGGAATTTGACAATCACCTACCGTTGAATGAGTTCTCCTATAACAATACCTGTCATTCTAGTATTTCCATGAAACCTTGTTGAAGAACTCTATGGTAGGCGATGTAGGCCTCCAGTTGGGTGGTTTGAGGTTGGTGAGTCCTCATTCCTTGGTCTCAAAATAATCTATGAAGATTTGGAGAAGGTTCATGTGATAAGGGATAGGTTGAAAACAACCTATAGTCGGTAAAAATCCTATGCCGACAATAGAAGAAGAAATATTGAATTCGAAGTTGGTGATATGGTGTATTTGAAGATTTCACCTATGAAATGGGTGATGAGATTTGGCAAAAAGAGGAAGCGAAGTCCCCGGTATGTTGGTCCTATGAGGTTTTGCAAAGGTTAGGAAAGGTTGCATACGAGCTGGAATTACCTAGTAAACTAGATTTGGTTCATCCGGTATTCCATGTCTCCATGATTAAGAAGTGAATTGACGATCTCGTGTCCATACTTCCTATAGAAGGGTTAGGTGTGGATGAAGACCTTTTCTATGAGGAGGTCCTGATGGAAATTCTAGATTGCCCAGATAAGAAGTTGAGGAACAAAGAGGTGACCTCCGTAAAAGTTCTATGGAGAAATTACCTAGTTGAGGGAGCAACATAGGAGGCCGAGGCCGACATGAAGTCCCGTTATCTTCATCATTTTTCTAATTAAGGTTATTGTTCCTATTAATAATAAAAACAATGAATAAATTGGAATTTGACTTGTATTGCAAAAATATGCATATTTGTGGTAAAAAGTTTATGCCAAAATGAGTTTTCAAGTGAAAATGCTCTTTTCTTGATTTGCACTTATTTGTGTATTTGGTGTATTGTTGCTTTCATAAGATAGTATTGCGCATGTAATGTGTGTTGAAAGAAGGTTGGCATAAGTGACTTGATGATCATGTTGAACTCATGTTGAAATTGAGAAGGTAGTTCTTTATGTTGTGATGTTGAGCTCTTATATGTGGTAAATTGTGATTTGAGTTGCTATGTGTAAATGCCATGTTGATATGTTTATTTGAGTAGTAACTCATGCTGTTATATGTTGTTGTGGGTTAGGCTGCTAGTCTTGAGTCTATCCTCTCCGTATAAAAAGATTTTAGTGTCATTCGGGGATGAATGTTCCTAGGGGGGATAATGAAACCCTCCGGAAGACCAAGACCTAATCTAGAGCTTGACATGAATATCAAAGACTTAGAACACTGTTTTAAGCACTAAAGTAATGTATTTGAAACATTTAGGAAGTGTTAGAGTCAAAACGTCAAGAATCGTCCATGACGTCCCACGAATTGTGAAATGTACACTAGTGTACCTTTGCATGTTTCATGGGGTTTTAAGAGTTGGAATTTAATGAAAATTGGTAGAAAGGTGTTAAACACGTATTATAGTGTGTTTAGGGTCGAAACATCAGGCTACGACTCCCCAAGGACCACCCTAAGGGTCCTTGTAAAGAACCCTTGCATTTAACCCAAATGTGCAATTTTGGACAGTGTGCATCGATGAGCCAAGCGAAGAGACGTCGATTGATGGACACTCCGTCGTTCAACACATAGACAAATTTTTAAAAGGTTCTAAAATACCCCTCCCTGAACTCATCGACGGCTTGCCAGTACGGTGGTGTTGATGGACCTACGGACCGTAGGTCGGGGTCTTGTAGGTGGGAGTCTGTTTGGACTGCCTAATTTTAAGTTAAATAAATTAATTAGTTAGTTGGTTATTTGGTTAATCAAGGGTTAAGGGGTGGTTAATTAAGTTATTAGAGGGAATATATAACATCTAACCCTCATTAAACTAACCTAACACTCCACAATTCCCAATCTCAAATCTCTCCACCTTCACTCTACTATCTCTCTCTTTCCCCAAAGAACACCATTGAAGACTAAGGTTCAAGGGCATTAGGTCTGCAAGAATTCAAATTTATCCCCATCAATATTCAAGTATTGTTAAGGTATGTGAACTCTTTCTCCAAGAGGCTCCTTCAAATTGATTTCAAAAGATGTCTAAAACATGGGTTTCCTTCTTATTCCAAATTTGATTTTCAAACGGAATTGTTATTGGTTTCCTTTGATTATTATTGATAGATTAGTATTTATTATTGGTTAATTATGTTATTTATTGGTAATTGACCTACTTCTTTAAAAGAAATCATGAATTGACCCTATTTCCCTAACCCTAGGGTATAAATTGATGTTGAAATGGTTAGTGATAATACAATTGACTTTGTTATTGTGTTGATTACTATTATATGGTGTTGAGTATATTGATGGATGAATATGGTTTTTTTGGTGGTAATATCTTGAAAAAGGCTTTTGAAGGTGAATTGGTAAGACTTTGTGAACTTGAATCCTTACTTTAATTGTGATGACTTAAACTTGATGATGATATTTAATTGAAGTATTACATATAAATATATTAGGTAGGTGATGGAATGAGGAATGTAATTGAAATGTCTTGACTATATGAATTGTGAGATTATGATTAAGATATGATGATATAAGGTTGATTGTGAATCACTTATGTGCCTAACTATGATATGATGATGATGGTGTGTTAATCTCACAAATGAAGGGTTTGTAATGAAAGGACATTCTCATGCAATACCTAATGAGATAATGACTATTAATATACAAGGGGTTAATCTCTTATGGCCTATATTAAGTTATTATGATTAAGAATTACTTCAAGACATTTCAAAAACGGACTTTAACTTAGCACCGAGTGAACTTGACAATGAGAGGTGCTTAGTCCCCATAAAAGGGAGATTCACCAAACATTCTCATGATATGAGGATCCTATTGCTAATGGGGATGTAGAGGGTTCAAAACATATCTCCTAGTTCCTAAATTTGTTTGTCCTACCTTGTCATGTAGCCACCTTATTTTGGTGTATGGTTTTATGACACCAAATTCCATGTTTAGCTCACATGGTCTATATCGGTTAAAGGCAATTATTCCTGAAAGTAAAATAAAAGTAACAAACTGAATTCTAACTAGGGTGACTTAAGGGGTTCTTCTTAGTATAGGTAGGGGTATGGACTCTACCTATGCATTTCACTAGTTGGCCTTGAGGGAAGTCCTAGGAGGTTGTTCTTATGCTCTTAAAAGTAAATGATATGCATATGTTGACTTTACATGTTGATGATCCTATATGATATTAGGTTCACTTATGAACATGTTATTGGTATATATTGCTATATATGATGATGACTACTCATGATTCTATGTTATGTGAAGTAAGGCATTACTTATGATCTGTTTCCTTGTTTACTTAAACTATGTGGGATTATGTGACTTCACATAGGCTTTGCACTTGCAGGATTGGGAATGGTTGTGAGTAAGGGTCTTGTGTGATGTGAGGATAGAACTCTTGTACATACTTTATTGTTGTGACATTATGTTGTAGTTGCTTTAGTTATATGATCTTTATATGCTACTATTCATGTGATATGACCTTATATTGATAGAATTCATGTTGACTTGACTTTATCATCATATTGGTCTTATGTTTGATATGTACTTGTATTGAGTGATGTTGTGCCTAATGGCTCATATGTGTTCCTAATTGTTCATTAAAGCTTTTAAAGGTGATTTAGCATGATGTTGAACTACATATCCCTTTAAGCATGATTTGAAGATCAGATGTGCATATGTTTCTATACTTAGTACAAGTGGATGTACTAACCCATATTCTTTCCCTTTTCCCCAAAAATGTAGGTTCGGACCGTTGAGGTATCAAGGGGAAATTTCAAGAAGACTTGGACATCTTTCCCAAGTTGATTGGTGAGTCTTCAATGTTCGAGGATGATGCCTTCTATCTAGCTTAGTCGGAATTTCTATAGTCTCAAGACATTTTTTCTTTCCTATTGTTGAAGATATTTTTGTAAGCCCTATGTGGCAATTATAGATTTGATAAGGTCTATGCCCGAATGTTCCACTTCATTTTAGATGGTTTAATGTGAGACGGTATTATTAGACTAAATCCTTATACGTTGATTATTTGTCTAAATGAGAAGCCTATGTAAGCTTCCTATATGAGAAGTCTAAGTAAACTCCTTAAGTAGTATGTGAGAGGTCTATGTAAACCCCAACAAATAAAAGTTTTAATTTTTTCACATTTTTACCGATGATATGTTATGACGATTGCTAAGAGGCTAGTCTTAGTCCTCTCCAAGGACTACAACGCTGGTTACGTCTAGGGGGTGCTCCTCGATCGTGACAATCACTTCCTTCCATATCTTAAGAAGGAACCATCTACCACTAGCTATTCACTCACACTCCACTAGGTGAGGAATTTTCAAGAAGTCATAATTGAGTAGCTAGATAACTCCATTGTCACGACTGGAATCTAGACCCCAGACGAGACCGGCGTCGTTGACCTCTCAGAGGTCGCAGACAAGCCTACTTACGTCATTCTTACTTCATCTAGGTTAATTTTAGCGGAAAATTTGAAACTTTTTGTTTCTTAACATACTTATAAAAACATTCTCATTTATACATAATTGTTCACCATCAACCATCTAACATTAAGAGATAAGCAACTGAAAGAAATAGTTCAATTCTTATTAAGTGTATAATTGCCAAAATGGCACCAATACATAGTGTTAATAAAAATAGGAAGGAAACGCTAGTGGAACATGCTCCACTAGCTCAAATCTAAAACTAAGCTAGAATATAAAACAGTAGCATCCTCGAAAGCATGAGGACCTACCAAAACCGGATGAATGCTGGACGTCCGGATAACTGCAGCGATGAGCCTGTAGCTCTATCGTCCACCTGTGCCTGCACCTAAAATAGTAGAGTTTGTATAGGGTTAGTACACACTTGTACTAAGTATGGGTATATGCAAGCACACACCAAGGACATGCATGAGAAAGAATAGCTCTTTCCTAACAACATGATTTTTGGAAGTCAAGTCAGTGGACTTGCCAAATTGAGATTAGAAATGTTTCCAAATTTGGATTAGGAAAGTCAATGAGCTTTCCAAACTTGGATTAGGAAAGTCAGTGGGCTTTACACATTTGGAATAGGAAAGTTATGCCATGAGAATAACATACATCATCATACTTAAGATTCTGCACACAGCACACAACAGCGTACACATAACACATATTATAATTCATATAACACATAACGTTGTTCATTTCGTTCATTCGTATGCCATGAGACCTTGGAATCATGGACTTAACATTAAGACTTCCCAGGAATGAGGGCTCAACAGATGGGACCTCAACTAGGGAGTCTTCATTAGCAAACGCAGAGTCTGCTTCGTTCATTCATACGTACTCCATTTCATTTCATTCGTGGGCCAGTGTAAACACCAGCTATACCTAGGATGTATTTTAAGACATTCATTGGATTCGTTGTGCAATGACCAAGAATGACCTAATGTCATTACTTGAATCTAACTCACCTTTTGATTATCCTACCCTAACACCTTCGGTATCATTCATTTCATTATGTGCATCATTTGAGGCTGGCCTCATTCATTCATTGGTAACTTAATCTTTAACCGACATAGATCATGTGAGCATCATGAAATCCAGTGTCTCCCCCACACCGAAAAGAGGTGGAATCACTGGCCAAAGTGACCCAAAACATGCTAGCGTACATGGGAATTTAACCCAGCCAGATCCCTATATTGGCAGTATAGGTTCGAAGACTAGGAGATATAAGGAGACCCATACACGGCATACTGGACAGTCTCATCTCATGAGAGTTACGTGAACCTCCGCCCTTCCCGAAAGAAGGCATCACCGCTCATAGCCAGTCTATCGGTGCTTAGTATAAAGTTCCATTACATTCATCTCATACGTCATGGAAGCTGGCTTCTAGTATAAGGACATCATAGCTCATTAGATGATTTCTCATCTCATCATTCGTATTGAGTATGTTAAGCTCAATACTCTCGTTAGAGTGTTCATAGAGACTGGTCTCTTCATTATATTACACTCTCATAGGTGAGTACGTATTGGTAACATTTACTTAGGCTCATTTGAGATTGCTCTCATCATTTACATTAGCATCTTATCATGTTGTCACCACATTCATCATCATTAGCATCTTTGCTTTTCATAGTTATTCACCTCTTATTACGTGAATGTTCATTTCATCATATGCCAATGCACTTGGCCATTTGGTGTGTTTCACACCCTTACTTAACCCTTCTAGGGCTTCATTATTTCATTGTTCATTTAATCATATGCCAATGCACTTGGCCATTTGGTGTGTTTCACACCCTTACTTAACCCTTCTAGGGTTTCATTATTTCATTGTTCATTTCATCATTTCATTGTTCATCTCATCATATGCCAATGCACTTGGCCATTTAGTGTAGTTATACTCATACTTAACCCTTCTAGGGTTCATCATTTCATTTCATACATCTTAGGTTCACTTACTTTTGAACGTATGTTAGACTTATGTGTCTATACATACAATCCATGAGGCTTCATTCGTAGTTCGTTAAGTGATTCTTACATTCCTAAGATTACGTAGTACAAGACTTATGTATCTTGTATTTATGCCAAGATCTTGAATTTGATCTAAGTGGGTGGCATTATTCTTGGACGTTTGTTCACGTATGACTTATGTATCAATACGGAAGTTTGGGCAAGGAAACCCAAGGCTTGAATCAATTGAATGTCATTTACATTATTAATTGATTTCATTCTAATATTCATAACATTTTAACTCAGTCAAATCACAATATTTACATTAAAGGCTTACTTTTCTAATTAAAATCTCTCTTGCATTGGCCGATGGGTTGTGGGTTCAAGCCCCCACAACCCCATTTCGTTTTTCTTTTATTAGTTTCGGCCTATGGGAGACTTTGGGACCCGAGGTCGAGTCCCCTCAGCCACACTACAATTCTCCTTTATTTTCCTTTCCCTTCCATTCGCTTAAGGCTGAGAGGTTGTGGGTTCGAACCCCCACAACCTCTTTATTTATTCTCCTTTTTAAAAATTGACTTATTTGAGTTGACTGTGAGGTTGTGGGATCGAATCCCCACAGCCTCATTTTATTTTTATATTATCTCCCTCATCCGCATAGAGGTCGTGGGTTCGAATCCCACGCCTCTCAAAACTTTTTCTTTATTTTTCCTTTCCTTTGTTTCTAACCGAGAGGGTGTGGGTTCGAATCCCACCCCTCTCATTTCTTAATTTCTTTTTCTTCACACATATTTCCCAGTCAAGGTAGGTTCTAATCCCCCTCACCACACTAATTTTCTTCTTCTTTAATTAAACTTTTCTTTCGATTTTAAAGGGGTGAGGTCTCGGGTTCGACCCTCAATGACCTCACCTAATCTTCCTTATTTTTCTTGGCATTCTAACCATCTTAATTTGGCAGCATATATCAACAAAAATGCTGGAAATTCAAAGTAATTTCTTTACTCATTTTTATCTCCTTTTGTTAGTAAATTCGTAGGACAATACATAGTTCGTTTGGTACGTTCTTTACTACAATTTTTCACAAATTCTTAACCAAAAGGTTTACTCCTCAATTCAGCCACACTTCATGTCACATGAACATCACATTTTACTTCAATTTGTGTACATAAAACAACAAACAAAACATTAACAAAATTAAGCCTCTAGGCCGAGACTCAACATGCCATACATTTTTCTTTTCTTAATTTGAACCCACATACATAGTTGTATTTTCATGAATTAACATACATCCAATACATTACATTCAACATAAAAATCACATAATCCTAAGTCTACCAGCATTCATACCAACCTACATTCGTTGGGAGCTAATGACAGGGAGCATGAAAAGGGGAACAATCCTAGTTTCGAAATAGAATTGTCTGAGTCCTAAGGGTCTCTTGGGAAAGGGACCAAGAGTAAGATGACCCATACCTTTTTTTCTTGTTAAATGTCCAGAATGCTGCCCAAGAAACTCCTCCACAAATCAGTCCAAACGCCCACACTCACACCTCACCCGACTAGTGTAGTATGTTCTGCTTAACGTTATCGGATTGCTTCCTCTTTGTGTTTCTATCTTTCAAGTTCTTGATGAACTTTTGCCTTTACTTTATTTTCCTTTTTGCTGATTGTTTTCTCACGTTTTCAGCCAAGAAAGAAAAGAGTGAAAGAGAGAGAGAAATCGTGCAAAGAGAGTGGGGGAAATGGGAGATAGAAGTCTAGTGTCGGTAGGACTTTGTGGGTTTGAATTAGTCAATTTATTAATTAATAAAAATTAATAAAAATCTGATTTCTTTTTCCTAAATCAGATATTACTAATTATTTATTAAAACTAAATTAACACATTAAAATAAAAGCAAGTTAAATCTTGCTGCTAGTGGGGTTCGAACCCGGGTGACCCCATTTTGCGAAAATGGGTCACTTCGGGTTGCCCCACCCGAATTTTATTATTTTTTGAACTTAATTAATTTAATAATTAATTACTCAGGGTAATTACAATATTACCCTTGGCCTGGAAAAGACCATTTTACCCCTAGACCCTCAAAACTTAAAATTCCTTCTTTTTAAGTCCGGTAAAAACTCCTTCGATTAAATCTTTGTTTTCGAGAGCCTTACTTGGTTGGTCCCAACCTTTCCAAGCTAAATTAACTACCCAAGTTAGTTGGCTTGGTTTTAGCAAGGCTTCCGAGGTCTGGTTCTACGCGCATCAATCCGTGTGAACCCTGGTCTAATCATAGGCATTCTTGACACACTAAGCATTTCTTCTCTTATCCATTTTCAGGGTTGTTACATTATCCCCCCCTTAGGAACATTCGTCCCCGAATGACACTACTAACTATCTAGCGTAATGCCAGTCAGATCATAACATAGTTACTATACACAATCAAGCAATAGCAACAAAGAATGGAGAGATAAGGAAACTTAGACTTAAGAGTAGGAAGTCTAACCTCAAGGGCTGAATAGATGAGGGTAGAGGGATCTCATGTCGGCCTCGGCCTCCCACGTAGCATCCTCAACAAGATGATTCCTCCACAATACCTTCACTGTGGGAATCTCCTTATATACCCTATCAGCTCTTACATTTCCTCCCGTTCGGTCAATCCTTCATAATGTGACCCGGTTTGCCACAACTATAACATCATTATGGTCCATCATACATTCTCCTCCATGCATTATGCCACACTTCCTATTAGGTGGCCTCTCCTGGGCTGTAAAGTCTTACGAACTTCAGGGAGTAATCACTGACTGATATCGAGCCCTGCTTAAGGTTGATGAATTCCTCAACCTTAGTCTCCTTTATTTATCTGGGAATGAACTGCTCTAGAATAGCCATCTTGAAAAGATTCCAAGTAATAGGACCTCCTCCTAAGGCCTTGCTATCCTGTCACACCTTATACCAGGATTGAGCTACATCCTTTAGCTGGTAGGATGTCAACTCAGACTTCTTTACATCAATCAAACCCAACAGCCTGAGCTTGTAAAGTGCTAGCTTGGGCCATTTATACCAACGTTGTTCTTACTTCACCATCTGTCAACCCATCTGGGTTAACATGCATCTCTATTCCAACAGCTGGATCCTGGGGGAAAACTTGGATTACCCCAGCAGCTGCTCCTCCAATATCTCCGCCTGCTTTTCTCCTTGTATTGATCTTTCGGAAACTTCAAGAGTTGATGTTAGACACGCTCATAACACCAAGAAAATCAGACATTAGGAAAAGCACGATAAGATCATAAGAAGGGAAACTTTCCTACGCATCATGCAGTCTCTAATTCCGGATAGTGGTGCACTTCACTACCATGACTTAGAAACTACTCAATGTGGTTGATGTGAACTTATTATTTTAGTAATTTAACCTAGTGCTCTGATACAAACTTTGTCACGACTGGAATCTAGATCCCAGACGAGACCGGCGTCCTTGACCTCTCAGAGGTCGCAGAGAAGCCTACTTACGTCATTCTTACTTCATCTACGTTAATTTTAGCGGAAAATTTGAAACTTTTTGTTTCTTAACATACTTATAAAAACATTCTCATTTATACATAATTGTTCACCATCAACCATCTAACATTAAGAGATAAGCAACTGAAAGAAATAGTTCAATTCTTATTAAGTGTATAATTTCCAAAATGGCACCAATACATAGTCTGAATAAAAATAGGAAGGAAATGCTAGTAGAACATGCTCCACTAGCTCAACTCTAAAACTAAGCTAGAATATAAAACAGTAGCATCCTCGAAAGCATGAGGACCTACCAAAACCGGATGAATGCTGGACGTCCGGATAACTGCAGCGATGATCCTGTAGCTCTATCGTCCACCTGCACCTGCACCTAAAATAGTAGAGTTTGTATAGGGTTAGTACACACTTGTACTAAGTATGGGTATATGCAAGCACACACCAAGGACATGCATGAGAAAGAATAGCTCTTTCCTAACATCATGATTTTTGGAAGTCAAGTCAGTGGACTTGCCAAATTGAGATTAGAAATGTTTCCAAATTTGGATTAGGAAAGTCAATGAGCTTTCCAAATTTAGATTAGGAAAGTCAGTGGGCTTTCCAAATTTGGAATAGGAAAGTTATGCCATGAGAATAACATACATCATCATACTTAACATTCTGCACACAGCACACAACAGCGTACACATAACACATATTATGTGAGCATCATGAAATCCAGTGTCTCCCCCACACCGAAAAGAGGTGGAATCACTGGCCAAAGTGACCCAAAACATGCAAGCGTACATGGGAATTTAACCCAGCCAGATCCCTATATTGGCAGTATAGGTTCGAAGACTATGAGATATAAGGAGACCCATACCCGGCATGCCGGACAGTCTCATCTCATGAGACTTACGTGAACCTCCGCCCTTCCCGAAAGAAGGCATCACCGCTCATAGCCAGTCTATCGGTGCTTAGTATAAAGTTCCATTACATTCATCTCAAACGTCATGGAAGCTGGCTTCTAGTATGAGGACATCATAGCTCATTAGATGATTTCTCATCTCATCATTCGTATTGAGTATGTTAAGCTCAATACTCTCATTAGAGTGTTCATAGAGACTGGTCTCTTCATTATCTTACACTCTCATAGGTGAGTACGTATTGGTAACATTTACTTAGGCTCATTTGAGATTGCTCTCATCATTTACATTAGCCTCTTATCATGTTGTCACCACATTCATCATCATTAGCATCTTTGCTTTTCATATTTATTCACCTCTTATTACGTGAATGTTCATTTCATCATATGCCAATGCACTTGGCCATTTGGTGTGTTTCACACCCTTACTTAACCCTTCTAGGGTTTCATTATTTCATTGTTCATTTCATCATATGCCAATGCACTTGGCCATTTGGTGTGTTTCACACCCTTACTTAACCCTTCTAGGGTTTCATTATTTCATTGTTCATTTCATCGTTTCATTGTTCATATCATCATATGCCAATGCACTTGGCCATTTAGTGTATTTACACTCATACTTAACCCTTCTAGGGTTCATCATTTCATTTCATACATCTTAGGTTCACTTACTTTTGAACGTATCTTAGACTTATGTGTCTATACATACAAGCCATAAGGCTTCATTCGTAGTTTGTTAAGTGATTCTTACATTCCTAAGATTACGTAGTATAATACTTATGTATCTTGTATTTATGCCAAGATCTTGAATTTGATCTAAGTGGGTGGCATTATTCTTGGAAGTTTGTTCACGTATGACTTATGTATCAATACGGAAGTTTGGGCAAGGAAACCCAAGGCTTGAATCAATTGAATGTCATTTACATTATTAATTGATTTCATTCTAATATTCATAACATTTTAACTCTAAGTCAAATCACAATATTTACATTAAAGGCTTACTTTTCTAATTAAAATCTATCTTGCATTGGCCGATGGGTTGTGGGTTCAAGCCCCCACAACCCCATTTCGTTTTTCTTTTATTAGTTTCGGCCTATGGGAGACTTTGGGACCCGAGGTCGAGTCCCCTCAGCCACACTACAATTCTCCTTTATTTTCCTTTCCCTTCCATTCGCTTAAGGCTGAGAGGTTGTGGGTTCGAACCCCCACAACCTCTTTATTTATTCTCCTTTTTAAAAGTTGACTTATTTGAGTTGACTGTGAGGTTGTGGGGTCGAATCCCCACAGCCTCATTTTATTTTTATATTATCTCCCTCATCCGCATAGAGGTCGTGGGTTCGAATCCCACGCCTCTCAAAACTTTTCCTTTATTTTTCCTTTCCTTGGTTTCTAACCGAGAGGGTGTGGGTTCGAATCCCACCCCTCTCATTTCTTAATTTCTTTTTCTTCACACATATTTCCCAGCCAAGGCAGGTTCTAATCCCCCTCACCACACGAATTTTCTTCTTCTTTAATTAAACTTTTCTTTCGATTTTAAAGGGGTGAGGTCTCGGGTTCGACCCTCAATGACCTCACCTAATATTCCTTATTTTTCTTGGCATTCTAACCATCTTAATTTGGCAGCATATATCAACAAAAATGCTGGAAATTCAAAGTAATTTCTTTACTCATTTTTATCTCCTTTTGTTAGTAAATTCGTAGGACAATACATAGTTCGTTTGGTACGTTCTTTACTACAATTTTTCACAAATTCTTAACCAAAAGGTTTACTCCTCAATTTAGCCACACTTCATGTCACATGAACATCACATTTTACTTCAATTTGTGTACATAAAACAACAAACAAAACATTAACAAAATTAAGCCTCTAGGCCGAGACTCAACATGCCATACATTTTTCTTTTCTTAATTTGAACCCACATACATAGTTGTATTTTCATGAATTAACATACATCCAATACATTACATTCAACATAAAAATCACATAATCCTAAGTCTACCAGCATTCATACCAACCTACATTCGTTGGGAGCTAATGACAGGGAGCATGAAAAGGGGAACAATCCTAGTTTCGAAATAGAATTGTCTGAGTCCTAAGGGTCTCTTGGGAAAGGGACCAAGAGTAAGAAGACCCATACCTTTTTTTCTTGTTAAATGTCCAGAATGCTGCCCAAGAAACTCCTCCACAAATCAGTCCAAACGCCCACACTCACACCTCACCCGACTAGTGTAGTATGTTCTGCTTAACGTTATCGGATTGCATCCTCTTAGTGTAGGTAGGACTTTGTGGGTTTGAATTAGTCAATTTATTAATTAATAAAAATTAATAAAAATCTGATTTCTTTTTCCTAAATCAGATATTACTAATTATTTATTAAAACTAAATTAACACATTAAAATAAAAGCAAGTTAAATCTTGCTGCTAGTGGGGTTCGAACCTGGGTGACCCCATTTTGCGAAAATGGGTCACTTCGGGTTGCCCCACCCGAATTTTATTATTTTTTGAACTTAATTAATTTAATAATTAATTACTCAGGGTAATTACAATATTACCCTTGGCCTGGAAAAGACCATTTTACCCCTAGACCCTCAAAACTTAAAATTCCTTCTTTTTAAGTCCGGTAAAAACTCCTTCGATTAAATCTTTGTTTTCGAGAGCCTTACTTGGTTGGTACCAACCTTTCCAAGCTAAATTAACTCCCCAAGTTAGTTGGCTTGGTTGTAGCAAGGCTTCTGAGGTCTGGTTCTACGCGCATCAATACGTGTGAACCCTGGTCTAATCATAGGCATTCTTGACACACTAAGCATTTCTTCTCTTATCCATTTTCAGGGTTGTTACATCCACTTCATATTCATCACTCAAAGTGATTCTTAACCTAGATAATTTCAAGGGAACTCAAAATAGGACAATTAAGACATTTATAACCTTACCATCTAGGAACATTATCCCCCACTTGGGGTAAGCCTAATCAATATTCAACAGCTAAAACATCAAGGTCAACGCAAGTCAAGACCAAACCCACATACTCCTCACATAAGGAGACTTGACATCATTGAGGGTTTTCCACTCCAAATCTCATCCCAAGGAGCTTACTAACTCAACCATCAAGATGGGTCATGATACCAATCCCAATGAGGCCTTACCAAGGGTAATTCCATACCTTATCACATTCTACCACCAAATTCTAACAAGGTAAGTAGTTCTGGATTCAATCCTACTAGGGTCATCACATTTTGTGGAAACTTCCAACCAAACATGCCTAGATACAACTAAGCACTCCCTCAAATGACCATACTTAAGATCAATCTTAAAAGTCAACTAACTACATCAAAGTAGGTCAACATCAATTCTCTCCTTCTCTTTGAGAGTTTAGGGGTACATACTACCCTCTAAGTGACTTTAGGGCAAGAACATAATCCCATATGATAGAATAAAAACCCTTTCTGCCTTTTTCCCCACTCTGAGAATAGGTTCATAAGGGAACTAATCAATTACTCATAAAGGTTCTCCCGTTAACTAGCATACTTCACAATATCCTTACTAGGTTCAACACCCATCTTCCCTCCTTAGGAACAAGTTTATACAAAAGACTTCAATCCACACAAGGGCTACTATAGAGCATTACTTAAATAAAATGGCAACGTATATAATTAACTATTTATCATTTTTCTCCAAAGCATTTCAATCCTATTTCATAACACTTCACTACAATCATACATAACCATAAAACAACTTATCATTCCAAAGGGAAATCCATTCAACCATAACAACTCTTAACAAGCTATAAACATATCATATCATAACTTCTCAACATATAACGTGAATTCTCATAAATCACATATGGCCATAAATAGCATCACATCAAGACATATCCAATTTCACCTTCACATATACTCATCAAGCCACAAAACCAAAGTAAGCATCCAAACTCACCTTTTCTCCCTCAAGCTTTAAGACATCATCCTTTCCAATCAATCACATCTAAAAGGCCACCGGAAAAGGAAGCATAGGAGAGAAATCATATAGAGCTAAATTCTATGGCACGACACAAGAGTAGTGAATAAAGTGAAACTCTATTGTCCTATAGCCTGTCTACTAGATGTGTCGCGACTCACCGCGGACGAACGAGACTCTACTAAACGTGGCA
Source organism: Solanum sitiens (assembly GCA_016801875.1). Taxonomy (NCBI): domain Eukaryota; kingdom Viridiplantae; phylum Streptophyta; class Magnoliopsida; order Solanales; family Solanaceae; genus Solanum; species Solanum sitiens. The sequence continues at coordinate 91,416 of JABWTJ010000611.1, forward strand.
ATATGAGACTTTAGAGCCTAAAACCATTTTCTATAACCTTATTCTCACGACCGGGAAGCACCCCGTAGAAGTAACACGATGTACTTGACCTGTCATAGGTCTTGTACAAGCCCTAAGACATCTTTCATTGCATAATCATAAAAATAGCAGAAAATTTATAACTTTTCATAGTACATCATATGCTAGAATCATCACTTCACATATATATATAAAATCATAATACAAGTATCGTTTGCCAACTTAAGACACAACTCAATAGAATAGGATAGTGACACGACCCTTAACAACATAAAATATAAGTCTAAGCTATTACATAATTTGAATAAGACCTTGACATACCGAAATCCTTAAATCATAAGGATCCCTTTTCTTGAACTTGGGAGATCTATCCAAGCCCTTCACTAAGGATACATACTCAAGCCATCACCACCTACACTTTGTGTAAAAAGATGAAGAAGAATGGTATTAGTACAAGAATGCACTAAGTATGACAACCATGCAAAAACATGCATTTAAGGATGACATTTAACTAGAAATCATGCATCATGTCTTTTAGTAAACTTCATGAACATTGGCACAATAACCACAACATAGTTCATATACATAACGAAAACATGGATGTTATTCATAATAACACATAAATCCACTTATCACCCTTTGAGGCATGTTCAAAACATACAACACATTACTTCTCTTTTTACCTCAACTTCATTCTTTACGGAACCCTCGAGTAATACCTAGTACGATGTATCACCTTGAGGTAACCTTAGGTAGTTTTTCATAGATATACTATATCAACACAACCACATATATCCATAAACTCATGAGCACATCATAAGACATAAGCTTCACAAAATAATCATCACCTAAGACAACCCCCAGTCAGACTAGTGATGTGTAGGTAGCATCCATAACACTAGTTACACCAAATGTTCCTAAGAAGCCACCCTAGACTAGGCATATCATATTCAACAAGTCATAATACCTTAATTTATTATTAGACATAAGGCACATACTTCATAGCATCGTATAAGGACTCATTCCTTTACTACAACCTTAGTCATAACTCATTTAGTTCATATCATAGGTAAACCACCCTCACAACCCATTCACAAGATTACTAGTGCAATGTACATATGGAGTCCTATACCCCCACATATACTAAGTAAACTCATTTATAAGTCATAAGTGTATTTCACATGAATAGTCATATTTCATGTCTTGGCATAGCAAAGTCACTTCACATGCATTAATACAAATCATACATAACATAAGTCTTCATTTCATAAAAGAACTAATCTTATCCTTTCTTGGAGTTACTTGTGAAATGCATGGGTAGGGTCCATAGTCCTACATATACTAAGTAACCTCCTCAAGGAGTTATGATTAGAGTCCATATTCTTATGTTAGTTCATTTCTTAACTTTTGGAAGACATAGAAATAACCGACATAGACCATGGAATCCGGTGTTCTACTCTTACACCGAAAAAAAAGGGTACTACTTGCTAAGATAGGACCATCATACATAATAGCTATTCTAGTGGATCCACTAAGTTAAAACCTATGGGGGCACGTAGTTATAGAACAAGGAGATTGCTACTAGAAATCTTGACTTGCTAGACGTGGATGTGTCCATATTATGAGGCAACATCTATGTTGGGAACCCAGACTGGCTAAATGTGAAGGTTCTCTTGTGGGAAGCCGGACTTACTAAACGTGAAGCTCCGACTCTCATTTTTCATATTCATTCGTTAGTAAGCTCAAACTCCCTTTTTAAACATATTTAAGCCTTTAGTATATTGGTTCATAAAAAAGGACTTAGGAGCTTGCTCCTTCATACATCATATAGCTCAAAGATTTCTAATATGAGAATGTCCTTTCATCATAGAACCTACTATTCATACAATCATGTGTGTGTGCATACATATGTGAGATCTACCTTCAAATAAACACCTCTAATCACACATGCTCATAACTTCACTAATCAGATTGTCACACCCTGAGCTACCCCCGAGACGCGGACACGGAACCTAGGACCGCAAGTGATCCCAAGCTAACCCTGTTGGCATAATCATGAGCATACTAAAGAATAATAAACTGATGCGGAAGCTAAATCATAATTTAATCTGAAAAGATGGGAAATACCCATATGCTAAAACTGAGATATATGAAAAACTGATGAGTTTAATACAAAGAAATATTAACTCACTACTAAGCTGAAACTAACTATGTCTGAAAATAGCCTCTAAACTGGACTAGAAATACTGGGACAGGCCCCAGCTAAATCTAGCAAAAACTGAAACTAAATGACTAAAGACTGAAATGAAACTCATGACTCTTGTCCTCGGAGAATGAGGACTCACCACTGAATCTGCTGAACTGGAGATCGGGAAATCGATCTATGTGTGATCTGGATGCTGAGAACCTGAACCTACATCACGAGAAGATGTAGCGCACGTATGCGTCAGTACTTGAAAGGTACTGAGCATGTAGGATAGAGTAAAGCTGAAATAAAACGTAACTGAACAAGCAATAAAGCAAGTATAATAATCTGAACATGATATACTGAATTTCTGAGCTAACTAAATGCAATGACCAATTTATAACATGCTAAAACTGAATACTGAATATACTGATAAATGGTCATGCAGAGAGTCTGACTGAACTGTGGGAGCTAATAATAACCGATAATAAAACCACATGAGCTAAATGTGGAGTCCGATGTATACGCCCCATCGAGAGGACCCAATATACCCTGCCAAAGGTATAAAGGCATGCTGGCGTGATCACTAAACTGATTGCCCACAGAGGGGACTTACAACCTACTTGGCTAGTAGTTCTGGGACTATTGGGTACGCTAAACCCTAGTCCAACTCGGTATTATGCTACTCCCAATGAATTCTGTAAATTAACTGATTATGTTTGAGTTTCTGTAAATAATGGATAGCTCGTAACTGAACATGCAAACTGAGAATGCAACAATTAATCTGGTAATTGTGCATTTATAACTGAGGCATGTATATCTGAAGTGTCTGAAATATCTGACCTAGCATGTGTAATTCAAGGACTAAAGAAATACAAAGCTAGGGTTCTGAAATTCATGCGATAATCTGAGTAATAGAATGATAATCTGATTTGGAACAATATTTAATAAATTCATGAAGTTCTATCAAAGTTTTAGAAACCCTAGGTTTAATCATGATAAGAAAATCAAGAATCTGACTGAAAACTAGGGACCCAATGGGTGAAAGGAACCCACTAGTGAAATCCCGCATACCTGGTGATGAAATCCATGGAAAAATAATTAAGTTTCTGGGCTGGAACTGCTGGAGCTTGTGGCGTTCTTGAACTAGGGTTGTTGAGCTTTTTTTTCTCCTCTCTTGCTTCTAATTTTCTAGGTTTTGATTTAATGATTTGACTTGGATATGTTTTAATTATGTTTCTAGGATTAAACTGACTAAAATCTGATGATTTAGGGTCAAAACGACGTAACTTATGGTTTAAACGGAGTAGGAAAGGTCAAAAAGACCCCTGGGAAGGTTGCTGTCGGGCCACACGACGGCCAGGACTGACGGTCCGTCGTGTTCCCGACGACCCGTCGTTGGATCCGTCGTGAGGGCCTGTTCGACAGGCCTTTACTAAAATGGGCATAACTTTTTACTCGGAGGTCTGATTTTAGCAAGGTCGGTGGCTATGGAAAGATAATTCAATTATATATCTGTGGGTAGGTAATGAGAGACATAATTCATTTTGTGATAAGAGTTATGATCATTTTAAGTTGACCCAACTGCATTTCCCCTTAACTGTCTGCAAAAAAAAAAAATTCTGAAAAACTAATTTTTGGTCTGTTTTGGCTACGGGGTGTTACATTATCTCCCCCTTGGGAACGTTCGTCCTCGAATGAAGACTAAACTATCTGAAACTGAGGGAGAGAGCTGCAAACCCCACTACTAAACACTGAGAACTGAGTTTCTGACTTAATTGAGTTCCGAGTACATGCAATTACGCTGAAAATGCAAGTACAAACTGAGGGAACATGATTCTAAAACTGTGTTTACGCATGAATGACTGTAAAACTGAAGAGGAACTATTACCTCAAGCTGGAGTGGAATCGGAAGGAAAAAGGTAAGGATACTTGGCTTTCATGGCTGCTTCTGCTTCCCAAGTAGCTCCCTCTACGGACTGACTCCTTCACAAAACCTTGACTGAAGCGACTTCTTTGTTTCTCAACCTTCTAACCTGACGGTCAAGAATCTCAACTGGTACATCCTCATAAGAAAGACTATCTTTCACCGCCACACTCTCTAATGGCACTATAGAGGCTGGATCACCCACACACTTCTTCAAGAGTGAGATGTGGAAGACCGGATGCACTGCTACTAATTCTGCTGGCAACTCTAACTCATATGCCACCTTGCCAACCCTTTTCAATATCTTGTAAGGTCCTAGATATCTAGGACTGAGCTTCCCTTTCTTTCCAAATCTCATCACCCCTTTCATAGGTGAGACTTTCAGAAAAACCCAATCATCAACTTGGAACTCTAGCTCCCTTCTCCTTACATCTGCATAAGATTTCTGACGACTTTGGGCTGTCTTAAGTCTATCTCTAATGAGTTGAACTTTCTCCATAGCATAAAGGACTGAATCTGGCCCTATCAAAGCTGCTTCACCTACATCAAACCAACCAACAGGAGATCTACATCTACGCCCATATATAGCCTCATAAGGGGCCATCTGAATGCTGGAATGGTAGCTATTATTGTAGGCAAACTCAATAAGAGGAAGGTGATCATCCCAACTACCTTTGAAATCGATCACGCAAGCTCTCAACATATCCTCTGAGGTCTGAATGGTACGCTCTGCCTGCCCATTCGTCTGTGGATGAAATGCTGTACTAAGGTTAACTTGAGTACCAAGACCTTTTTGAAATGACTTCCAGAAATGAGAGGTAAACTAAGGACCTCTATCTGAGATGATAGACAAAGGAACCCCATGCAACCTCACAATTTCATTAAGGTAAAGCTTAGCATAGTCCTCTGCCGAATACGTAGTCTTGACAGCCAAAAAGCGAGAAGACTTAGTCATCCTATCGACTATCACCCAAATTGAGTCATGCTGTCTGCGAGTACGAGGTAACCCTGTGATGAAATCCATATTGATCACATCCCACTTCCAAGTAGGAATATCGATCTCTTGAGTCATACCTCCTGGTTTCTGATGTTCTACCTTGACTTGCTGGCAATTGGGGCACTTACTCACAAAGTCTGCTATATCCCTCTTCATGCCATTCCACCAATAGACTTCCTGCAGATCGCGGTACATCTTAGTGGCACCTGGATGAATAGAATACCTGGAGTTATGAGCTTCTGCAAGAATATGCTTCCTCAACTCTCCCACATCAGGAACACACAATCTACCTTGGTAGCGAAGTACACCATCTCCCCCTTGGGAGAAAACCTCCACTCTCTGATTGTTGACTGCACCCTTTAGTTCAAGCAAGATCGGATCACTCTCTTGCTTTTCCTTAACCTCCACTACCAAAGTCGATTCTGCCCCATTCTGAACTGTTACACCGCTGTCTGATATGCTCATAAGGCAAACTCCCAAGCGAGCAAGCCTGTGAACATCCTTCACTAGCTCCTTTCTTTTTTCCTCAACATGGGCTACACTACCCATAGATAATCTACTAAGAGCATCGGCTACTACATTCGCCTTTCCAGGATGATAATGCACACTCATATCATAATCCTTAAGGAACTCAACCCGTCTCCTCTGGCGAAGATTCAACTCTTTCTGGGTGAACACATACTGAAGGCTCTTATGATCGGTGAACACATCTACATGAACACCATACAAGTAGTGTCTCCATATCTTGAGTGCAAACACCACTGCTGCAAGCTCGAGGTCATGAGTTGGATAGTTCTTCTCATGAACCTTAAGCTGTCTAGAGGCATAAGATATAACCTTATCTCTTTGCATCAACACACAACCAAGGCCAACTCTGGATGCATCGCAATAGATCACATAACCATATGAACCCTCTGGTATAGTCAAGACAGGAGCTGTAGTCAATCTAGTTTTCAATTCTGCGAAGCTTTTCTCACAATCATCTGACCATTGGAACTTGACCATCTTCTGAGTCAACCTAGTCAATGGTGAGGCTATGGATGAAAATCCTTCCACGAACCTCCTGTAATAACCCGCTAGACCTAAGAAACTTCTGATATCTGTAGCAGAGATAGGTCTGGGCCATTGTTTCACTGCTTCTATCTTCTGTGAATCTACGTGGATCCCTTCGCTAGATACAATGTGACCAAGAAAAGCAACGGATTGCAACCAAAACTCACATTTGCTAAAGTTAGCGAATAACTGGCGATCCTTGAGAGTCTGTAGAACAATTCTCAAATGACTTGCATGTTCTTCCTCGCTCCTAGAGTAAATGAGGATATCATCAATAAAGACGATAACGAACAAGTCCAAGTACTGTTTGAACACTCTGTTCATCAAATCCATGAAAGCTGCAGGAGCATTGGTTAGTCCAAACGACATAACTACAAATTCATAATGACCATACCGAGTTCTGAAGGCTTTTTTCGGAATGTCACTATCTCTGACTCTGAGCTGATAATAACCCGATCTGAGGTCTACCTTTGAGAAATGACTAGCACCCTGAAGTTGGTCAAACAAGTCATCAATCCTGGGGATGGGATACTTATTCTTGATTGTGACCTTGTTCAACTGTCTATAGTCAATGCACATTCTGAGAGAACCATCTTTCTTCTTTACGAACAATACTGGTGCACCCCATGGTGAAATACTAGGTCTGATGAAACCCTTATCTAGAAGGTCTTTCAATTGCTCTTTCAATTCCTTAAGCTCTGCTGGAGCCATTCTGTAAGGAGGAATAGAAATAGGCTGGGTATCTGGATGGAGATCAATTCCAAAGTCGATTTCCCTTTCGGGAGGGATCCCAGGAAGATCTTTTGGAAATACTTCTGGAAATTCACAGACTATTGGAACTGACTCAAGAGTTGGGGTTTCAAGGCTAGAATCCTTAACCCGAACTAGATGATAGAGATAACCCTTAGATATCATCTTTCTGGCCTTAAGGTAAGAAATAAATCGACCCATAGGCGCTAGGCTACTACCCTTCCATTCTAAGATTGGTTCGTCTGGAAACTGAAAACGAACAATCCTAGTTCTACAATCGACTGAGGCATAACATGAGTGTAACCAATCCATGCCTAGAATGACATCGAAGTCTACCATTTCTAACTCTACTAAATCTGCTGAGGTGACTTTCTGAGAAACTGTGACAGGGCAATTTCTATATACCCGTCTAGCTATAACTGGGTCACCGACTGGAGTAGAGACTGAGAAGGGTTCTGAGAGAGTTTCTGGATTGACACTGAATTGGACTGCTATATAAGGAGTTACAAAAGAAAGAGTAGCCCCTGGATCTAACAATGCATAAACATCAATGTCAAAGACTCGTAATGTACCAGTGACTACATCAGGAGAACCTTCCTGATCCTGGCGAGCCTGAAGAGCATAAAGTCTATTCTGGCGCTGACCACCACCTGTACCAGATGAGTTACCATGCTGAGTTGGGCGACTTGCTGGTGCAGCTGAATTTGTAGACTGAGCTCTACCATTACCACCTCCTTGACCCTGTCTAGAAGGACAGTCCCTCAACCTGTGACCAGACTGACCACATCCAAAACATCCTTCTTTTCCTGCAAGACACACGCCCGGATGGTTCTTACCACACTTAGGGCAAGTGGGGTAAGTGTTGGTGCCTGAAACACTTCCCTGAGACTTAGAGCCTGGTGCTCTGCCCTTCTGGTCATACCTATTCTTGGAGGATGGAACACTAGCTGATGAAGGGGCTGGAGCTGAAAACTTTTGCTGACCCTACGAGCGATTTCCACCACCCGATTTCTGCTGAGAATAGTCATAGTTCCCAGTCCTAGCCTTCTTATTTTCCTTAGCCTGTTCCCTAAGCTTATCACCCTCAACCTGGTGAGCATGAGTCATAAGCCTAGAGATGTTCATATCTCCCAGCAACATAGCATTTCTGCACTCTGTCTTCACCAAATCTAATACTCCATACAAAAACTTATTCATCTGAGCCTTGGAGTCAGCAACCATATGAGGAGCATACCTGGAGAGTTGGTTAAACTTCAGCCCATACTCTTGGACTGTCATGTTTCCCTGCCTCAAGTTCATGAATTCTTGGGCCTTTGCTTCTCTCAACTCTATTGGGAAAAACCTGTCGAGAAAAGTCCCACTGAAGCACTCCCAAGTAATAGGAGTTGCATTTGCACCCCTATTCTCCTTCCACTGAGTGTACCAGATATGAGCCATGTCTTTCAACTGGTATGACGCCAACTCAACCCGATTATTCACAGTAACCTGCATCACCTCAAAGATCTTCTTGATTTCGTCCAAGAAATTCTGAGGATCTTCATTAGTCTGCGATCCTAAGAACTCAGGCGGATTCATCCTAACAAAGTCACGGACCCTTGCTGCTGCTGATCCACTATTTTCATTCATAGGAGCATGAACCCGATTGTTCTGGTGGGTCATACTCTGAGCCAACATCTGTATGGCATTCCTGAATCAGCATTGGAAACTTCTTGATCTGGGATTGGAGGAGCTGCGTTTGCATTCCTGGCATTCGTATTCCTAGCGTTAGCTCTACGAGGAGGCATGATCTGAAACGTAGAACGTCAAGTTAGAAAGGAATAAGATCAAACCTTACGCACGATAAGAGTAACAAGAAAATGAAGTTTTCCTAAAACACTTCATAGCCTCCCTCTCATTAGATGTGGTGCACTTCACACCCATGAAAAGGACTCTACTTAGTGCGGCTTTTCAGACATTCTAGGACTCTTGAACCTAGTGCTCTGATACCAAATTTTGTCACGCCCCGAGCTACCCCCGAGACGCGGACACGGAACCTAGGACCGCAAGTGATCCCAAGCTAACCCTGCTGGCATGATCATGAGCATACTAAAGAATAATAAACTGATGCGGAAGCTAAATCATAATTTAATCTGAAAAGATGGGAAATACCCATATGCTAAAACTGAGATATATGAAAAACTGATGAGTTTAATACAAAGAAATATTAACTCACTACTAAGCTGAAACTAACTATGTCTGAAAATAGCCTCTAAACTGGACTAGAAATACTGGGACAGGCCCCAGCTAAATCTAGCAAAAACTGAAACTAAATGACTAAAGACTGAAATGAAACTCATGACTCTTGTCCTCGGAGAATGAGGACTCACCACTGAATCTGCTGAACTGGAGATCGGGAAATCGATCTATGTGTGATCTGGATGCTGAGAACCTGAACCTACATCACGAGAAGATGTAGCGCACGTATGCGTCAGTACTTGAAAGGTACTGAGCATGTAGGATAGAGTAAAGCTGAAATAAAACATAACTGAACAAGCACAAAAGCAAGTATAATAATCTGAACATGATATACTGAATTTCTGAGCTAACTGAATGCAATGACCAATTTATAACATGCTAAAACTGAATACTGAATATACTGATAAATGGTCATGCAGAGAGTCTTACTGAACTGTGGGAGCTACTAATAACCGATAATAAAACCACATGAGCTAAATGTGGAGTCCGATGTATACGCCCCATCGACAGGACCCAATATACCCTGCCGAAGGTATAAAGGCATGCTGGCGTGATCACTAAACTAATTGCCCACAGAGGGGACTTACAACCTACTTGGCTAGTAGTTCTGGGACTATTGGGTACGCTAAACCCTAGTCCAACTCGGTATTATGCTACTCCCAATGAATTCTGTAAATTAACTGATTATGTCTGAGTTTCTGTAAATACTGGATAGCTCGAAACTGAACATGCAAACTGAGAATGCAATAATTAATCTGGTAATTATGCATTTATAACTGAGGCATGTATATCTGAAGTGTCTGAAATATCTGACCTAGCATGTGTAATTCAAGGACTAAAGAAATACAAAGCTAGGGTTCAGAAATTCATGCGATAATCTGAGTAATAGAATGATAATCTGATTTGGAACATATATTTAATAAATTCATGAAGTTCTATCAAAGTTCTAGAAACCCTAGGTTTAATCATGATAAGAAAATCAAGAATCTGACTGAAAACTAGGGACTCAATGGGTGAAAGGAACCCACTAGTGAAATCCCGCATACCTGGTGATGAAATCCACGGAAAAATAATTAAGTTTCTGGGCTGGAACTGCTGGAGCTTGTGGCGTTCTTGAACTAGGGTTCTTGAGCTTTTTTTTCTCCTCTCTTGCTTCTAATTTTCTAGGTTTTGATTTAATGATTTGACTTGGATATGTTTTAATTATGTTTTTAGGATTAAACTGACTAAAATCTGATGATTTAGGGTCAAAATGACGTAACTTATGGTTTAAACGGAGTGGGAAAGGTTAAAAAGACCCCTGGGAAGGTTGCTGTCGGGCCACACGACGGCCAGGACTGACGGTCCGTCGTGTTCCCGACGCCCCGTCGTTGGATCCGTCGTGAGGGCCTGTTCGACAGGCCTTTACTAAAATGGGCATAACTTTTTACTCGGAGGTCTGATTTTAGCAAGGTCGGTGGCTATGGAAAGATAATTCAATTATTATCTGTGGGTAGGTAATGAGAGACATAATTAATTTTGTGATAAGAGTTAGTATCATTTTAAGTTGACCCAACTGCATTTCCCCTTAACTGTCTGCAAAAAGAAAATCTGAAAAACTAATTTTTGGTCTGTTTTGGCTACGGGGTGTTACACATATACTTACATGCATAGTAAAATGTAATAATGCATAGGATAACTATCCTTTCCTTAGTCAGCATGAATCTACCCTACTCATAGATATGCATGAAGTGTGTGCGCGTTCATATTGGTCACCATGATCACATAAGAGCAAAAACCTTGATATTTAGGAAACGACACTCCAAGGATCATAACACATATACAATATACACCTTAAGTCATGACCAACTAATATACAGAACACTTAGGGAATATAGGTCACACTCTCATTACATCATAGAAAAAAATGCATATTCAACAATAGAATAGAAGACTTCTAACATGCATAAGATCACATATTCATATAGGGTCATATCGATAAGGGTCATGCTAGAAAAGTAGTCATCATCATTATCCATATACACCACACTTAACCCTAACATGATCATCCACATATATACAATATCATCCACACACCTAAATCATGCAACTAGTGTGGAAGACTATACTTATAAATTTACATAACATCAATTCACTTAGAACATGATACTAGAATCAAGGGTTACACCCATCAACTTCATAAATATGAAATCATCATATCAATTCATCTTTCATATAATGCCTTCAAGGCCATGATCGTTACATATAAAGATATATAAAAAATCTAAACACCGCCATAAGTGGATCATACCAATCAACACAATTCAATATCAATCTTTAGCTAAATAAAGGAAATACGTCAACTTACTAAATCTCCAAGATAATGATCATCATGATCAATTCTCAACAATTCATAATCAATTGACATAAAGGAATATAAAACTAAGAAATTCATTACAATCTAAACCATAATCTAATCATCAACTAATCAAGATCACAAGACCCATATTATATCATAATTTGAGAGGTTAAGGAGATCATGGGTTCTTCATGGTATTGGATTGAAAATCATGTTAAAACCATTTATTAAACAAATATTAACCATTATAATGCTTTTGAAATAAATTTAACAATGGACACATGGGTAGATTGAAAGATAGGATTTTTAACTTTAGAAGCATGTTTGAAAACCTTTTGAAATAACTCCTTAGATGGAAGATTAACTAAGGATGACGGGTTACAATACCTTCTACATGATAAGCGACAAAACATTGGAGAAAAATGCACTTTAAATCCATGTCCATGGGCTGTTCTTGAGCTTGGCCTTCAATGGAGGTTTTGGGGTTTCATATTTGGGAGGGAGGGTTTTATTTGGGAGAGTGAAATTCTAAATTAGGTTTTAGGATTATATACTAACTTAAAATACCTTAAAATACCTAAAATAACCTCCCATATTTTAATTAAGAAGTGGGGTGAATTTCCTAATTCACCCCTAGCATGGTAGTGTCTCAAGACAGATTGCAGGCTCCAATCGATGGTGGCAAGGAACAGGTCGTCGTTTGAATGACGCGCCATCTTGCTGCTCCATCGATGGTGAATTATATACCACATTTTGGGGACTGATCTCCCACGTCTATGAGTGGAGAAACTCCCCCCATCGACGGGGTGTGGACCAGTTTATGGGGCGTCGATTTCCAGGCGTCATTTAGACACTGCCTAGGCAGTCTTTGACAGCCTTTGGTCCTCCTCAAAGACCCTTTGGGTGGTCCTTAGGGAGTCTTACCCGGGTGTTTCGAATCTAAATACACTCGTATACAAGTTAGGATACTTACCTATCATTTTAGACCCCAAACAATACATAAACATACAAAGGCACTCTAGAACACACTAGCACGTCTAAAGGCCAACTTACTAACGTCTTGGCATTATTGAACATTTGACCTCCAAACTACTTAAAATAAACTATAACAGATATAAAACACTTCATTAACATGTTAATAACCTTTTTAGGCACATGTGAGGCTCTAGACACCTTAGTTCATTTTGAGGGTCTTGACACTTTTTGAGTAATAATCTCAAACCACACAGAAAAATTTATGTTTTAAAACATATGAGCTGAGTATATTTTTGTAGTAATAGTAAGCACTAATATGTGGATGAGTTATTGATAACTCAAGTCTCCATATACCATGTAACCATCGTGGGTAGAAATGGTCTTACTTTTAAGATGATTCATTAATTCTTATTAGCATAGAATAGTGGATCCACTTAGTTGAGGCATCCAATACCACGACAAGTTATAGGAAAATTCAAGTAGCGTGGACAAGACTCTATATTATCACATAGGTCATAGTGATTGTTGTTAGTGATAGAAACTCTCATAGACTTATATTATACTCTATTATATATAATTTGAGTTGCTATTGTACTTTTTCAATACATTGAGTTTCTACCTACTATTAAAAATGCTTTATATAAACTGCATCTTTATTGTTGTTTATTCTTGCATTGAGTTGAGTACCTGTGAGTTTAGTAAAGCTGAGGTAACTAGTTCTTTCGAAATTAAGTTCAGGCTTATGTCATGTTTAGTTTTCAGCTCGCATGACTGTACATTCAATGTACTAATGTCATTTGGCCTGCATTTCTTTATCAAGAAGACACAGGTTACCAGGATCAACATCCAACATCTCGTTGATCAATTTGAGCATTTAGAGTCTTTTGGTGAGCCTTTTTTCTTTCCAAAGGTTCCCTTTTTACATTGTTTTAGTATTTTAAGTTTCTAGGATAATCGGGGGTCTTTTTCCGACTTTCCTCTTAGTTTTAGAGGCTTCATAGACAAATAGTTATAGTTCTTTTATGTTTCCATTTTTACTTGTTTATGTTAAAGCTTGGTTGTCACTCCGTCTCGCTAAATCTTTACTTAAAAAACATTCTAGGTTATTTTGAGACAGATTATTAAGTGCATTTGATTTCTTTTAATAATTCGTAGAGTCGTCTGCCGAGAGTCTAGACATACAAAGGATCCGCTTGGGGCCAACAATGGTTCTCGAGTGTCAGTCCCGCCCAGAGTGCAGGCTTGGGGTTTGAAAAAAACTTAGTATTTTACCCTTGACAAAAATTTTGTATAATGAAACCTAATAGGGTGTTCGAAGAGTATCATATGGCACAATGAACCTTAACCCTAAGGCAATCTCTATGAATAACAGTCATGTTTGCACACACTTCTTCATAGACTTTGGTTGTGAGGGAGAAAAAACACTAATCAACAAACATCCCATTTTACTCAATTAACCACAAAGTCTCCAAAATTCAATGAAAATCCTATTGGAACAAAATCAATATGTACATGGGAGCCTATGATTCTATACACAAACGGTGAACGACGGGTTATTGTATAGGAAACATGACTATATCAAGCTCACCAACTAGTGATTTATTAAAAGTCATGCGAGCCTAGGCCTCAAGCTGACATTATCGCTAGTGGCATGGGCCATTGCAAATGGTATTAGAGCCACTTTTGTGTTAGCCTTGTCAATGTGGACTACAGTTCAATTGAGTTTAGGCAAATCGCGATAAGGCATGATGAATCTCAATATTGAGTCTAAGAATTCCATATGGTAGGGTAAGCCTCAGCGAGGACGTTGGGTCCATAGAGTGGGTGTATGTGACGCCCAGCTTAACACAATAATTCTGACATCGACCAAAACATATAAAATATGTAGGGTATACAAGTAAGCGGGCGTTACCAACTAGTGACACGTTTTAAAGGTGTGCGGGCTAGGCCTAGAGTGGACAGTATCCCTAGTAGGCTAGGTTGTTATGAAAATACCATCTTAAAATGGGTCATATATTTTAAAGGACATAAAAAAGCTTAAGGTACAATATTCAAATTGGAGTATGTGTATTGAGAGGGAAATAAAGAATGTAATTTAGTGGTGGGAATTTAAGGAACAAATGAAGGATTTTATGGAGAGTCTAAGCTTATGGTAATCAGTTACTGATTATTGTTGTATATGCTTAGTATACTGTAGTGGATAGACTAAGCTAATGAGATGATCTATATAACTTCAATCTTGTTTTGTGTGTTTATGAGAATATTGGTCCACTTCCTGTTTACTTACAAGAATATGAGGACTTTGCTTTCTGTATCAATTCTTGTGAGCTGTTTGATTTACAATTTACTAGCACTCCTTTTACATAGTGAAATTGTAGAGTAGATGTAGATTGTATTTTTAAGAGAACTGACAAAGTTGTCATTAATCAGGCTTTACATGATATGTTTGGTAAGGTGGATATGAAATATTTGGCTGGGAAAAGTTCTGATCATGCTCCTTTATTGATTACCTGTGGAGGCTTAGACTACAATTTTATAAAACAATTTAGGTTTTTAAAACTTTGGTCCGAGAGTGTTGATTTTGAAAAAGTAGTCTAGATCATTGAAAAGTTGAGGTTTCTGGAGATGTCTTTCTGCAATGCAACTTGATATTGAAAGAGCTCAAGTTAGATTTGGCTAAATAGAGTAAGAACAAGGTTGTTCATATATTCAAACATCTATTGATAAGTGATGAGGTTGTTAATTAAAAGAAAATTTGTTTGAAGAGGACCGTTCTGCATCCAATAGAAAGTTTCTACCACATGCTCAGGCTGAATATGAATTATATTTATATTATGAGGAGGAATTTTGGAGACAAAAGGCCATTTAATGGTATAGAGGGGGATAAGAACACTAAGTTCATTCATTTTTTGGTGAAGGAAAGAAGGAAGAGACTTTCTCTGAAGGAGATGATGATATTGTTACAGGGGCTCTGAAATTTTTTTCAGACAAATTTATTGAGACATATGTAAGTGAAGAACTTCTTCTGTACAATATTTGCAACCAAAAGTTTCTGACAATGAATTTTTTTTAAGTAGAGGCTAATATTTCATAACCAATCTAGATTGTGAAAGGTAGAAATATTATAGAGAATGTGCTTCGAGCTCAAGAAATTATCAGTGACAAATGAAAGAGGGGAAAACTCGAGAAGATGAGGATTAATCTACATCTGAGAAAGATATATGATAGAGTGAATTGAAAATTCTTAATTAGATTTTTTTTTCTCAAATGGGATTTGATGAATCAGTTCTTGATTGGATTTAGAGAATTATGGCTCATAACAGATAGTCTATTCTTATAATTGGACAAGCTTAAGTGTTTTTCCATTCATCAAGGGGGTTTAACCAAAGGGATCCCCTCTCACTTGTTTTATTTATATTTTCATATGCAAGTCATATCCACAACCTTGAATCATTTATCTTATAACATTGAATTTCATGGTTTTGGAATGCCTAAATGGAGTGACACGTTGAATCATCTTGTGTATGTAGATGATACTATTATCTTTGCATCAGCTTAAAAGAATTCTCTTTTATTGATAATTAGGTGTTGCATGAATATGAAAATTAGTTGGCTTAGAAGATTAATAAAGAGCAAAGTCTTTTTTTTATATGTATAGTAAGCTCTAGTGAGTTAGTGAAAGTAGAAGAAGAGACAATTGGTTTATTGAGAGGTAAGTTCCCTTTTATCTTATCTTGGTTATCATACAGGGCATGCGAAAAAAGGAAAATGACTTCGTTGATTTGATTAAGAAAATTCATATTAGGTTATGGTTTCGGAACGGTAAATTATTATCTTTTGGAGGGAAGGTTGTGCTGATTAATCATGTTTTGCAAAGACTGCCAATATATTTGCTCTCTGTTATCAGACCTCCTAAATGTATTATTTACGATATCATAGAATTATTGCAAAGTTTCTATCTAATTTTTAAATGAATGAAGAGAAAAGTAGTGGGTGGTTTGGGAAGACATGTGTCGACTGAGAGAAGATGCACGGCTAGGATTGAGGTCTCGGTTTGATGTTTTAGAGTCACTATTTGCCAAACTTTGGTGGAATTTCAGGACAAAGAAGTCTTTAAGGGAAAATCTCTTATGGAACTAGTACGGCATAAGAAACACCATAAATTGTTGAATGGAAGGTTAGATCTAAAGTACATAAGTTAATGATGCAAACCAAAGATAAGATAAATCAAGATATGTGATGGGAACCTAGAGGTGGTCATGCTAATCTTTTGTTTCATGATTGGAAACAACTAGGTTTTTTACACTGTTTGTTACCTATTACACATGGACTCATAGAAGGATATGAAGATGTTCATCAGATCATGGAGCATGATGGATGGAACATGATTGTGATGAATGAATTTTTGAAAAAATAAGTCTGGCTGATATCTTGTTGTAACAATCCGAAAGTCCATGACTTAGTCTAGAGCTTCACTAGATGAACTAGGACTTGAAACACTATTTCTAAGCCTAAAATAATATATTGAAACAAATTAGAAAGTGTTATAGTCTGGGAAGACATGTGTCGACTGAGAGAAGATGCACGGCTAGGATTGAGGTCTCGGTTTGATGTTTTAGAGTCACTATTTGCCAAACTTTGGTGGAATTTCAGGACAAAGAAGTTTTTAAGGGAAAATCTCTTATGGAACTAGTACGGCATAAGAAACACCATAAATTGTTGAATGGAAGGTTAGATCTAAAGTACATAAGTTAATGATGCAAACCAAAGATAAGATAAATCAAGATATGTGATGGGAACCTAGAGGTGGTCATGCTAATCTTTTGTTTCATGATTGGAAACAACTAGGTTTTTTACACTGTTTGTTACCTATTACACATGGACTCATAGAAGGATATGAAGATGTTCATCAGATCATGGAGCATGATGGATGGAACATGATTGTGATGAATGAATTTTTGAAAAAATAAGTCTGGCTGATATCTTGTTGTAACAATCCGAAAGTCCATGACTTAGTCTAGAGTTTCACTAGATGAACTAGGACTTGAAACACTGTTTCTAAGCCTAAAATAATATATTGAAACAAATTAGAAAGTGTTATAGTCAAAACGTTAAGAAACGACCATGACGCCCGGAGAATGGTGAAATGTGTGCTACTGAGCCTTGGCACGTTTCATGGGGTTTTAAGAGTTAGAATTTAGTGAAATTTGGTAAAAAGTTGTTAGATATATAGAAGAGTGTGTTTAGGGTCGAAACGTCCGGGTACGACTCCCCAAGGACCATTTGACACAAAACTGTCAAAATTGACATTGGCAGTCTACGAACCAATCGACGAGCCGTCGATCGATTAACGGACCGTCGATGGTGGTCGTTGGTTAGTACTTATAGAAATTTCAAAAGTGGATCAAAATCGAACTCTCTGACCCAAACCACGGATCGACAGCATGGACCATGGTCCAATCGACGGGGCGTAGGTCAGGGTCTCGTGGTTTAGGGGTCGACTTTACTATAAGTTTCTAGTTAATTTGGTTTAATTAGTCAATGGGTTAATTAATTAATTATTTTTTAATGTTTGGTTAAAATAATCTATTTAAGGAATATATAAGCTACCCTAAGTCTAAAACCAACTTAACACCGCATAATTTCCCAACCCAATTCTCTCCAACTTCTCTCTACTTTCTCTCTCTATTCAAAGACTCCATTAAAGACCAAGCTTCAAGGATCACAAGGAATTCAAGACTTCATATTTTCTCCATCAAACTATAACGAACCCTAAGGTATGGAAGTTATCCACTCTTGCGATATCTTTCCCCAAGAGGCTCTTCAAAATTGGTTTCTAATGAAGTCTAAAAGTTGGGTTTTCGTCCAATTTGGTAATTGATCATTCAAATTGATTTGATGTTGATTTTCTTTTATTATCATTGATAGATTATGATTGTTTATGGTTTAGTTGTTATAATTCTTATTCTTTGACCAAGTTCTATTGAAGAATCATAATTGAACCCTTCTCTCCTAGCCCTCGGTTATGAATTGAGGTTAAATTGATTAGTGATGATACAATTGACATAGATCTAATATATATTACTATTTTATGAGATTATTAAGTGGATTGATGGATGAATATGGTTGGGTTGATTGTAAGATCTTGAAGAAGATTTATTAAGGCTATATGGTAAGACTTTATGATCTTGAGTTCTTTACTTCAATTATGATGTCTTATACTTGATAATGATGTTCAGTTGAAGTATTATATGTGATTAGATTAAGAAGATGGTGATATGATGAATGTGATAAAATTTCTTGACTATGTGAATTGTGAGATCATTGTAACAACCCTAAAAATGAATAGGATCAAGACTTAGGTTTTCAAGAATGCTTGCGATTAGACCAAGGTCCACACGGGCTGATACGCGTAGAACCAGACCTCAGAACCCTTACTAAGACCAAGCCAACTAACTTGGGGAGATAATTGATCTTGGAAAGGTTGGAACCAACCATGTGAGGCTCACGAAAATGAAGATTTAATGGAAGGAGTCCTTACCGGACTTAAAAGAAGAAATTTCAAGTTTTGACGGTCCAAGGGTAAAATGGTCTTTTCCAGGCCAAGGGTAATATTGTAATTACCCTGAGGAATTAATTATTTAATTAATTAATTTAATTAAATAAAGCAATTTGGGTTGGGGCGACCCGAAGTGACCCATTTTTGCAAATGGGGTGTCACTCGGGTTCGAGCCCCACTAGAAGCAATGATTAAATTTGTTTTTAATTTATGTTGGTAAAATAATGTAATAAATTAATATTTATTAGATGATTTAAGAAAAAGAAAAATCAGATTTTTATTTAAAAGTTTGAAAGAGTCCTAGTTGACTAAGTCCTTACCTAAGCCTAAACTACCTTGCACGTTTAACTCTCTCCTTCTCTCACGTCAACATCTCTATTCTCTTTCACGTTTATTCTCTGCAAAATTAAGGTGAAGAACTGAAAATACATCAAGAGTTCTTCACACTTGAAGAACTCACACGAAAGTTTAAGAAAAACAAAGTAACCAAAACGTTAAGGCAAAGAGAAGTTGTTGTCGGGTGGTGTGGACATTGAGGAAGCTTGGACTGATTTATGGAGAGGATTTTGGACAGAGATTTCGTGGTTGAACAAGAAAATTAATGTATGGGTCTTCTTACTCTTGGTCCCTTTCCCAAGAGACCCTTAGGACTCAGACGAATTTAATTCGAAACTAAGTTGTTTCCCCTTTTGCATGCCCCTGTCACTAGCTACCAATAAATCGTAGGTTGGGTATGATTGCTGGTGGATTTAGGTATGTTATGACTTCGTGATGAACATGATTTTTATTTTATACTTGAAATCGTAGGAAAGACAACCATGTATACGAATGTTTGTGCAAGTGTGTGTATGTGCAAAATGTTACTGTAAACTCACTGTATATGAGTTTTCGATTTATGGCTTCAAGTTTGATATGGTTTTGGTTGTCATTTTACGTGTATAAATCTATGTAATCGTGATGTTCATTAAAATGGAGATGGGGCTGATTTGAGTGTCAACATTTTGGCTAACGAATCCATGAAATACTTCCCCAAAAAGTATCAAACAATTCATGAATTGTCCTAAGTTTTCAAGTGAAAATATTGATGAAAACAAGTTAATAAGATGGTAAAGTTTCAGCCAAAAATACAATTTTAGTTTAGGCTAAAGTTAATGAAGAAATCCGGAAAAAATTAAATTAATTTAAAGGGGTGAGGCCACCAGGATTCGAACCTGTGACCTCACCCGTGTGGAACCTTAATCTCGCAAGAAGTAATGAAATGGGGTTGGGGGGATTCGAACAAGGGTCTGCTGGTTGGGAAAGGAGAGAATGATAATTTAAATAAATAAATGGGAGGCGTGGGAATCGAACCCACGACCTCCAGGCAGCGAATGAAAGAAGAGAAATTAAAGAAAGGGAAATGTGAGGCATGGGAATCGAACCCACGACCTCAAGGCTGGAAAGGAGAAGGAGAATTAAATAAAAAAATAAGGTGAGGCTGTGGTGGCTCGATCCCACAACCTCACTGCCAAACGCCTAACTAAGCTTTAATAAAAATATAAAAATAAGGAGGCTGTGGGGGTTCGAACCCACAACCTCACAGCCTCTAACGAAAATTAAAAGAAAAATCAAGGAGGCTGTGGGGGTTCGAACCCACAACCTCCCAATGACCAGCGAAAATGAAGAATAAATAAAAGAGGCTGTGGGGGTTTGATCCCACAACCTCTTGGTTTGGACAAAAAGGGGCAATGTGATGTTAATGAAAAAGAAAAAGGGGTTGTGGGGGTTCGAACCCACAACCCTTCGCCCAATTTAAGAGGAAAACTAGATAGAAAATTAATGATACGATATTAATGTTGGAATTTAATCTAGAGTTCTAATGTCATGAATAAAAAAATATAATCAACGAAAAATGTAAATGATATCCAAGTGATTCAAACTAGGGTTTCCTTGCCCAAACATCCGTATTTGATACATAAGGTATGCGTGAACAAAATATCCAAAAATAATGCCACATACTTAGATCAAAATCAAGATCTTGACATACATACAAGATGCATAAGTCTTGTATCACATAATCTTAGAAAGATATGAATCACTTAGACAAAATATGAATGAAGCCTCATGGCTTGTATGTATAGACACATAAGTCTAACATACGTTCAAAAGTAAGTGAACCTAAGAGGTATGTAATGAAATGATGAACCCTGGAAGGGTTAAGTATCAGTGTAAGAGACACTAAATAGCCAAGTGCATTGGCATATGATGAAATGAACATTCACGTAATAAGAGGTGAGTAACTATGAAAAAGCAAAGGTGCTAATGATAATGAATGTGGTGACAACATGATATGAGGTTATTGTAAATGATGAGAGCAATCTCAAATGATCCTAAGTAAATGTTACCAATACGTACTCACCTATTAGAGTGTAAGATAATGAAGAGACCAGTTTCTATGAACACTCTAATGAAGGTATTGAGTTTAACACACTTAATAGTAATGATGAAATGAGAAATCATCTAATGAGCTATGATGTCCTCATACTAGAAGCCAGCTTCCATGACGTATGAGATGAATGAAATGGAACTTTATACTGAGCACCAATAGGCTAGCTATGAGCGGTGATGCCTTCTTTCGGGAAGGACGGAGGTTCACGTAACTCTCATGAGATGAGACTGTCTGGCTTGCCGGGTATGGGTCTCCTTATATCTCCTAGTCTTCGAACCTATACTGCCAATATAGGGATCTGGCGGGGTTAAATTCCCATGTACGCTAGCATGTTATTGGATCACTTTGGCCGGTGATTCCACCTCTTTTCGGTGTGGGGGAGAAACTGGATTTCATGATGCTCACATGATCTATGTCGGTTAAAATTAAAGTTCCCAATGAATGAATGAGGCCAGCCTTAAATGATGAACATAATGAAATGAAAGATACCAAAGTTGTTAGGATAGGATAATCAAAGGTGAGTTAGATTCAAGTAATGACATTAGGTCATTCTTGGTCATTGCACAACGAACCTAATGAAAGTCTTAAACTACATCCTAGGTATAGCTGGTGGTTACACTGGCCTATGAATGAAATGAAATGAAGTACGTATGAATAAATGAAGCAGACTCTGTGTTTGTTAATGAAGATTCCATAGTTGAGGTCCCATCTGTTGAGCCCTAATTTCTAGGATGTCTTAATGTCAAGTCCATGATTCCAAGGTCTCATGGCATATGAATGAATGATATGAAAGAAGTTATGTGCTACATGCAAAATGTACTGTATGCTATATGATATGTGCTATGTGTAAATGTTATGTGCTGTGTGCAAATGTGAAAAGTATGATGATGTATGTTATTCTCATGGTATCACTTTCCTAATCCAAATTTGGAAAGCTCATTTACTTTCCTAGTCCAAATTTGGAAACTTTCCTAATCTCAATTTGGCAAGTCCACTGACTTGACTTTCCAAAAATCATGTTGTTAGGAAAGAGCTATTCTTTCTCATGCATGTCCTTGGTGTGTTCTTGCATATACCCATACTTAGTACAAGTGTGTACTAACCCTATACAAACTCTACTATTTTAGGTGCAGGCACACGTGGACGATAGAGCTACAGGATCATCGTTGCAGTTATCCGGACGTCCAGCATTCATCCGATTTTTGTAGGTCCTCATGTCTTCGAGGATGCTACTGTTTTATATTCTAGCTTAGTCTTAGAGTTGAGCTAGTGGAGCATGTTCCACTGGCGTTTCTTTCCTATTTTTATTCAGACTATGTATTGGTGCCATTTTGGCAATTATACTCTTTATAAGAATTGAACTATTTCTTTCAGTTGCTTATCTCTTAATGTTAGATGGTTGATGGTGAACAATTACGTATTTATGAGAATGTTTGTATAAGTATGTTAGGAAACAAAAAGTTTCAAATTTTCCGCTAAAATTAACCTATGTAATGTAAGAATGACGTAAGTAGGCTTGTCTGCGACCTCTCAGAGGTCAACGATGCCGATCTCATCTGGGGTCTAGATTCCAGTCGTGACAAAGTTGGTATCAGAGCATTAGGTTAAATTACGAAGATAATAAGTTCAGATCAACCACATTGGGCAGTTTCTAAGTCATGGTAGTGAAGTGCACCACTATCTTGAATTAGAGACTGCATGATGCGTAGGAAAATTTCCCTTCTTCTGATCTTATCGTGCTTTTCTAAATATCCGAATTCTTGGTGTTATGAGCGTATCTAACATCAATTTTTGTTGTTTCCAGAGAATGAACACTAGGAGAGCTAATGGTCAGAGGAGAGGAGGAGAGGCTGCTGGGGGTAACCGAGTTCTACCCCAGGCTCCAGCTGAAGGAGTGGCTATGCCAGCTAATCCAGCTGGGATGACTGATGCTGAGGTGAGGGCATCTCTGGCCCAGATGGCACAGGCCATTACTATGCAGGCCCAGGCTATGACTGCCCAGGTCAACCGGCAGGATGTTCAGAGGGAGAACCCACCGGTTCGTAGCATGGCTAACAGGCTGAGGGATTTCACGAGGATGAATCCTCCTATTTTCACAGGGTCTAGGGCATCAGAGGATCCCCAGGAGTTTGTGGATGATATTCATAAGATCCTGGTGGCTACAGGGGCCACTGATATTGAGAAGGCTGAGCTGGCTTCCTATCAGCTCAAGGATGTTGCACAGACTTGGTGCAAGATGTGGCAAGATAGTCATGTCTTAGGTGGAGTGCTAGTCACATGGGAGTTGTTCAAGACAGCATTTCTGGAGAGATTCTTTCCCAGGGAGATGAGGGAGGCCAAGGTTGAGGAATTCATCAACCTTAAACAAGGCTCTATGACAGTCAGGGAGTATTCCCTGAAGTTTGTTAAGCTGTCAAGGTATGTTATTTTCCCTAGTATTTAATAGCAAGAATGAGGATAATACTGAACTTTGTTGAAATCATCCAGGTATGCTGCTTCCCTGGTTTCTAACAGCAGGGACGAGATAAGCAGGTTCATCATAGGAATCAATGGAGACCTGGAGGAGGAGTGTCGATCTGCAATGCTCCATGATAATATGGATCTTTCCAGGTTGATAGTGCATGTCCAGCAGGTAGAGGACAGCCGCAGAAAGAGAGGTGTTCGTGATTCTAGGAGGCCTAGGCCTCAAGACCAGGCAGGACCCAGTCATGGAGGCCACAGGAACAACTTTGGCGTCCGTGAGCAGCCAAGGTTCAAAAAGGAGCAACAGAGTTTTGGGAATTTTAATCCTCAGAGGAGTGCTACACCTAGAGGAGGCAGACCTGAGCCCAAGAAGGGCAATGGAGGTGAGATGCAGCGTCCTATGAAGAATTGTGCTAAGTGTGGCCGAGCTCACAGTGGAGAGTGCAGACAGGGCACTAATGCCTGCTTCATTTGTGGTAAGAGTGGACACATGGTCAGAGACTGTCCACAGAACAGAGGTCCGGCTGGAGGTAATACTCAGCCTAGGCCTAATCCACAGGGTGCAGCAGCAGCCGAGCTTCCTAAGAGGAACAGGTTTTATGCCCTGAAAGGCAGAGAGAAGCAGGAGAAGTCCGCTGATGTGGTCACAGGTATGCTGCAAGTGTTCTCAACTTCTGTTTATGCTTTACTTGATCTAGGGTCTACACTTTCCTTTGTAACTCCTCTGCTTGCTATTACTTTTGAGACATTGCCTGAAGTTCTGCATGATCCTATAGTGGTTAGTACACTTTTAGGAGAAAATGTAAGAACTGATAGAGTATACAAGGATTGCCCAATAGTTGTTAGTGGAAAAACTATGTGTGCAAACTTGGTTGAGTTACCCATGCATGATTTTGATGTTATTCTTCGCATGGATTGGCTTCACAGTTGTTATACTTGCTTGGACTGTCGTAATAGAGGGGTGAGATTTCACTTTTCTAATGAAAAAGAGTTGGTCTGGGAGGGGTATAATTCGAGTCGTCCTAACCTCTTGATTTCTAACCTTAAGGCCAATAAAATGATGTCCAAGGGGTTATTGTGTCATCTTGTGAGTGTTAATGATCTAGATCATAACATTCCTTCCATAGACTCAGTACCTGTAGTGAATGAGTTCTTAGATGTGTTTCCTGATGATTTGCCTGGAGTCCCTCCCCTTTGAGAGATTGACTTTGGTATCGATACTAAACCAATCTCAATTCCTCCTTACAGAATGGCTCCAGCCGAACTCAAAGAGTTGAAGCTGCAGTTAAAAGATCTCACTGACAAGGGTTTTGTTCAGCCGAGCATATCCCCTAGGGGCGCTCCAGTGTTGTTTGTAAAAAAGAAAGATGGGACCCTTAGAATGTGTATCAATTATCGGCAGCTCAACAAAGTCACTATAAAGAATAAGTATCCACTCCCCAGAATAGATGATTTGTTCGATCAACTCCAAGGGTCTAGTTTCTTCTCTAAGATTGATCTTCGTTCAGGGTATCATCAACTTAGGGTTAGGGATGGAGATATACCAAAGACAGCCTTTCGTACCCGCTATGGTCACTATGAGTATTTAGTCATGTCATTTGGTCTCACGAATGCACCTGCTGCATTTATGGATCTCATGAACAGGGTCTTCCGTGAGTACCTTGACTCTTTCGTCATAGTATTCATTGATGACATTCTCATCTACTCTAAGACCAAGGAAGAGCATGAACAGCATTTGAGACTAACCTTGCAGGTACTTAGACAGCATCAGTTGTATGCTAAATTCAGCAAATGTGAATTCTGGCTGAGATCAGTGACCTTCCTGGGTCATGTTGTGTCCGATCAGGGTGTGGAGGTGGATCCCAGGAAGACTGAGGCTGTGAAGAACTGGCCAAATCCTCTTACTCCTACTGACATCCGTAGCTTTTTGGGATTGGCTGGTTACTACCGCAGGTTTGTGGAGGGCTTTTCTTCCATTGCTGCCCCATTGATAGCTTTGACTAAGAAGAAATCCAAGTTTGAATGGACGGAGACTTGTGAGAAGAGTTTCCTGGAGCTCAAGGACAGACTCACTTCAGACCCGGTGCTTACTTTGCCTAAGTGTGGTGAGAATTACAATGTTTATTGTGATGCATCTAGGGTTGGTTTGGGTTTTGTTCTTATGCAGGTTGGTAAGGTAATAGCCTATGCATCCAGACAGCTCAAGGTTCATGAGAAGAATTATCCCACTCATGACCTGGAGTTGGCAGCAGTGGTATTTGTACTGAAGCTGTGGAGGCATTATCTGTATGGAGTGCATGTAGATGTGTTCACAGACAATAAGAGTCTCCAGTACGTGTTCACACAGAGGGAGTTGAATCTACGTCAGCGGAGATGGTTGGAGCTGTTGAAGGATTATGACATGAATGTGCACTATCATCCAGGTAAGGCTAATGTTGTAGCTGATGCTTTGAGAAGGATGAGCATGGGAAGTACAACTCACATTGAGGATGAGAAGAAGGAGCTGGTAAAAGATGTACACAGACTGGCCAGATTGGATGTGCGTTTGGTTGACTCCACTAGTGGGGATTTTTCAGTTCATCCTAGTTCTGAATCATCCTTGGTAGTTGAAGTCTAGCAGGGTCAGCATCTAGATCCCGTGTTGATGGAGCTGAAGGACTCAGTGGTGATGAAGATGAATGAGTCTTTCGCTTTGGGAGGTGATGGCATACTTAGGTATCAAGACAGGCTGTGTGTGCCAGATGTGGATGATTTGTGAACCAGGATTGTTGCAGAGGCCCATGGTTCCAAATATTCTATACATCCAGGTTCCACCAAGATGTATCATGATCTCAAGCAGATTTATTGGTGGGATGGCATGAAGAAGGACATTGCAGAATATGTGGCCAAGTCTCCTAATTGTCCGCAGGTTAAGGCAAAGCATCTTAAGCCTGGTGGTCTGACTCAGATTATTGAGGTTCCGACTTGGAAATGGGAGGCCATCAATATGGACTTCGTGGTTGGGCTTCCGAGGACTAGGAGGCAGCATGACTCTATATGGGGTATTGTGGACAGATTGACTAAGTCTGCCCACTTTATCCCTGTGAAGTCTACTTACAAAGCCGAGGATTATGCGAGACTCTACATTGATGAGATTGTGAGATGGCATGGGATTCCCTTGTCTATTATTTCAGACAGAGGAGCTTAGTTTACTTCTCATTTCTGGAGATCTTTCCAGTAGAGCTTAGGCACGCAGGTGAAGCTTAGCACTGCCTTTCACCCACAGACAGATGGGCAGGCAGAGCGCACCATACAGACATTGGAGGATATGTTGAGAGCGTGTGTGATTGACTTCAGAGGTAACTGGGATGACCATCTGCCTTTGATAGAGTTCTCATATAATAATAGCTATCACTCCAGCATTGGGATGACACCGTTTGAGGCACTGTATGGTAGGAGGTGTAGATCTCCAGTTGGGTGGTTCGAGGTTGGAGAATCATCCATTTTGGGTCCTGAGATCATTCATGAGGCCTTAGAGAAGGTCACAATGATTAGGGACAGGTTGACTACTGCTTACAGTCGGCAGAAGTCATATGATGATAACAGAAAGTGTCCCTTAAATTTGATGTTGGTGACCAGGTTTACTTGAAAATATCACCTATGAAAGGGGTGATGAGATTTGGTAGAAAAGGGAAGCTGAGTCTGAGGTATGTTGGGCCATATGAGATCCTACAGCGTGTCGGTGAGGTGGCCTATGACTTAGCATTGCCTACAGAACTAGCTTCTATTTATCCAGTGTTTCATGTCTCTATGATGAAGAAGTGGCTAAGTGATCCAGCATCAATCTTACCTGTTAAAGGTTTGGGGGTTGGTGAAGACTTGTCTTATGAGGAGGTACCTGTTGAGATCTTAGACAGACAGGTCAAGCGGCTGAGGAACAAGGAGATTGCCACAGTGAAGGTATTTTGGAGAAATCATCTTGTTGAGGGTACTACGTGGGAGGATGAGGCCGACATGAGAGCCCGCTACCCTCACCTGTTCAGCTCTTGAGGTTAGAGTTTATACTCTTAAACTTATGTTTCCTTATCGCCCCGTATTTTGTTGCTATTGATTGACTGGGTATAGTGATTTTATTATGATCTGACTGGCATTACAACGTGAAGAAGTAGTGTCATTCGGGGACGAATGTTCCTAAGAGGGGGATAATATAACAACCCTAAAAATTAATAGGATCAAGACTTAGGTTTTCAAGAATGCTTGCGATTAGACCAAGGTCCACACGGACTGATACGCGTAAAACCAGACCTCAGAATCCTTACTACGACCAAGCCAACTAACCTGGGGAGCTAATTGAGCTTGGAAATGTTGGAACCAACCATGTGAGGCTCACGAAAACGAAGATTTAATCGAAGGAGTCCTTACCGGACTTAAAAGAACAAATTTCAAGTTTTGAGGGTCCAAGGGTAAAATGGTCTTTTCCAGGCCAAGGGTAATATTGTAATTACCCTGACGAATTAATTATTTAATTAATTAATTTAATTAAATAAAGCAATTCGGGTTGGGGCGACCCTAAGTGACCCATTTTCACAAATGGGGTGTCACTCGGGTTCGAGCCCCACTAGAAGCAATGATTAAATTTGTTTTTAATTTATGTTGGTAAATTAATGTAGTAAATTAATATTTATTAGCTGATTTAAGAAAAAGAAAAATATGATTTTTATTTAAAAGTTTGAAAGAGTCCTAGTTGACTAAGTCCTTACCTAAGCCTAAACTACCTTGCACGTTTAACTCTCTCCTTCTCTCACGTCAACATCTCTCTTCTCTTTCACGTTTATTCTCTGCAAAATTAAGGTGAAGAACTGAAAATACATCAAGAGTGCTTCACACTTGAAGAACTCACATGAAATTTTAAGAAAAACAAAGTAACAAAAACGTTAAGGCAAAGAGAAGTTGTTGTCGGGTGGTGTGGACGTTGAGGAATCTTGGACTGATTTGTGGAGATGATTTTGGACTGCAATTTCATGGTTGAACAAGAAAATTAAGGTATGGGTCTTCTTACTCTTGGTCCCTTTCCCAAGAGACCCTTAGGACTCGGACGAATTTAATCCGAAACTAAGTTGTTTCCCCTTTTGCATGCCCCTGTCACTAGATCCCAATAAATCGTAGGTTGGGTATGATTGCTGGTAGATTTAGGTATGTTATGACTTCGTGATGAACATGATTTTGATATTATACTTCAAATCGTAGGAAAGACAACCATGTATTCGAATGTTTGTGCAAGTGTGTGTATGTGCAAAATGTTACTGTAAACTCACTGTAAATGAGTTTTCGATTTATGGCTTCAAGTTTGATATGGTTTTGGTTTTCATTTTACGTGTATAAATCTATGTAATCGTGATGTTCATTAAAATGGTGATGGGGCTGATTTGAGTTTCAACATTTTGGCTAACGAATCCATGAAATACTTCCCCAAAAAGTATCAAACAATTCATGAATTGTCCTAAGTTTTCAAGTGAAAATATTGATGAAAACAAGTTAATAAGATGGTAAAGTTTCAGCCAAAAATACAACTTTAGTTTAGGCTAAAGTTAATGAAGAAATCTGGAAAAAATTAAATTAATTTAAAGGGGTGAGGCCACCAGGATTCGAACCTGTGATCTCACCCGTGTGGAACCTTAATCTCGCAAGAAGTAATGAAATGGGGTTGGGGGGATTCGAACAAGGGTCTGCTGGTTGGGAAAGGAGAGAATGATAATTTAAATAAATAAATGGGAGGCATGGGAATCGAACCCACGACCTCCAGGCAGCGAATGAAAGAAGAGAAATTAAAGAAAGGGAAATGTGAGGCGTGGGAATCGAACCCATGACCTCAAGGCTGGAAAGGAGAAGGAGAATTAAATAAGAAAATAAGGTGAGGCTGTGGGGGCTCAATCCCACAACCTCACTGCCAAACGCCTAACTAAGTAAACTTTAATAAAAATATAAAAATAAGGAGGCTGTGGGGGTTCGAACCCACAACCTCACAGCCTCTAACGAAAATTAAAAGAAAAATCAAGGAGGCTGTGGGGTTTCGAACCCACAACCTCCCAATGCCCAGCGAAAATGAAGAATAAATAAAAGAGGCTGTGGGGGTTTGATCCCACAACCTCTTGGTTTGGGCGAAAAGGGGCAATGTGATGTTAATGAAAAAGAAAAAGGGGTTGTGGGGGTTCGAACCCACAACCCTTCGGCCAATTTAAGAGGAAAACTAGATAGAAAATTAATGATACAATATTAATGTTGGAATTTAATCTAGAGTTCTAATGTCATGAATATAAAAAAATACAATCAACGAAAAATGTAAATGATATCCAAGTGATTCAAACTTGGGTTTCCTTGCCCAAACTTCCGTATTTGATACATAAGTCATGCGTGTACAAAATATCCAAGAATAATGCCACATACTTAGATCGAAATCAAGATCTTGATATACATACAAGATGCATAAGTCTTGTATCACATAATCTTAGAAAGATATGAATCACTTAGACAAAATATGAATGAAGCCTCATGGCTTGTATGTATAGACACATAAGTCTAACATACGTTCAAAAGTAAGTGAACCTAAGAGGTATGTAATGAAATGATGAACCCTGGAAGGGTTAAGTATCAGTGTAAGAGACACTAAATAGCCAACTGCATTGGCATATGATGAAATGAACATTCACGTAATAAGAGGTGAGTAACTATGAAAAAGCAAAGGTGCTAATCATTATGAATGTGGTGACAACATGATATGAGGCTATTGTAAATGATGAGAGCAATCTCAAATGAGCCTAAGTAAATGTTACCAATACGTACTCACCTATTAGAGTGTAAGATAATGAAGAGACCAGTCTCTATGAACACTCTAATGAAGGTATTGAGCTTAACACACTTAATACTAATGATGAAATTAGAAATCATCTAATGAGCTATGATGTCCTCATACTAGAAGCCAACTTCCATGACGTATGAGATGAATGAAATGGAACTTTATACTGAGCACCGATAGGCTAGCTATGAGCGGTGATGCCTTCTTTTGGGAAGGACGAAGGTTCACATAACTCTCATGAGATGAGACTGTCCGGCTTGCCGGGTATGGGTCTCCTTATATCTCCTAGTCTTCGAACCTATACTGCCAATATAGGGATCTGGCGGGGTTAAATTCCCATGTACGCTAGCATGTTATTGGATCACTTTGGCCAGTGATTCCACCTCTTTTCGGTGTGGGGGAGACACTGGATTTCATGATGCTCACATGATCTATGTCGGTTAAAGTTAAAGTTCCCAATGAATGAATGAGGCCAGCCTCAAATGATGCACATAATGAAATGAATGATACCAAAGGTGTTAGGATAGGATAATCAAAGGTTAGTTAGATTCAAGTAATGACATTAGGTCATTCTTGTTCATTGCACAACGAACCTAATAAAAGTCTTAAACTATATCCTAGGTATAGCTGGTGGTTACACTGGCCTATGAATGAAATGAAATGAAGTACGTATGAATGAATGAAGCAGACTCTGTGTTTGTTAATGAAGATTCCCTAGTTGAGGTCCCATCTGTTGAGCCCTCATTTCTGGGATGTCTTAATGTCAAGTCCATGATTCCAAGGTCTCATGGCATATGAATGAATGATATGAAAGAAGTTATGTGCTACATGCAAAATGTACTGTATGCTATATGATATGTGCTATGTGTAAATGTTATGTGCTGTGTGCAAATGTGAAAAGTATGATGATGTATGTTATTCTCATGGTATCACTTTCCTAATCCAAATTTGGAAAGCTCATTTACTTTCCTAATCGAAATTTGGAAACTTTCCTAATCTCAATTTGGCAAGTCCACTGACTTGACTTTCCAAAAATCATGTTGTTAGGAAAGAGCTATTCTTTCTCATGCATGTCCTTGGTGTGTGCTTGCATATACCCATACTTAGTACAAGTGTGTACTAACCCTATACAAACTCTACTATTTTAGGTGCAGGTGTAGGTGGACGATAGATCTACAGGATCATCGTTGCAGTTATCCGGACGTCCAGCATTCATCCGGTTTTGATAGGTCCTCATGTCTTCGAGGATGCTACTGTTTTACATTCTAGCTTAGTCTTAGAGTTGAGCTAGTGGAGCATGTTCCACTGGCGTTTCTTTCCTATTTTTATTCAGACTATGTTTTGGTGCCATTTTGGCAATTATACGCTTTATAAGAATTGAACTATTTCTTTCAGTTGCTTATCTTTTAATGTTAGATAGTTGATGGTGAACAATTATGTATTTATGAGAATGTTTGTATAAGTATGTTAGGAAACAAAAAGTTTCAAATTTTCCACTAAAATTAACCTATGTAATGTAAGAATGACGTAAGTAGGCTTGTCTGCGACCTATGAGAGGTCAACGACGCCGGTCTCGTCTGGGGTCTAGATTCCAGTCGTGACAATCATGTTAAGGGTATGATGGTACAAGGTTGAATATGAAACACTTGTGTGCCTTACTATGATATGGTTATGATGTGTTGATCTCACAAATGAATGGTTGTTATGAAAGGAAATTCTCATGCAATACCTAATGAGCTAATGACATTAGATACAAGGGTTTAGTCTTTTATGGCCTATACTAAGATATGATTATTAAGAAAGGCTTAAAGACATTTCAAAAAGGGAGTTTAGCTTAGCACCGAGTGAACTTGAAAATGAGAGGTGTTGACTCCCCAAGGGAAGTTAGATTCACCAATGTTCTCATGAGATGAGGACTCCAATGCTAATGGGAATGTAGAGAGTTCAAGACATATCTCTTAGTTCCTTAATTATGTTGTCTCCATAGGAATACTAGCTAGTGGATCCACCTAGAATTACCTTCATGTTTTTAGTTCTACCTTGTCAAGTAGAGAACCTTCTTTCGTTGTAGGGATTCATGACACCGGATTCCGTGCTTAGTTCACATTGTCTATTTTTCGTTAAGGCGATTGTTCCCGAAAGTAAAAATGAACGAATGAAGAAATAAAGTGAATGCTAACTAGGGTGACTTAAGGGGTTCTACTTAGTGTAGGTATGGGTGTGGGACTCTACTTATACATTACACAAGTTGGCCTTGAGGGAAGTCCTAGGAAGTTGTTCTTATGCACTTATGATATGAATAAAATATATATGATGAATTTACATGTTGATGATCCTATATGATTTTAGTTTCATTGATGAACATGCTATTGGTCTAAATTGATATATATACATACATGATATAAACATATATGAAATGTTGACATTGCTTATGATCCTTTGATTGGTTTACTTGACTATGTGGGATTATGGGGCTTCACATAAGCATTGCACTTATAGGCTTGGGAAGGGGTTTTGAGTAAGGGTCTTATATGTTGTGATGTTATGAACTCTTGTACATGAATTTTTGTTATAACATTATGTTGGAGTTATTCTTGCTTATATGGTCTTGATATGATGCTATTCATGTTGATATGACCTTATGATTATAATATCCATGTTGACTTGACTTGGTGATGATGTTGTTCTTCTATTGAATATGGACTTGTCTTAAGTGATGCTATTCCTATTGACTTGAATATGTTCTTAATTGTGCATAAATTCTTTGAAAAATGACTTAGCATGGTTTCAAGCAAACTGTCCTTTTAAGCATGATTTCAATGGTTTTACTTGCATATGTTTCCATACTTAGTAGATGTGGTTGTACTAACCCATATTCTTTCCTTTTCACAAACATTGTAGGTTCGGGCCATTGAAGTATAGGAGGTCACTTTGCAAGAAAACTTGGAACTATTTCCCCCAATTTATTGGTAGGTCCTCAATATTCGGGGATATTACCATTTATCTATTCTAGCTATGAAGTTGTTATGTCTAAAGACACTATTTCATTCATTTATCTTTGAGACTATTATTGTAAGCCTATATGTGGCTCTTTGTATTGAAGTATGGTCTATACCCAAATGTTGTAATACTCTTTAGATGGTTTAATGTGAGACAATGTTATTCGACTATTTCTTATGTACTGGTTATGTTGCCTAAATGAGAAGCTTATCTAAGCTTTAATAAGCGAGGAGTCTATGTAAACTCCATATATGATATGTGAGAGGTCTATGTATACCTCGCTATGTAAAAGTTTTAAATTTTCTGCATTTTTGACCTATGATATATTATGACGAAAGCTAAGGGCTTGTCCAAGTCCTCTCCGAGGACGAAGACGGTAGTTATGTCTAGGGGGTGCTCCCTGGTCGTGACACTTGTGTACTGTGAAGCCGTAAGAATAAAAAGACAAACCTTGGTGTATGCAAATAGCAAAACAAATTTTATAGTGGGTAGCATTTGGAAAATGACTAGACAAAGGAATAGGAACTACATGGGCATCATGAACATATCGGAAAAGTGTATTCCATTAAGAATATATTTTCTATTAGAGGGTATGGTTTGAAAGAATTCCTATAGGAGATGTTTTGGTTAAAAATAGTATAGCAGATTCCGCGCACTATTGTTGCTGCTCAGACTCAATACAAGATATCTTTGACAACCTTTTTGTGTCTTGCACTGATCTTAAGTCTTAATCTATTAAATTTGTAGGTGTTGGTGTGAGATGTGGTCCTTTTGTTCAACTTATACAAGCCCTAGATAAATGGTGGAGTTTTGATTGTGTTATTATATTGAAGCCACTTATATAGGTTTCCAATATTCATCATTTCACAAATTTGGAAAAAAAGAATATTAAAAACATTGAGGAAGTAGGTCCAAGAATGCCATGGAGAGTGATAAATAGAAACATTCATCTAATGACTACTTCTCGATACTCTTGGCTTATTAATATACCTAAGCCCTAGGCTTAAATTATTTCATTTGTGGAATCTTATACTCCTATTATTTGTTGTAAAGTTGTTAGAAAGTTTTTCCCTCGTGTAGGAAGTTATAAGTGTAACACTGATGGCTGTATTAAATATAATACTCAATGCAACTCTAAGGTCTTTTATGTGAGAGATAGACATGGTTAATTGGTATTTGCTAAAGCAGAAAATATTGATTTATGTGATGCTTTAGAAAAAGATGTTAAATCATTCAAAGATGGCACTGTGTCAAGAATAATCTTTTACCTCTTGTGATGGAAAATGATTCCTTGATTATTAAGAAGATTTTAGATGGAATCAGGAAAATTCCATGGGACATGTTAATAAACATAAGATGCATTCATGAAAATTAAAGGAAAGGGAAGTGGTGATAGTATACACTTTCAGGAAAGTCAACACCCTGGCTGATATTTTAAACTAATTTTGTGTATGATTTTTCAGCACTATAGTGCAATTTCTTTCAAATGAAAACATGTCATTACAAGACGAAACAATAACTCAAGAAGACAAGCTAGGTCAATTAAGGATCCGAACAAAGAAATGCCAAAACAGAAATCATGGATCAATTTTAAAAAATTATAATTAACAAGATTAACAAATCTCATAGGAAGAGTTACATAACAGAAAAGGAAACAATCACTCTCCATAGAGTGTTATGTCGCAATTCAAGCATTTATAGATCAAGATTGGGCAAAAAACCTACGATATCCTGAACTAAGATGCAGTGGTACATGTTCTCTTGAGTTCAATCTGTACGATTTAAGGATAGATTAGGTTATTTCTCTCGATTAAGGTTGAATCAGAAGATGTACAAGTAGATTAGCTCTTTTACCTTGATAGTTGAAGATGGAAACAACGTTGAATTTAAGAAGTCTTCACCATTTATTTGAATTCATGTTTTATGTGAGAATTTTGAACCCTCAAATTAGAACTCAAGATTAAAGCAATTCTCTGATTCGAAATGTGAAAAACTATTCGAGCACCTTGGACGACCATGGTGGACAAGAAATGAGTGTCTCTTGGTTCCAACATTTCATTTGTTCTTTTGTGTGTGTTTGGTCGTTTCAGCTAGTTGCTGATGGTTTTTTGTTTTGGTCTTGGATCAATATTCGACTCATGTAATTTATGTTAGAACCCCCTTTTTCAATAAATGAGCTTGCCCATATTTCAACAAAAAAATTATGAGTTGATTTGAGTTGTTTTTATAAGTTAAATTATAAATAACATTCTATATGTAATTATTTACATTGGATTTGGTCATAAGTCAATATCAAATTAAATCTATCAATCTTAAAAACTCACCAAAATCATAATCTTAGTAAGAAGATCTTTATCATAAGAAAGATAAATAATCTTTTATTATTATTATTAATATTATTATTATTATTATTATTATTATTATTACTATTTTTATTATTATTATTATTATTATTATTATTATTGTTATTATTATTATTTATTTTTTTTGGCCACTAAAGTTTATATACCTTAAAGTGGTTTTCTTGTGTCGAGAATTTTTATTATTGGTTTGAGTTGTTTTTACAATGTAATATTTGGAAATCTTACAAATAACATTCTATGTGTATTGATATACATTGTATTTTATCATGAGTCAATATTAGACCAATTCTATCAAATCCTGAAAACCCACAAAAATCATAATCTTAGTAAAAAGACAATTATTATAAAATAGGTAAATAGTTTATAGGGAAAATGGTTTGAAATATATTCGAGTTTTAACCGATATTGTTGTAACAACCCAAACTTTAGAGGTTGAAGTTAAAAGTACTGATCTTCAACTAGTGAAAAAGTGAATTGATTTTATTATATCAAACACTTTATTTTGAGAAAATAATTTTTCTAATTTTGATTAATTGTTATAGCATCAATATTATTGCTAGAATACATAATCGTGATTATAGCGGTAAATTCAGACTCATGAGGAGAAAACATAATATTGTGAGAGCATATTGATAATTGGTATACCATCAATATTATTTGTCTTAAAACTAATTGTGATAATCTTCAGATTCATTAATTAAGGCCTTAGCAAGATAAATTGTCACGATCCAAGGGTACCCCCTAGACGTAACATGAAACATAGGACCCCGAAAGGCACCATGTCACCAGCTTAGTATATATCATAACATAAGTAAAGAACAATACAGAGTAAAAACACATTACCAGTCTTAAAATTTTTCATAAAAGCAAGCAGAAGTCTAGACTTATCTCAATTAGCGATCTACTACAATCGAGTAAAAAAATATGGTCATAGCCCTTACAACATAGTTCTCAAATGAAAATACAAGAAAGGAAACTAGAAAATAGTCATCTGTCCTCGAAACATGAGGATTCCCCAATTGCAAGAAGAATAGTTGATCCAAGCTTTTACCAAGAGGGAGGTCACTTCAAGAACCGGACCCTACACTTATAGAAATGTATAAGAAAATGGGTTAGTACAAAAAACAGTAAGTATGATATTCATGCAAGAAATCATTAAAGCATGTAAAAAGGACATATTAGTTGAAAACCATGCACAATATCAAGTCAAACCAATCATGAATACATTGGAAAATCACAAGTGGTAAGAAATATTTTCATGCATAAATCCTCGTATCATAATGACAAGATATCATAAATATCTTTAAAGTCCAGTGTGTAATGCATAACTAAGATCTCATAATCCTATCTATACTAAGTAAAGCTTCTTGAGTAACGATGGTGTATACATCATATTATTGTCAACATTAATATATTAGGGAATAATCCTTAACCGACATAGACCATGTCAGATAAACATGGAATCCGGTGTCTACCCACACCGAAGAGGGATTGTCCTACATTCCTAAGGTAGAACTATACTCTTCGCGTAGGTTTATCCGCTAGCTCAAGAAAGACCTATGGGGGCACATAGTTTATGGGATAAGGAGATTTCTTCTAGAAAACCAGACTGTACTAAGGTATAATCTTTCAATATCATGAGATAACTACCTTGAGAATCCAAACTCAACTAGTGCATAAGGAACCCATGTAGAAAGCCGAACTCAACTGGTGTAGAATCTTTCATTAGG
The DNA here is from genome assembly GCA_016801875.1 of Solanum sitiens. NCBI lineage: Eukaryota > Viridiplantae > Streptophyta > Magnoliopsida > Solanales > Solanaceae > Solanum > Solanum sitiens. The sequence continues at coordinate 129,269 of JABWTJ010000611.1, forward strand.
AAGCCAAACTCAACTATTGTATAAGCTTCCTTCTCATATTCATATCCCCTCGGAGCTAAGCGTTAATTCCCATAGATTACATATTAAGTCTTGACTTAACTGCATATTCATGGAAGGGTGTCTTTGTCACACCTCGCGAGCACACCTTAGAAGATATGACACTATCGGAGCGCGACATGGCGTACTTGACCTCTCGGAGGTCTTGTACAAGCCCTTTGACATCATTCATTGCATACCTGTATGAAAAGTAGCGTGGAATTATAACTTTTCACATGAAATATATTGAAACATCTTTCATATTAAAAATCATAGAAAACTCTGGGTCTCAATATATATCATCCTTACACTTTAAGAAATACTTGGTACACGGCCCATACAATAGAAATATAACAATCTAATTACAATACTTTGAAATAAGAAGTCTAAACACGATTATGCATTTGACTTTAGTGAGGACATACTTCAACTTTCTTGAAAGATAGCTAGATTCCAAAACACATAACATGAGGTCTTCTACCAAAGGTGATTCTAAGGTTCACTTGAGTAAGTTATGAAGCGACCACCCATACAATCCCTTCGCACACACCTAAGAGATCCTTTAGACTACCTAGGATAAGATTATTCTCACTTCACATAATAACATATATATATTATGACATTCTCCTCCCAAAGTTTATCAAAAGACTTACTTAAGTAATTCAAGAAGCCCATACACCTTCTCCAAGATTACCTAAATATTCCTTAAGACTTCCTAAGTTTAGATCATGCCTAATTTACCAATTTACTTTCCCTATCTAGAGTAATTCTTAAGACTTACATAGGTAAGACATGAAGTGACTATTCCTATACCCCCTTTACCCCTTAACTAGGAAACCCTTAAACTACTCTAGGTAAGTCTTATTTATTTACATGATTTCCAACTTAAGTCATTATCTTCATTAGTTCACTTAAGAGTCATTCATCACATATAAGGACATTCAAGTAATGGTCATGGAGAAGATCTAAGGACTCACTAACTAATATCTTCAAAACCTAATCGTGGAATGTCTAGATAGCGTCCCATACCGCCACCTAAACTTCATAGAACTTCTCCAATACTAGTAGGTATCCCGTATGATGAGAATAGGCAATAACCGACATAGACCATGGTAGCTCGGCATGGAATCCGGAGTGATACTACTCGATAAAGGATGTTCTACTTGCCAATGATAGAACATCGACACATCCCATGTAGGCACTTAGTTAAGGAATATGAAGGGTTTCATTGTACTCTAGCGTCATCCTTAACTAGAACTACTCCCCTAGCCATACTCACTCGGTTCTAGCCTTTGTTCTCATTGAGTATTTCAAGAAAGGTGTACATAAAGAGGTTCCATATCATGTTCACAACCCAATCACATTACACCTTACCAAAGAGGTCCCCTAGGGTTGCCTTACAATGGTCAAGAGGATAGCTTAATGACTTTCCTAAGGAAGATTTCATTCTGTTTCAGAGAATAAACCTTAAGTCCACCATTCACACAAGAAGGATACCATTACGAATTTTGAGTTCAAGGATATCATAGCCTTCTTTCTAAAAGGTTCCACATAATGACCTTCTTTACATAGTTCAAGGTCTCACATACAATACAAGGGAGCACTAAGCTTACCTAGTCAAGAGATCACATATTCACATATCATTCATGCATCAAGAAGAGGGACTTAAGTCACCTAAAGAAGACACATCAACACTTCTCCTTATCACATATAACATATCTTTCAAGTAGCACATAAGAACAACCAAGTCAACTTTAGGTCACCATATAGACTACTATAGTATGATCAACATAATCATCACAAGACTCATATAACCAAGTAGGAAGAATCATGCATCAACTCTAAGACTACACACATAATGTCATAGTCATAGTCTAACATGATCACCTAATGTCAATAGAAGAACACATACTTTCACCTTACTCACATGTAGATATATGATCATACTTCACATAAAAACTACTGAAACCATCATAATATTCCAAGTAATGCCGACAAGGCTATGATCATCATAATTCATAAAGTAACGCCAACGAGGACACACAACTCACAAGTAAAGCACATAATTGAAGACTTAAACTACATAATCTAAAGAGAATTAGGGCAGCGTACAACCAATCCACTTTCACCACTTGAATCCATAGCTAAATCATCCAACACAATACTCAAAGGCCCTTACCCATGGCCATGATCACCAATTCAATGAATCAAAGGTAATTCAACATAGATATATGAATGTAGGTCATAATACTAACAATTCTAGCATGATTATATCATAATTCAATGGAACATTAAGACATAATCAATTCACCAATAGAGTACTCAAATCTAGGGTTACATGAATTTCATTGGTTCATAGAGTTTTTTAGTTAAAAATCATCTAATTAACAATAATTCAATCAATATACAATGATTCAAAACCTTTAATGCAAGAACCCATGGATAGATTACAAAATTGGACAAGTTCATCTTTAGAAGACTTTGGAAATCACTTTGAAGATTGGTTCCTTGAAGAAAAGAGTTTCAAGTATGAAGAACCATACCTTAACTAATGTTAATCCACGAAAATTGAGAGAAATTAGTTGATAAATCAACCTTCAAACATCAATATCCCTTCAAGCTTCAATGGAGTTCTAGAGAGCTCTTTAGAGGTTTTGGATTTTGATTATAGAATAATGAATTCATCTAGGTGCTTAGGACTTATAAACCTACTTAAAATACCTAATATACCCTTAGGAAACCGCCCAAACATTTATGTGGATGTGCGGTGAATTTAATTCACCCCTTAAACTTAACACAGAACTTCGCAGGTTTAAGACCTAACTCACGACTGCCCATCGATGGTGCGTCAGCCAGACAACAGACCGTCCTGGCTAGCCTCGTTTTGTTCAGAAGCTGGCATTTGGGAGATAAATCTCCCTAGGGTAAGATTTGACCCACACCCACCATCGATGGGGCGTCGACCAGCCTACTGGCCATCGATTGCCTCAGTCGTTTGGGGGTGGTCTAGACAACCTTAGGCTCTTGTGAAGGGTCCTTCCTCAAGGACTCTTGGTTGGTCCTTGGGGACTTTTGCCCCGACGTTTCCAAATGGAATATGCTCGTATACAAGTTTAGGACATCTCATATAAATTTCATCCAAAACTAACACATAAAACTCAAAGAAACCTGCTAAGACAAACAAGGTCGTTTCAAGGCAAACCTTTCGAACATCATGGACGTTCTTGGACGTTTGACCTCCAAACCTCATGAAACTTTGCACTGCCTATAAAAACTATTATTAATCATATATGTACCTCTTAATATCATGACACACACATAAGCACATAAAAACACATAAGACATATAGGTGACTAGTCGTCGAACGTCTTGGTCGTCCCTTTACGTTTGACTTCCAATTCACCTAAATCTTTAGACACTGCTTCATAACAACATTATAAACCATTTTAGGAATTCAAAACATTATGACAAAAGCATTAGGCTCTAGTTTCACCTAAGTCGTTTTATAGATATTACAATCTTGACACTCAATCCACATAAATCATAGTATAGATCCTAGATTGAAAAGGTTAGACTAGTCTTTCAACCATAGAATTACTACATGTGACCAACATTTCACATCATAGTATGATCAACCTAAAGTGTGTACATGAGAGTAATTATCCAATCAATACAACAATTAGGTCATAAGCATATTCACTTTACTCTCAAAGTGATCTAAATGCATTAGCATAAACCTAAAAAACACATATACTTCTCATGTTTTTACCTACAAGGACCATTATCACATTCAATCAACATATGTAGTATTTATACATTAGACATGAATGATAGCATGACTGGATTAGTGATATTACTATAAGCATGATTTCATAATATGTCACTTTCTACTATTCACTCACACCCTTTTAGATCCAATTATGGAAAATAGGGGAATTCATGGGTTCTTGGGTGATTTCATCATAAATGAACAATAACTCATCAATTCAATCATAATCCATCATATATCAACCATTAAAACGTTTTTTGAAAAGAACCCATAAGATAGAAGACAAACCTAAACTTAGGGAAAATCACTAGTTTTGAAATTTAATTTGGATGGACTCCTTGGATGGAAACTAACCAAGAATGAAAGACTACCATACCTTAGTAATGTTTCTTCAAAGAAAATTAGTGCAATATTCTTGATTCTTCAACCCCTATCTCAAATTTTACTCTTCTTCTTCCTTAAGTTCTAGAGAGAGAAATTATTTTGGAGAAGATAAAGTTTTGGGTTTTATTTTTTAGTAAAGGAAAGTGACTTCATTGGGGAAATTTGAGTAAACAAAATCTTATATACTTACTAGGGAAAGAGTAAAACATTGTAGGATCAATATAAGAGGAATAACTAAAGACCCCTAAAGTTCTAACTTAAAACCACCTACCTTGTAGGATTTGGCTCGTCAAGGGAACTAGGCGACTCACCAAGTGGAACCTTGGTCCGCAAAAATTTGCAGAATGCCTCCCCATGGAGGCAGACTACTAGGTGATGGGGAGGTACCTTGGGTGATGCGCCAAGTGGGTTGGCGAGCCCCGACCTAGCTCGCCCAAATTTCCAGCAGCTAGGTCATGGGGACAGTCCACTAGGCGACCCAAGTTCACTATGGTGACACGCCAAGTTACTTGGGCGACCATGCTGTCCCACTCCAAAAGGTCAAAAGAAAAAAAAATCTCCTTCACGCTTATTAGGTAATTAGGCCCTTGAACCTTTTTTTAACTCTTACCGCTTTCATTTTTGTTCTAGTTTAATCTACACATTTTAGGAATGTTACAATATCTCCACCCCCCCTCCCTTGGGAACATTCATCCTTGAATGATGATCTAAACACCTTATGGAAATAGAGACTCAATACTAGAAGCCCATCATGCATGAAACATAAAAGAAAATTACAATCCAAAGGAGGAAACATCAACTCCTTCTCAAAACATAGTCAATGCAATACCATGGAGTAGGAACTACATCTATCAACCAAACATGGATGAAACTCTATATATCTCATATTAATAGGAGGAACTACCTTCACCAACAAAAATAATGCTAAACATACATCATGGAGCCAATGTGCAATTACTCTCAAAAGCATTTTAAAGTATTTTCATCAGCACATCTAATGAAGTCAAACAGGAAATTCATACTTAGTGCACAACAACATGAGGAACATAAATCATCAAAATTCATTATCTCACTAAACATGAATTTCATCAAGAACATGCATAACAAAAGGAAAACATGGAAAGACCAATTCATATGTCACGACTGAAATCTAGACCCCAGACGAGACCGGCGTCGTTGACCTCTCAAAGGTCGCAGACAAGCCTACTTACGTCATTCTTACTTTACATAGGTTAATTTTTAGCGAAATATTTGACATTTTTTGTTTCTAAACATTTCTTACTAAACATTTCTAATACATTCGTAATTCGTTCAACATCAACCATCTAGTCATTAAGAGATAATCAAATGAAAGAAATAGTTCAATAACATAATTGTATAATCGCCAAAATGGCACCCATACATAGTCCGAATAAAATAAGAAAGAAACGCTAGTGGAACATGCTCCACTAGCTCAACTCCTAAACTAAGCTAGAACATAAATAGTAGCATCCTCGAAAGCATGAGGACCTACCAAAAACCGGATGAATGCTGGACGTCCGGATAACTGCAACGATGATCCTGTAGCTCTACCGTTCACCTGTGCCTGCACCTAAAATAGTAGAGTTTGTATAGGGTTAGTACACACTTGTACTAAGTATGGGTATATGCAAGCACACACCAAGGACATGCATGAGAAAGAATAGCTCCTTCCTAACAACATGATTTTTGGAAGTCACATCAGTGGACTTTCCAAATTGAGATTAGGAAAGTTAGTGAACTTTCCAAATTTGGATTAGGAAAGTCAGTGAGCTTTCCAAATACAGATTAGAAAAGTCATGCCATGAGAGTAACATGCATCATCATACTTATCATATTGCACACATCACATAACATATTACACATATCACATATCATATTGCATATAGCACATAGCATCTTTCATATCATTCATTCATATGCCATGAGAACTTGGAATCATGGACTTAACATTAAGACTTTCCAAAATGAGGGCTCAACATATGGGACCTCAACTAGGCAGTCTTCATTAGCAAACACAGAGTCTGCTTCGTTCATTCATACGTACTTTACTTCATTTCGTTCATAGTCCAGTGTAACCACCGGTTATACCTAGGATGTACTCTAAGACTTTCATTAGGTTCGTTGTGCAATGACCAAGAATGACCTAATGTCATTACTTGAATTTAACTCACCTTTTGATTATCCTATCCTAACACCTTTGGTATTCATTCATTTCATTAGGTGCATCATTTGAGGCTGGACTTATTCATTCATTGGGAACTTTAACTTTAACCGACATAGATCATGTGAGCATCATGAAATCCAGTGCCTCCCCCACACCGAAAAGAGGTGGAATCACTGGCCAAAGTGATCCAATAACATCCTAGCGTACACGGGAATTTAACCCCGCCAGATCCCTATATTGGCAGTATAGGTTCGAAGACTAGGAGATATAAAGAGACCCATACCCGGCAAGCCGGACAGTCTCATCTCATGAGAGTTACGTGAACCTCCGCCCTTCCCCAAAGAAGGCATCACCACTCATAGCTAGTCTATCGGTGCTTAGTATAAAGTTCCATTTCATTCATCTCATATGTCATGGAAGCTAACTTCTAGTATGAGGACATCATAGCTCATTAGATGATTTCTCATCTCATCATTCGTATTAAGTGTGTTAAGCTCAATACTCTCATTAGAGTGTTCATAGAGACTGATCTCTTCATTATCTTACACTCTCATAGGTGAATACATGTTGGTAACCTTTACTTAGGCTCATTTGAGATTACTCTCCTCATTTACATTAGCCTCATATCATGTTGTTACCACATTCATCATCATTTGCATCTTTGTTTTTCTTAGTTATTCACCTCTTATTACGTGTATGTTCATTTCGTCATATGCCAATGCACTTGGCCATTTGGTGTGTCTCACACCCTTACTTAACGCCTCTAGGGTTCATCATTCCATTTCATACATCTTAGGTTCACTTACTTTTGAACGTATGTTAGACTTATGAGTCTAAACACACAAGCCATGAGGCTTCATTCGTAGTTTGTTAAGTAATTCTTACATTCCTAAGATTATGTAGTACAAGACTTATGTATCTTGTAGTTATGCCAAGATCTTGAATTTGATCTAAGTAGGTGGCATTATTCTTGGATGATTTGTTCACGTATGACTTATGTATCAAACGGAAGTTTGAGAAAGGAATCCCAAGTCTTGAATCAATTGAATGTCATTTACATTATTAATAGATTTTATTCTAATAGTCATAACATTTTAACTCTAAGTCAAATCACAATGGTTACATTGAAGGTTTACTTTTCTACGTAAAATCTCTCTTGCATTGGCCGATGGGTTGTGGGTTCAAGCCCCCACAACCCCATTTTCGTTTTTCTTTGATTTATTTCGGTTCATGTGAAGCTTTGGGACCCGAGGTCGAGTCCCCTCAGCCACACTCAATTCTCCTTTAATTTCCCTTCCCTTTCAATCGCTTAAGGCCGAGAGGTTGTGGGATCGATCCCCACAACCTCTTTATTTTATTCTCCTTTTTGTAAGTTGACTATTTGAGTTGACTGTGAGGTTGTGGGGTCGAATCCCCACAGCCTCATTTCACTTTGATTTTTATCTCCCTCATCCGCATAGAGGTCGTGGGTTCGATTCCCACGCCTCTCATATTTTTTTCTTTATTTTTCCTTTTCTTTAACCGAGAGGGTGTGGGTTCGAATTCCACCCCTCTAATTTCTTATTTTCGTTTTCTTCACACTTATTTCCCAGCCAAGACAGGTTCGAATCCCCCTCACCAAACAAACTTTTTCTTCTTTAATTTTTTTTTAAAGGGGTGAGGTCTCGTGTTCGACCCCCAATGACCTCACCTATTTTTCTTAAACTTCTAATCAACTTAAATTTGGCAGAGACATATCAACATAATGCTGGACATTTAAGGAAACTTCATTACTCATTTTTATCTCCATTTGTTCGTGAATTTATAGAGCAACACATAGTTCATTTGGTGCATTCTTTAATACATTTTTTTTTCACGAATTCTTAACCAAGATGTTTACTCCTCAATTCATCCACACTTCATGTCACATGAACATCACATTTTACTTCAATTAGTGTACAATAAACAACAAACAAAACATTAACAAAATCAAGCCTCTAGGCCGAGACTCAAACATGCCATACACATTTTTTTTTCTTAATTCGAACACACACATGGTTGTCTTTTCATGAATTAACGTACATCCAATACATTAACATTTAGCACAAATATCACATAATCCTAAGTCTATCAGCATTCATACCAACCTACATTCGTTGGGAGCTAATGACAGGGACATGCAACGGGGGAAACAACCTTAGTTTTTGAGCCGAATAAACTGAGTCCTAGGGGTCTCTTGGGAAAGGGACCAAGAGTAAGAAGACCCATACCTTTGTTTTCTTGTTAAATGTCCAGAGGCCTGCCCAAGAATTCCTCCACAAATCAGCACACACACCCAAAGTCACACCTTACCCGACTAGTGTAGTACGTTCTGCTTAACGTTACCGGGTTGCTTTCTCTTTTGTGTTTCTATCTTTCAAGTTCTTGATGAACTTTTACCTTTTCTTAGTTTTTCTTTTGCTGATTGTTTTATCAGTTTGCAGCCAAGAAAAGAGAGTGAAAGAGAGAGAGAAATCGTGAAAGAGAGAGTGGGGGAAATGGGAGATAGAAGTCTAGTAGAAGTAGGACTTTGTGGGTATGAATTAGTCAACTTAATAATTAATCAAAATTAATAAAAATCTGATTTCTTTTTCCTAAATCAGCTAATATGAATTATTTATTAAAAACTAAGTTAACACATTAAACTAAAAGCAAGTTAAATCTTGCTTCTAGTGGGGCTCGAACTCGAGTGACCCCATTTGCGAGAAATGGGTCAATTCGGGTTGCCCCACCCGAAATACCTTAAATACATAATTAATTAATTCCTCAGGGTAATTACAATATTACCCTTGGCTTGGAAAAGACCATTTTACCCTTGGACTCTCAAAACTTAAGATTTCTTCTTTTGAGTCCGGTAAAAACTCTTTCAATTAAATCTTCATTTTCGCAAGCCTCACATGGTTGGTTCCAACCTTTCCAAGCTCAATTAACTCCCCAAGTTAGTTGGCTTGGTCGTAGTAAGGGTTCTGAGGTCTGGTTCTTCGCGTATCAATATGTGTGGACCTTGGTCTAATCACATGCATTCTTGAAAAACCTAAGTCTTGATCCTATTCATTTTTAGGGTTGTTACATCATAAAAGACTTCAAAAATACTAAAGATCAAGAGGGACTAATAACCTCAAGATTGAATAGGAGTAGAAGGAAACAGATGAGGATATTGGGACTTCATATCGGCTTCGGCCTCCGAAGTAGAACCCTCGACTACATGATTCCGCCGTAAAACCTTAACGGAATCTACATCCTTATTTCTCAATCTCTTGACTTTCCAGTCTAAGATTTCTACCAGAACCTCTTCATAGAAAAGGCTTTCATCAACTTCCAACCCTTCTAGGGAATAATGGTCACTAAATCCCCAATACACTTTTTAAGCATGAAAACATGAAATACTGAATGAACTGGGGATAAATAATTTGGCAAATCCAACTCATAGGCAACTTCCCAATATGCCTCAAAATTTTATATAGGCCTACATACCATGGACTAAGTTTTCCTTTATTTCTAAACCTGATCACACCTTCATAGGTGATATTTTCAAATAGATCAATCACAAACTTCAAATTGTAGGTCCCTTCTCGTCACATAGGCATAAGACTTTTGCCTACTTTGAATCATTCTCAACCTCTCTCTAATGAGCATAACTTTCTCATTAGCCTTATAAATTTATTCGAGACAAATAAGAGCAATCTCACCTAACTCAAACAAACCAATTGGACACCTACAAGTCCTTCCATATAAAGCTTCAAAATGAGCCATATCGATAGTTAAATGGTCACTATTATTTTAGACAAACTCTATTAATGGCAAGTGGTCATCCCAATTACCCTTCAAGTCTATAACACACGCCCTCAACATATCTTCTAAAGTTTGAATGGAATATTCCACTTGACCATTTGTTTGAGGATGAAAAGTCATTCTAAGCTTGAGCTTAGAACCAAGCCCTTTTCGGAATGACTTCCAGAAGTGTGAAGTAAATTGAGTACACCAATACAAAATGATGGATTAAGGAACTCCATGTAACTTCACTACCTCCCTTATGTACAACTTGGCATAGTCCTCCGCTGAATGTGAAACATTGACAGAATAATGTAAGTTGATTTTGTCATTGTATCATTAATGACCCAAATGGAATCATGTTGCCTTCGCGTATGAGGCAAACCTACAGTAAAATCCATTTTGATTTCTTCCCATTCCAAGTGGGAATTGGTATATCTTGCAAAAAGCCTCCCGACCTTCGGTTCTCAACCTTAACTTGTTGACAATTTGGACATTTAGCTACAAATTCCTCAATATCCTTTTTCATAGCATTCCACCAATAGACTTCCCATAGATCATGGTACATCTTGGTGTCTCTTGGATGAGTAGAAAATCGAGTATTATGAGCCTCTTCTAATATTATATCTCAAACCATCGACATCCGGAACACTTAATCGACCTTGGTACCCAAGTTATCTCCCAATTGGGAGAATGCCTCAATGGAATTCTCTAGTAAAGACACTTTCAACTTAACCACCAGAGGATCAAGATCTTGTTTAGACTTCACATCCACTACAAAGGACGATTCAGAGACATTATGAATTAGGAAGCCACCCTTGGTGGAATCCATTAGTTCGACACCTAGCTGGCCAATCTATGCACATCACAGACTAACTCTTTCATTTCATTTTCTATACTATACACACTACCCATGGATAATCTTCAAAGTTAATCCGCCACAACATTATCTTTGTTGGGGTGGTAAAGGACACTCATGTCATAATTCTTTAAAAGTTCTAACCATATTCTTTTACGGAGATTTAAGTCTTTTGACTAAACACATATTGAAGACCCTTGTGATCGGTGAAGACATCCACATGGACTCGTACAATTAATGTCTCTATATTTTCAAAACAAACACTACAACCCCTAATTCAAGATCATGGGTCACATAGTTCTTTTCATGTACCTTGATTTGCCTTGAAGCATAGGTAATCACCTTACCACGTTGCCTAACCACACATCCCAATCCAACTCTAGAGGTGTCACAATATACAAGAAAACCATATGTCCACTACAGTAAGGTCAACACCGCAATAGAAGTAAGTCTATCCTTCAAATCTTAGAAATTTTCTCCCAAGCCTCCGACCACTCAAACTTAGCTTTATTATGAGTCAAAGGTATTAACGGAGAAGAAATGGAGGAAAAACCCTCGAAAAATCTCCTCTAATAACAGGAAAACCCCAAAAATCATATAATGTCAAAACGAGTTAGAGGTCTAGGGCAAAACTTGACTGCATCCTTCTACTTAGGATCTACCTCAATACCCTCTCTTGACACAATATGTGTGAGACCCCCAAAATGAGTTAGGGTGTCTAGAGACTAACATATTTGTATTAAATTTCTAAGGTCCTAAAATGACTTATGTTATTGTTTAGAGGCAGTGTGTAAAGTTGGAGGTGATTTGGAAGTCAAACGTCAAGGGACGACCAAAACGTTCAACGATTAGTCACCTATGTGCCTCATGTGTCTATGTGTGCTTCTAATTGTATTTCATGAGCTTATGAAGTCTTAAAATGAGTTATAATGATGTTTAATTGTAGTATATGTAGTTTTGTGAATTTTGGAGGTCAAACGTCCAAGAATGTCCAAGACGTTCGAAAGATAGCCTTGAGACATGCATGTGTGTGTCTTGATGGGGCCTAGCATGTTTGGACCTGTTACGTGTATTTGTTTTGGGTGAAAATGATGTGGGAGGTCTATAACTTTTTAAGTGTTTTAGTTACGTTAGAAACGTCCGGGTACGACTTCTAAAGGGCCACGCAAAAGGTCCCACAAGAAGGACACAAGGCTGTCGAGATACTGCCTTGGTAGTGTAAATCGACGAGCTCCAAGTGACACCTCGTCAGTCCATCGATGCCCCGTAGATTTGGGGAGTGGGTTTACACTTAGAATAAGGAGCTTAAGCAACTAGGAGGAAGCTACAGTCACCAAGGACGGTGCAGCAGGACGCCCCATCGTCCAGTCGACGCCCCATCCATGTTGTCCGTTGATGGTGGCCTCCAACTGGTGCCATGCGACTGCCTCATTAAGGGGTGAATGGGAAATTCACCCATCGTACTAACCTGACTCTAATTTATTTATTTACCTATTTTTTGGTGTATATAAGTAATCTAAAACGTGACCAACCCATTCCCAATCCCATTCACACAAATTAAACCTTCCCTCCAAAACCAACTCTCTCTAGAAACCTCCATTGTTGTTGAAGGTCAAGAACAGCTTGTAGATTGGATTCTCATGGGTTATTCACCAATTTTAGAGGTTTTCAACTAGACAAAGGTATGGTGATCCTTCATCTCTAGTTATCCTTCCATCTAGAGAGTTAATCACAAAGTTTCCAAAGAGATTTCATTATCAAACTTTCAATCTTTCAATCTAGCCATGGGTTCTTTCTAAAAACGTTTTTAACGATTAAATCATGATGAATTGATACTAATGTATTGGTTTTAACATGATTTTAATCCAATTGCATGATGAACCCATGTCCCTTGCCAAAATCGATTTAGCCCTTGCATGGGCATTGTGATCATGGCTTGTTAATGGTAGATTTGTGATTCTCTTACGTTGAATTTCTTATATTTACTGTTATTTACATGAATTGATTATGAATTTATTATTAAGATCCATCGTTAACAATGCATGAAGATTTTAATATGCTTAGCCTGTGATTCTATGTGTTCACTGTAATCTTCTCTTTGTTAAGCATGAATGTGGGATTCGATTGTGTAGGGACAATTATATCTACTATCTCACTTGGATGTTATTGTTGAATTGTAGATAAGTTATTCATGTGGATCAAGGTTTGATTGACCTATGTTCTTCTATCTTCCATTGATTCCTAATGTAGCATGTACACTGTAATTAAAGGTTATGGCAATTGTAGTAGGATTTCATTTAGATTATGATTTCCTTAACTACTGCCTTATATTGATGTTTCTAATGAATTATGGATATGAATACTTGAATAACAGTAAAAGAGTCTTGGTATAAACTAATCTAGGTTCTTCTAGCCTACAAGTTAAATGTTGTAATGAACATTATGTGATCTTAATTCTAGGGTGAATAAAGCATGACTTAGACTTGAGTATGATTTCTTTAGCTACTGCCCTAGATTGATGTTATTGATGAAATTTAAATGCTGATCAATGCAAGTGAATTTGGTTAAAGACCTATGTCCTCCTACTTTCTAGTATATTGGTGATGTATTGTACTAGTTGTAGCTTGGTATTGTAGTGTCTTAAACATGGTTTCTTTTATGATTAAAGCACCTTTATCTACTGCCTTTTTATATAAATTCTTTATGAAAAAGGAGTATTGATTAAGGATGATCAAAGGGTGAGAAATTGGTAAGAATGCTTATCTCTTCTACTTTCCTTATAGAATTGTAGTTGATGAAGCCTTGTACGGCATTGTGTGGTATGGTCCACTTATGGTGTCGATGTTTACTTTATTGTCATTATATATGTGTTGACCATGGCCTTGAAGGCAAATTGATGAATATATGAATATGTGGTGGTGATGATCACACTTTGTGAAGCTTATGCCTACTTTTCCTATTCTAGTTGTGATTTAGGTTGTATGGCTAAGCATGTATATATATATGTTAGGGTAAAGTTTAGGTGCTTCCATTGATGAATTAAAATGGTTAATAATCCCTTACCTATGTACCCCAATGTGAATTCATGGATAGCCAAAGTTAGGAGTCTTAAGTGTAATGTAAAGATGACTTGTCTCTTATGCTATTGATTGTTGTGTTGTCTATAGTTGAAAGTGAAATGTGGTCTTTAGAGGGTGGCTGCCTCAATGTGTTGTTGATAGCCATTATGTGATCATGTTGACCGATTTACACACACACTTACACTTCATGCATGCTTAAAAGTAGTAAAGATTCGTGGTGTCTAAATGAAATGTAGTTCTCATATTCACTAGTGTCTACTACTATGCATGTTAAGTTATGTATGTGAAGTTTCATATGTTTCCTAATCTAGGATGACTTGATAGGTGTAATAGTATGGGCAAGGGTATGAGACCTTGTCTATGCATTGCACATGTGTACCTTGATAGGATATATCCTAGGTTTGGTTTGTATGTATATGAAAGTGAACGTATGGGCATGTTATGAATATGATTTATATGATATCATGAAGTATGAATGTGCATAGTGTCTTAGTGGGTTTGTATGAAAGAATTGCTCATATAGTTATGCCTATAGATATATGCCTTGATATATGAACATGTGTAACCCTTATGTGTTATGTGAAAGGTTTGCTCACATATATGTACACACACACATGAATGATGATCTAGTAAATCGAGGGGCCTCGAGGTGTGCCCAAGAATACTCTAAAACTAGATAGGTGCTTGAATATGCTATAAGAATATGATGAATGAATATACCAAGCCTATGTTTTATGAAAAATGTAATAAAGGCTTTTCAATAAAGGGAACTTAGATTAGCACCGAGTGAACTTGACATTGATAGGTGTTGACTTCCCTTTGAGGAAGATTCACCATTTGTCCCTTATAGAGTGTTGACTTCCCTTAGAGTAATACTCACCTATGTACCCACATGAGGTGGTGACTTCCCTTTGAGGAAGGTTCACCAATGTTTTCTCATGAAAGGAGGCCCCAATTGCACAATGGCATGTAGAGGGATTGTACCTATCTCTTAGTTCCATAAACTATTTTTGCAATATAGGATCTAGCAAAGTGAATTCACTTAGGATGCTAGCATATGTTAATGTTCTACCTTGTCTAGGTAAGAACACCTTCCATTGGTGTAAGACTCTACAACACCAAATTCCATGTTTAGCACCCATGGTCTTAGTGTCGGTTAAGGCTATAATTTCCCTAAAGTAAAATGGACAATGGAAATAAATGACTAGGATCCTAAGTAGGATGACTTAAGGGAGGTTACTTAGGATAAGTGGAAGTAATGAACCCAACTACACATTACACAAGTATCTCCTTAGGAAGTCCTAGGATGGTGACCTAATTTGTATGATTATGGTTATGTCTTTATGCATGGCATGGTAGTATTTGTATACTTGTTATGAAGATGTGCATGGTATGAGTCTATATGATGTGATCTTATCCTTATATGCACTATGTTTGTCTAAATGACTATATGATGAAGGTCTTGTATTGACATGAATGAAATTATCTTTACTTGTGATGTTGATGTATGAAGTGTTAAAGCTTATGGTCTTATGAAGGGTTTACTAAGTATATGTTAGGTTATGGGGCTTCACATGTACATTGCACTAGTAGATTAAGATTGAGATTATGAGTAAAGTCTTATGAGGTTCTATGTGAAGTAGAACAAGTATATGTGCAAAATGACTAAGATGTTTACTGTAATGTCCTTAGAGTCTTGGTTTAAATATGTCTATGTTGTACTATACTTATATGATGGTATGTGTTGTCTTGTGTAGATTGTATGTATGGTTCCCTTGTGGACTTAAGGTGATGCATTGCACCAAGTATCACTAGAGGGTTACTTGAAAGGTTGATGAGTTAAAAGAAAAAGGGTTCACTGTTAAGGTAAAAGAGCTCACTGTAAAGTGACCTCAATTATGGCTTAAATTCTATATGTGATCTTATGTGATGTTTGGACTTTGATTATGTTTTCAAGAAGTATGTGAATGATATAAATGCTATTGTACAAAGGTTTTATGTAGATTTACTCAAAATGGCATGAAGTATGATTTCAACAAAATGTCCTTTTAAATGCATGTTTTTGCATAGTTGTCATACTTAGTGCATTCTTGTACTAATCCCATTCTTCTCTACTTATTACACAAAGTGTAGGTTATGGATACTTAAAGAATGTCTATATGATTTAGGAGCTTGATATGTGATTCCCAAGCTCAAGTAAAGGAATGCTTAAGTCCAAGGATGTCCTAATGATTAGTTACTGTAAAGTGTATAAAGTTATACTTATGTCTTATGTCTTAAGGGCCGTGACCTTAATGTATTCTAATGTTGATTGATTCTAAGATGGCAAAGAGACTTAAGGTCTAAGTTATGTGTTATGACTTTGTTTTATCTATATATGAAGTGAAGTTTCTAGCATATGATGAGCTATGAAAAGTTTTAAATTTTCCGCTAAATTTACTATGTCAATGCGATTAATGATAACTATGGACTTGTATAGGGGGTGCTCTCCGAATGTGACAAACGTGGTATAAGAGCATGAGGTTTTTAAAAAGTTCATTAGGGTCCAAGAAGTCTCATATTGCCATGTCTAGTAGAGTCTTGTATTATTGGTGGTGAGTCGAGACACATAAAATGGTACGAGAGGCTATAGGATGATAGAGTTTACCTTCTTCATAATTCTCATATCGTGTCACAGAACTTAACTCTATAAGATCTCTCCCTTATGTTTTCTTGGTTAGGTGGTCTTTTAGATGTAATTGCTTGGATGAGATTGTTCTCTATGCTTGAGGGAGAAAAGGTGAGTTTATATGCTTATCTTGGTTTTATGGTTGAATGAGTATGTGTTTGGTAAATTTTGGCATGTTTTGATGATGTGATGCCATTTATGGCTATGTATGAGATTATGTGAATTAGCATGTTATGTTGAAAAATGTATATCATGATATAGTTAAAGCATGTTAGAAGTCATTATGGTTAAAATGAGCTTGTTTTGGAATGATGTGTCACTATATGGTTCTACATGATGATACCCTATTGATATGATTTGAGCTTAAAGTGACTTAGGAATATGCTAAATGGTAAAGAAGCATGCTGCCCTTTAAATATATGTATGATAATAGTTTCAATGTTTCCCTTGGTATATATGTGGTCCTTGACAAGTTGCCTAGTATGGAATGGAGTCCTTGGTATAGACATGATCCTAGGTGCGAAGGTAGTATGTTTGTCTTCGTAGGGTGATGATGTGGGTTTTAGTGACCTAAAAGTCACCTTACTGTAATGACCAAATAAAGAGAAGAAATTTTAAGGCTAAGTCTTATCTATTGTTTCCCCTAATTTGTATGACCTTGGTTCCTATTGTATTGTATGAAAACCTTATGTGGTTGAATAGCATGACTTAACTTGAAATTTTGGGGAATAATTTGCATAGGTAATAAAGTTTAGAAAGCCTTTGAAGCCTTTATACTAAGTTACTGTAATTCCTTCTAAAATGGTAATCACTTTTAAGTGATAAAAATGAAGGTTGTTAAGCTAAAAATTCTCTTAAGGTTGGGCTAAGTTACTCTTAATTGTGTTTACCCCAAGCGAGGGATGGTTATGGAATAGTAAGATTGTAGATATTTTCTACCTTGTCCTTCTATATTTACTTAAACTTGAATCTAATGAAGTCTAGATGAACTTGTTCATGAATAAAGTCTTGCATAAAGTATGAATTGCATGAACTTTATATTGTTTGGTATGTATTGAGTGACAGTACCTTAAAGATATTGTGAGTATTGCAAAGCGCATGAATGGGAATTTTGATAAAATCCATGTTTTCCCATGTGTATTTTGCATCTTAACATGCTAATTCTAAATTTGACTTCATGGGGTAAGATAAGAAACATGGTTTTAGACATTTGTGAGGTGTAATTGTTAGCCTTATAATGAAAAGTTGAGTTTCTTTAAAATGAAACATGTTGAGTCTCTTGAAAACTATATTATTTGTATGGTTAGGGAAGCTTGATTGTAGGCTCACTCTTGAAAGGTGAAAGAATATTTAGCGAAGTATTCATGTTTGTGCCTATAATTTGTATTGTTTTTCCCAAATGATGCTTACTGTGAAGGTGAGTACTATGTTATAAATTGACATTTTGTGAAATGGCTTCCTAATTGTTGTGATGTATTAGGTGTGACTTACCATTTAGACTTCACTAGGAAGAAAACATGAGCATGTATTGGTTTAAAAAGTTGAGAAAATTCTCATATTACAGTAAAGATGACCTTTGTGAATTTGCTTGGGTATGAACTCATGATACATGTAAGTGTGTTGAGGAGAAGGACATTCCTCCATGGACACCACTAAGCATGGTATGGTTGAGTATGACCTTCATGGCACTAGGTCTAACTAATAAGAATACATTGTCAACCTATCTTACTCAAGTCTATGTGCATTGAAGTATGAATGCCTACTTATTGTTGAGTTCTATAGAATATGACTAAGTGTGACTTAAAGATAGTTGCAAGATGATATCTTAGTGAAATGAAGTGTAATGACCATGTTATGATTAGGAGAAGGATGTTCCTCCCATGAAATTGATAAGAGCCTATGTGTGATGCAAGACGTTGTATCATCACATAACTCATAATAATGGTTGTCGGTAGAGAAACTCATGCAGAGTTATGTTATATTTTATTATATATAATTTAATTTGTTATTGTATTATATAATACATTGAATTTCTACCTACTATTCAAATAATTTACATAAACTACATCTTCGTTGTTGTTTATTATTGCATTCAGTTGAGACCCATGAGTTGAGTAAAACTGAGGTAGTGTTTCTTTCGGAACTTAGTTAAGCCTTATGTAATTTTTATTTTTCCCTCGCATGCTCGTAAATTCAATATACTGATACCATTTGGCCTGCAGATACAAGTAATCAAGATCAACATCCAGTGCCTCATTTATCGAGATAAGCATTTAAATTCATTTGGTGAGCCTCCTTGATATCCAGAGGATAACGTTTTACACTGTTTTAGTATTTTCATTATCTGGTAATATCAGGAGTCTAATGCTGACATCCATCATAGTGTTAGATAATTCGTCGATGGATAGTAATAGTTCTTTAGTATATCCATTTTCAGTTGTTTATGCTAAGACTTGGGTTGCCACTTTGGCTAGCTTATTGTTTAATCTTAAAACATTCTATGTTATTTTGAGATAGTTGATTTAAGTTCATTTGATTTCTTTTATCAATGCTTAAAGTCTTCCACTAAGAGTCATTCAGGAGAAGGGTTTGCTTAGGGCTATCAATTATTCTCGAGTGCCAGTCCCACCCAAGGATTAGGCTTGGGGTATGACAAACTTGGTATCAGAGCACGAAGTTCAAGAGTCCTAGGGACTATATATTTGTGTATGTAGAGTCATAGTTATCAGTGTGAAGTTCACCACCTCTATAATTAGGAGGCTACAACATTGAATAACTATCTCACTTCTATGATACTGATTTCGTGCAATAGACTTTATCTCTATGAAGGTTTCTTTCTAACTCGTGCTTGCACATATATTTCAGAATGATGCCTCCACGAAGAGCTTTCTGAGGTCGTCCCGCTAGCAGGAACATGGAGGAACAATGGGTACCTAATGCACAAAAAGTTCAACCCTAAGGAGAAGTCAGTACACTGAATTTCGGAAAATCTATCCGAATGTTGATTCAAACTTTGACGAAACAAATTGGGCAATAGAGAGAGGTTCGACAGGAAAGGGGTTGATACTTGAAGGATCCTCGAGTTCTTAAGGATTAATCCTCTAAGGTTCATTGGGGTTCAAGTGTCAATGAGGACCCAAAAAACTTTGTTGGTACTACTACTACTACTACTAAGACAACTTCTCTAGGTAGGGCTCTAGCGCCCTGCGCCACTCAGTACACCAAGGTCACCAGGTCCTCTATCCTTTCCCACTTCTTTATGTCTAAGTTTCCTCGAATAGTACCTATGTTTTCTAGTTGTTTTATACACTCTAGGGCACGTTTAAATATTGAGAGATCATCTATAACATGAGATCATAGCCCTTGAATCCATAATAGACATTCAAGGTAGAGCTAGGAGTCAAGTGTAAAGAGTTCTTAGAGTCTTTCAAACGTCTTTTACAATCGTTTTAAACTACTTTAAAGACATAAGTTGTCACGACCCAAATTTACAAGTCATGATGGCACCTATGTTCCCAACCAATAGGTAAGCCAACCCAACATATTTTACTATTTTTTAACTAAATTGTGACAAAAACGTAAACATTAAGTGAAAATTTCCAACATAAAGCTCATTATAAATACGAATTGTGGAAAGCTAAAAATACCACCCAAGAATTGGTGTCATAAGTAAAAGAGCTTCTAAAATGTGATGCAAGTCTGAAACTAAAATGACAAATCCACCATAAGTATATCATGTCTATATACTAATTAACAGAATAAGTAAAAGATAGAGGGAGGTGTGGGCCACGGAACAACGAAGAAGCTCACCACAACTCCAAGACACTCCAAACTCAAAGTCAAATTGCTCCACGAGATATGCTCGTACTCGGAATCGAATTTGCACCACAAAGAGTGCAACAAGTGTAGTATGAGTACGAAACCATGTGTACCCAGTATATCTCATAGACCGACAACAAAGAAGTGGTGAGGGGAGTTTATATAAGAAAAATCAATTATTTAATTAAACAATTCTATACTGCACTTACGAGTCAAGTTTCATCAAGTAGAGGTAATCAAACATCAAGTACTTTCCAACCACCAAATAAAACACACAATCATCAACAATGAAGAATGTGATGAAATGCAATGCAATATGATACCATGAAATGATATGTCTCTGAATACCTAGTACTCTCTCAACCGTATATAAATGATACTCTTCGGAAATACATCGACAGATCATGACCCATGGGGGAATTGCGAGGTCCATATACCGACACAGATGATATCCACGTGTCTGTGCGGATGATCTCAACGCACTATCATAAAATCAAACAATTTCCGCATGAACGGTCTCCACGTGCCCACATTATAATCTTAATCTCTCACAATCCCCAGCACGGACGATCTCCACGTGCCCAACTTATATTCAATCTCATGTCAATACATGTACACAATATTAATTCAATAAAGGGGATGATAATGCACCTCAATCAATTAATATCAGAATAATACATAACCACCTAAGTTATCACAATTATGCGGTTGCATTAAAGAAAAACACAATCACACAAAGAATTCAAATCAAATAATAAATCCGCTAATGCCCATATGTTTTGGTATTCTCGGTTTTAACCCGCATTCTATAGTAATAAACTTTTTCTTTATGTCACCAGTACTCGTAGCAATACCTGTCACACCATTGGTACGATACCCCCATCTTTCGCCCTTACCCATTGTCTATTGCATTTTAATCTTTAATTAGGAAAACGTCATTCAACAAGTATAAAAGTCTTAATATACCCTAAAATGTCAAACTCGTGCCACAAATCCTCAAGATAGTTCCTTTTCTTTTTCCAAAGTTTCGGAACGTTTCCAATCTACCAATTATGTAACATTCGTAAGTAAGCGAGTTTGTAGACATTCATATTATTATATGTCTACCATAGACCCTAAAACTCAATATAATCTCTAATCAAGGTCCAAATCTTGATATAATTTATATGCCAAATTTATCATATTTGCTAAATTTCAAGCCAAGAATTTAACCTTAATCTCTCCAAAATACCGAAAAATTCAATGTTACATCATATAATATACACCTAATAATTAATTATCTATCTCAATATATCAAAACTAGTATCTTAATTTGATAAATAATTAAAATAAGAATTAATTCCACTAATTAACAGCACCACGCAAAACACAGGAAGTCTGCCACGTTACACCAAAAATGCCTAATTTTCTAAAGGTATCTACTAATGCCAATCATTGGCGTGATTGCCCAATGATTGGGATAAGATTCTTAGCAAATCATTTTTAGTTCTATAAATAAAATTTTAAAAAACTAGACCGTGGCTATTTATTTGAAATCATTATATTAATGTAATAAAAGAGAAACACTTTTAAAACCCATTCTGCACTACACTACGAGACAGAAACCAAAACCCCCAACCCTGCATTGATTTTCATTACTGTAATCATTGTCTAATGATTGCCTCCTAATTATTATTACGTAAAAAAACATCCCATTCAACCTAACAAATATACTAAATTTGCTCAAACTTCTCAATACCAAGTGACAACAAAATAATACATTATCAATATATTCTTTCACGCCAATAATTCATATTACTTATGTGCACTTATGCAGAAATTATAGTCGGCTAAAGAAAGCTTCCTACATGAAGTATTTGTTTTTCCGTCCATCTTCGCTGTATTCGACGCTGTACAAATTAGTTTCCAACTCTTTTGTTTTCCCTTGTTTTCTAAACTGATTCCACTAAGATATTTTAATTACATGGGCCAAAAGTAAAGGGGTATTAAAGGAATTATGGACTTGCCCACTAACTATTAACATATTAAATGTTTAATAAAAATTCCTCAACTAGATACTCGTAGTCATCGAATATTTCAAAGTTTTAGATTTAAATTTTACGGAAAGAGTCAAAATAGTGTTAGTTCTTAAAATGACCTAGCGGGTCCTTACATAATCATTGAGTTTAAGAAAGTGTAAAGCCTAGTTCATTTCGTTAAAATGATGTATGGGGACTAACTACTCCCAAAGAGTAATTGTTTTTACATTTAAGATAAGAGGAAACATAAATTTGCAAATGAGTTTTCATTAGTACTTTTACGTTCCATCTCTTATAAGAAATAATCTTTTTGTCACGACCGGGGAGCACCCCCTAGAAGTAACACATAGTACTTGACCTCTCGGAGGTCTTGTACAAGCCCTTAGATATCTTTCATTGCATAATCATAAAAATAGCGAAAAAACTAAAACTTTTCATAGCACATCATATGCTAGAATCCTCACTTCATATATATATATAAAATTACATAATACATAATTAGAATCTAAGTCTCATTTGCCAACTTAAGACACAACTCAATAGAATAGGATAGGGACACAACCTCTAAACAACATAAAATTTAAGTCTAAGCTATTACATAATTTGAATAAGAACATGACATAGGGAAATCCTTGAATCATAAGGATCCCTTTTCTTGAACTTGGAAGATCTATCCAAACCCTTCACTTCGGAGACATCCTCTAGCCATCACCACCTAAACATTATGTGAAAAGATGAAAAAGAATGGTATTAGTACAAGAATACACTAAGTATGGAAACCATGCAAAAACATGCATTTAAGGAGGACATTTAGTTAGATATCATGCATCATGTCTTTTTAGTAAACTTCATGAACATTGGCAAAATAACCACAACATAGTTCACATACATAACAGACATGGTTACTATTAATAATAATACATAAAGCCTATCACAACCGGAATCTACACCCCAGACGAGACCGGCATCGTTGACCTCTCAAAGGTCGCAGACAAGCCTACATACGTCATCGTTACTTCATCTAGGTTAATTTTAGCGAAAAATTTGAACTTTTTGTTACTTAACATTCATGTAAGACATTCTACTAAACTCATAAACGTTCACAATCAACCATCTAATATTAAGATCATCAAATGAAAGAAATACTTTCATACTACATTAAGTGTATACTTGCCAAAATGGCACCAATACAATGTCTGAAATAAGATGAGAAAGAAAAGCTAGTGGAACATACTCCACTAACTCAAACCTAAATCTAAGCTAGAATATAATGGGCAAGCGTCCTCGAAAGCATGAGGGCCTACCAAATCCGGATGAATGCTACACGTCCGGATAGCTGCAACATCGTACTATAAGCTCTAACGTCCACATATGCCTGCACCTAAAAGTAGATATTGTATGGGATTAGTACACACTTGTACTAAGTATGGGTATATGCAAGCACACACCAAGGACATGCATCAGTAAGAATAGCTCTTTCATAACAACATGATTATGGAAAGTCAAGTCAGTGGACTTGCCAAATAGGGATTAGGAAAGTTAATGAGATTTCCAAATTTGGATTAGGAAAGTCAGTGAGCTTTCCAAATTTGGATTAGGAAAGTTAGTGAACTTTCGAAATTTGGATTAGGAAAGTCATGCCATGAGAGTAACATGCATCATCATACTTATCATATTGCACACAACACATAACATCTTACACATAGCACATATCATATTGCATATAGCACATAACATCTTTCATATCATTCATTCATATGCCATGAGACCTTGGAATCATGGACTTGACATTAAAACTTCCCAAAATGAGGGCTCAACATATGGGACCTCAACTAGGGAGCCTTCTTTAACAAACACAAAGTCTGCTGCATTCATTCATACGTACTTCATTTCATTCATTCATAATCTAGTGTAAACACCAGCTATACCTAGGATGTAGTTTAAGACTCTCATCGGGTTTGCTGTGATATGATCAAGAATAACCTAGTGTCATTACTTGAGTCTAGCTCACCTCTTGATTATCCTATCCTATCACCTTTGGTATCGTTCATTTCATTATGTGAATCATTTGAGGCTGGCCTCATTCATTCATTGCGAACATTAACTTTAACCGACATAGATCATGTGAGCATCATGAAATCTAGTGTCTCCCCCACACCGAAAAGAGGTGGAATCATCGGCCAAAGTGACCCAAAACATGCTAGCGTACATGGGAATTTAACCCCGCCAGATCCCTATATTGGCAGTATAGGTTCGAAGACTAGGAGATATAAGTAGACCCATACCTTATATGCCGGACAGTCTCATCTCATGAGAGTTACGTGAACCTCCGTCCTTCCCAAAAGAAGGCATCACCGCTCATAGCTAGTCTATCGGTTCTCAGTATAAAGTTCTATTACATTCAACTCATACGTCATGGAAGCTGGCTTCTAGTATGAGGACATCATAGCTCAATAGATGATTTCTCATCTCATCATTAGTATTAAGTGTGTTAATCTCAATACTTTCATTAGAGTGTTCATAGAGACTGGTCTCTTCATTAACTTTACACTCTCATAGGTGAGTACGTTTTGGTAACATTTACTTATGCTCATTTGAGATTGTTCTCATCTTTCACATTAACCTCATATCATGTTGTCACCACATTCATTAACATTAGTACATTTTCTCTTCATGATTACTCACCATTTTTACGTGAATGTTCATTTCATCATACGCCAATGCACTTGGCCATTTGTGTGTTTCACATTCTTACTTAACCCTTCAAGGGTTTCATCATTTCATTACATAATATTCATTTCATCGTATGCCAATGCACTTGGCCAATTAGTGTGTTTTACACTCGTACTTAACCCTTCTAGGGTTACTTCATTTCATTACATACATCTTAGGTTCACTTATTTTTAAACGTATGCTAGACTTATGCGTCTATACATACAAGCCATGAGGCTTCATTCATAGTTCGTTAAGTGACTCATATCTTCCTAAGATTATGTAGTACAAGACTTATGCATCTAGTATGTATGCCAAGATCTCGATTTCGATCTAAGTGGGTGGCATTATTCTTGAACATTTAATTCACGTATGAGTTATGTATCAATACGGAATTTGGGCAAGGGAACCCAAGTTCGAATCCCTTGAACAACACTTTAATATTTTCTTTTTATTTTCTTTAATTTCAGTCCTTTAAGGCGTTGGGACCCGAGATCGAGCCCCAACATCATCAACTCTTTTCTCTTTATTTTCCTTTTACTCGTTTGGGTACTGAGAGGTTGTGGGGTTGAACCCCCACAGCCTCCTTATTTTAATTTCATTTAAATGTTGACTATCTCTGCGTTGGTAGTGAGGTTGTGGGATCGAGCCCCCACAGCCTCAATTTATTTTCTTTTTATTTTCCCTTTCTCCTTTACTCTCCTTCACACCCTTGAGGTCGTTGGTTCGATTCCCACGCCTCACATTTCTTTTCTTTTATTTTTCCTTTACTTCACTCCCTGCCTGGATGTCGTGGGTTCGATTCCCACGCCTCCCATTTTATTTTATTAACTTTCTTGTTCCTTACATTTTTAGCCAGTACACCCAGTATCGATTCCCCTTGACCCCATTTTCATTTTTTTTTCGTTTCTAAAGCAGATTCACGGATGAGGTCACAGGTTCGAATCCTGGTGGCCTCATACCTTTTTCACTCAATTAATTTCCATGTTTATTCCTCTATATTTAGCCTAAACTAAACTTGTAAGTTTGCTGGAAATTTAGTCATTTTTTTAGCTTATTTTCACCAACATTTTCACTTGAAATCTTAGGGAAATTCATAGATTATTTAAAACTTTTTTGGGTGCATTTTTCATATATTCGTTTAGCCAAAAGATTGATACTCAAATCAGCCACACTTTCATTTTAATGAACATCACAATTTACATAGGTTTATGCACGTAATATGATAACCATAACATTATGAATTTTGGAGATTTAACCCGAAAACTTTAGTTACTGTAACATGCTTGCACACACACACCTGCACACAATTTCGAACACATTGTTGTCTTTCATACGAGTTCAAGTACACAAACATAATCATATTCATCACGAAAACATAACATACATCTAAATCTACCAGCAATCATACCCAACCTACGATTCATTGGGAGCTAGTGACAAGGGCATGCAAAAGGGGAAACAATCCTAGTTTTCGGATGAATAATATGAACCTTAAGGGGTCTCTTGGGAAAGGGACCAAGAGAGAAGAAAACCCATACCTTTTTGACGTTAAACCCTTGACTTGATGCCCAAAAATTTCACCCAAGAACACGTCTAAGCCTCCTCAATGTCAACTCCACTCGAATGACAACCTCCCTTAGCCTAGTGTGCGATTAACGTTTGTTTTCTTGTGATTTCGTGTGAGTTCTTCAAGTGTGAAGAACTTGGTTTATTTTTCTGCTTTTGTATCTTATTTTGGCAGAGAATTTTTTTGAGAAAGAAGAAGAGAGATTGAGCGTGAGAGTGGAGAGATAAACGTGAGAGAGTGGGAGTTGTAGGAGGCTTAGGAGTCTAGTTTTAGGACGTAGTCAATAGGGTTTTGTTTATTTAACAAAATCTGATTTTTATTTTATTTTAAATTAGCTTATGAATAATAATTATTAATTAATTACATTAATTCAATAGCTTAAATAAAAATCACATTAATCCATTGCTTCCACCTAGGTTCGAACCCGGGTGGAGCAAGACTTCACTTCAAGAGCCCAATTTTGGTCCTCTCCCCAAATTACCCCTCCACCTTATTAATTAAATAATTAATTATATATTTATGGTAATTACGATACTAACCTTACACAGGAAAAAGACCATTTTACCCCTACACCCTTCAAACCTAAGATTTCCTCTTTTTAAGTCTGGTAAAGATTCCTTCGAGTAAATCTTCGTATTCGAGAGCCCTACATGGTTGGACCCAACCTTTACAAGATCAACTAACTCCCCAAGTTAGTTGGCTTGGCTGTAGCAAGGGTTCCGAGGTCTGTTTCTATGCTCATCAATCCGTGTGAACCCTGGTCTAATCGTAGGCATTCTTGACACATTAAGCATTACTTATCTTATCCATTTTTAGGGTTGTTACATTAACCCCCAGTTGGGAACATTCATCTCCAAATGACACTAATACTATCTAGCGTAATGCCAATCAGATCATAACATAATTACTATGCACAGTCAAACAATAGCAACAAAAATGGAGAGATAAGGAAACTTAGACTTAAGAGTAGGAAGTCTGACCTCAAAAGCTGAAAAGATGAGGGTAGAGGGATCTCCTGTCGGCCTTAGCCTCCCACGTAGCACCCTCAACAAGATGATTTCTCCACAAAACTTTCACTGTGGCAATCTCCTTGTTCCTCAGCCGCTTGATCTGTCTGTCTAAGATCTCAACAGGTATCTCCTCATAGGACAAGTCTTCATCGACCCCCAAACCTTCCACAGGTAGAATCGATGTTGGATCACCTAGGCACTTCTTTAACATAGATACATGAAAGACTGGATGGAGAGAAGCTAGCTCCGCAGGTAATGCCAACTCATACGCCACCTCACCCACACGCTGTAGGATCTCGTATGGCCCAACATACCTCGGACTTAACTTCCCCTTCCTGCCAAACCTCATCACCCCCTTCATAGGTGATATCTTCAGGTAGACCTGGTCACCAACATCAAACTCTAAGGGCCGTTTTCTGTTATCTGCATATGACTTCTGCCGACTGTAAGCAGTAGCCAACCTGTCCCTAATCACTCTGACCTTATCTAAGGCCTCATGAATGATCTCTAGACCCAAAATGGATGACTCTCCAACCTCGAACCACCCAACTGGAGATCTACACCTCCTACCATACAGTGCCTCAAACGGTGCCATCCCAATGCTGGAGTGATAGCTATTATTATACGAGAACTCTATCAAAGGCAGATGGTCACCCAGCTACCCCTGAAGTCAATCACACACGCTCTGAACATGTCCTCCAATGTCTGAATAGTGCGCTCTGCTTACCCATCAGTCTGAGGATGAAAGGCAGTACTAAGCTTTACCTGTGTGCCCGAACTCTTCTGGAAAGATCTCCAGAAATGTGAAGTAAACTGAGCTCCTCTATCTGAAATGATAGACAAAGGAATCTCATGCCATCTCACAATCTCATCAATGTAGAGTCTCGCATAATCCTCGGATCTGTAAGTAGACTTCACAGGGATAAAGTGGGAAGACTTAGTCATCCTGTCCACAATAACCCATATGGAGTCATGCTATCTCCTAGTCCTCGGAAGACCAACCACGAAATCTATATTAATGGCCTACCA
The DNA here is from genome assembly GCA_016801875.1 of Solanum sitiens. Lineage (NCBI taxonomy): Eukaryota > Viridiplantae > Streptophyta > Magnoliopsida > Solanales > Solanaceae > Solanum > Solanum sitiens. The sequence goes on from JABWTJ010000611.1 coordinate 158,197, forward strand.
CTTCCAAGTCGAAACCTCAATAATCTGAGTAAGACCGCCAGGCTTAAGAAGTTCTGCCTTAACCGGCTGACAATTAGGACACTTGGCCACATATTCAGCGATGTCCTTCTTCATGCCATCCCACCAATAAATCTACTTAAGATCATGATACATCTTGGTGGAACCTTGATGTATGGAATATCTGTAACCATAGGACTCTGCAACAATCCTGGTCCGCAAATCATCCACATCTGGTACACACAGCCTGTCTTGATACCTAAGTATGCCATCACATCCCAAAGCGAAAGACTCATTCATCTTTATCAACACTGAGTCCTTTAGCTCCATCAAGACAAGATCGATATGCTGACCGTGCTTGACTTCAACTACCAATGATGATTCAGAACTAGGATGAACTGAAACACCCCAACTAGTAGAGTCAACCAATCGCACACCCAGTCTGGCCAGTCTGTGTACATCTTTTGCCAACTCCTTCTTCTCATCCTCAATATGGGCTGTACTTCCCATGCTCATCCTGCTCAAAGCATCAGCTACAACATTAGCCTTACTTGAATGGTAGTGAACATTCATGTCATAGTCCTTCAACAGCTCCAACCATCTACGCTGACGTATATTCAACTCCCTCTGTGTGAACACGTACTGGAGACTCTTGTGGTCTGTGAACACATCCACATGCACTCCATACTAGTAGTGCCTCCACAGCTTCAGTCCAAACACCACAGCTGCCAACTCCAGGTCATGAGTGGGATAATTCTTCTCATGAACCTTGAGTTGTCTGGACGCATAGGACATCACCTTACCAACCTGCATAAGAACACAACTCAAACCTACCCTAGATGCATCACAATAAACAGTGTAATTCTCACCACACTTAGGCAGAGTAAGCACCGGGGCTGAAGTGAGTCTGTCCTTGAGCTCCTGGAAACTCTTCTCACAAGTCTTCGTCCATTTAAACTTGGCTTTCTTCTTAGTCAAAGCTGTCAGTGGGGCAGCAATGGAAGAAAGCCCTCCATGAACCTGCGGTAGTAACCAGCCGATCCCAGAAAGCTATAGATGTCAGTGGGAGTTAGAGGTTTTGGCCAATTCTTCACACCCTCAGTCTTCCTAGGATCCAACATCCACACCCTAATCGGACACAACATGACCTAGGAATGTCACTGATCTAAGCCAGAATTCACACTTGCTGAATTTGGCATACAACTGATGTTGTCTAAGTACCTGCAAGGTTTGTCTCAAATGATGTTCATGCTCTTCCTTGGTCCTAGAGTAGATGAGGATGTCGTCGATGAATACAATGACAAAAGAATCAAGGTATTCACGTAAGACTCGGTTCATGAGGTCCATAAATGTAGCAGGTGCATTGGTAAGACCAAATGACATAACTAAGAACTCATAATGACCATAACGGGTACGAAAGGCTTATTTGAGATATCTCCATCCCTAACCCTAAGCTGATGATACCCTAAACGAAGATCAATCTTAGAGAAGAAACTAGACCCTTGAAGCTGATCGAACAAATCATATATTCTGGGAAGTGGATACTTATTCTTTATAGTGACTTTGTTGAGATGCCGATAATCGATACACATTCTAAGTGTTCCATCCTTCTTTTTCATAAACAACACTGGAGCGCCCCAAGGGGATATGCTCGGCTGAATGAAACCCTTATCAGTGAGATCTTTTAACTGCAGCTTCAACTCCTTGAGTTCAGCTGGAGCCATCCTGTACCAGGGATGTCCTCACTTCTCCATCTGTCAACTCAGCTGGGTTAACATGCATCTCCATTCCAGCAGCTGGGGCCTGGGGAGAAAATTGGTTGCCCCCAGCAGTTGCTTTTGCTATTCTCCGACCAGCGTTCCTCCTTGTGTTCATTTTTTGAAAAAGTAGAATTGATGTTAGGTACGCTCATAACACTAAGGAATCAGATATTAGAGAAGGCAAGATAAGATCAGAAGAAGGGAAATTTTCCTACGCATCATGCAGTCTCTAATTCATGATAGTGGTGCACTTCACTACCATAAGTTAGAAACTACTCGATGTGGTTCATGTGAACTTATAATCCTTTGAATTTAACCTAGGGCTCTGATACCAACTTTGTCACGATAGGAATCTAGACCCCAGATGAGACCGACGTTGTTGACCTCTTAGAGGTCGCAGACAAGCCTACATAAGTCATCGTTACTTCATCTAGGTTAATTTTAGCGAAAAATTTGAACTTTTTGTTACTTAACATTCATGTAAGACATTCTACTAAACTCATAAACGTTCACAATCAACCATCTAATATTAAGATCATCAAATGAAAGAAATACTTTCATACTACATTAAGTGTATACTTGCCAAAATGGCACCAATACAATGTCTGAAATAAGATGAGAAAGAAAAGCTAGTGGAACATACTCCACTAACTCAAACCTAAATCTAAGCTAGAATATAATGGGCAAGCGTCCTCGAAAGCATGAGGGCCTACCAAATCCGGATGAATGCTACACGTCCGGATAGCTGCAACATCGTACTATAAGCTCTAACGTCCACATATGCCTGCACCTAAAAGTAGATATTGTATGGGATTAGTACACACTTGTACTAAGTATGGGTATATGCAAGCACACACCAAGGACATGCATCAGTAAGAATAACTCTTTCATAACAACATGATTATGGAAAGTCAAGTCAGTGGACTTGCCAAATAGGGATTAGGAAAGTTAATGAGATTTCCAAATTTGGATTAGGAAAGTCAGTGAGCTTTCCAAATTTGGATTAGGAAAGTTAGTGAACTTTCGAAATTTGGATTAGGAAAGTCATGCCATGAGAGTAACATGCATCATCATACTTATCATATTGAACACAACACATAACATCTTACACATAGCACATATCATATTGCATATAGCACATAACATCTTTCATATCATTCATTCATATGCCATGAGACCTTGGAATCATGGACTTGACATTAAAACTTCCCAAAATGAGGGCTCAACATATGGGACCTCAACTAGGGAGCCTTCTTTAACAAACACAAAGTCTGCTGCATTCATTCATACGTACTTCATTTCATTCATTCATAATCTAGTGTAAACACCAGCTATACCTAGGATGTAGTTTAAGACTCTCATCGGGTTTGCTGTGATATGATCAAGAATAACCTAGTGTCATTACTTGAGTCTAGCTCACCTCTTGATTATCCTATCCTATCACCTTTGGTATCGTTCATTTCATTATGTGAATCATTTGAGGCTGGCCTCATTCATTCATTGCGAACATTAACTTTAACCGACATAGATCATGTGAGCATCATGAAATCTAGTGTCTCCCCCACACCGAAAAGAGGTGGAATCATCGGCCAAAGTGACCCAAAACATGCTAGCGTACATGGGAATTTAACCCCGCCAGATCCCTATATTGGCAGTATAGGTTCGAAGACTAGGAGATATAAGTAGACCCATACCTTGTATGCCGGACAGTCTCATCTCATGAGAGTTACGTGAACCTCCGTCCTTCCCAAAAGAAGGCATCACCGCTCATAGCTAGTCTATCGGTTCTCAGTATAAAGTTCTATTACATTCAACTCATACGTCATGGAAGCTGGCTTCTAGTATGAGGACATCATAGCTCAATAGATGATTTCTCATCTCATCATTAGTATTAAGTGTGTTAATCTCAATACTTTCATTAGAGTGTTCATAGAGACTGGTCTCTTCATTAACTTTACACTCTCATAGGTGAGTACGTTTTGGTAACATTTACTTATGCTCATTTGAGATTGTTCTCATCTTTCACATTAACCTCATATCATGTTGTCACCACATTCATTAATATTAGCACATTTGCTCTTCATAATTACTCACCCCCTTTTTACGTCAATGTTCATTTCATCATATGCCAATGCACTTGGCTATTGTGTGTTTCACATTCTTACTTAACCCTTCTAGGGTTTCATCATTTCATTACATAATATTCATTTCATCGCATGCCAATTTACTTGGCCATTTAGTGTGTTTTACACTCGTACTTAACCCTTCTAGGGTTACTTCATTTCATTACATACATCTTAGGTTCACTTATTTTTAAACGTATGCTAGACTTATGGGTCTATACATACAAGTCATGAGGCTTCATTCATAGTTCGTTAAGTGACTCATAGCAACCTAAGATTATGTCGTACAAGACTTATGCATCTTGTATGTATGCCAAGATCTCGATTTTGATCTAAGTGGGTGGAATTATTCTTCAACATTTAATTCACGTATGACTTATGTATCAATACGGAATTTGGGCAAGGGAACCCAAGTTCGAATCCCTTGAACAACACTTTAATATTTCCTTTTTATTTTCTTTAATTTCAGTCCTTTAAGGCATTGGGAGCCGAGATCGAGCCCCAACAGCATCACCTCTTTTCTCTTTATTTTTCTTTTACTCGTTTGGGGATTGAGAGTTTGTGGGGTCGAACCCATACAACCTTCTTATTTTAATTTCATTTAAATGTTGACTATCTATGCGTTGGCAGTGAGGTTGTGGGATCGAGCCCCCACAACCTCACTTTATTTTCTTTTTATTTTCCCTTTCTCCTTTACTCTCCTTCACAGCCTTGAGGTATTGGGTTCGATTCCCACGCCTCACATTTCTTTTCTTTTCTTTTTCCTTTACCTCACTCGCTGCCTGGAGGTCGTGGGTTCGATTCCCAAGCCTCCCATTTTATTTTATTAAATTTCTTGTTCCTTACATTTTTAGCCAGTACACCCAGTATCGATTCCCCTTGACCCCATTTTCAATTTTTTTTCGTTTCTAAGGAAGATTCACGGATGAGGTCACAGGTTCGAATCCTGGTGGCCTCATCCCTTTTTCACTCAATTAATTTCCAGATTTATTCCTCTATATTTAGCCTAAACTAAACTTGTAAGTTTGCTGGAAATTTAGTCATTTTTTAAGCTTATTTTCACCAACGTTTTCACTTGAAATCTTAGGGAAATTCATAGATCATTTAACACTTTTTGGGGTGCATTTTTCATTGATTCGTTTAGCCAAAAGATTGATACTCAAATCAGACACACTTTCATTTTGTTGAACATCACGATTTACATAGGTTTATGCACGTAAAATGACAACCATAACATTATGAATTTTGGAGCTTTAACCCGAAAACTTTAGTTACTATAACATGCTTGCACACACACACTTGCACATAATTTCGAACACATGATTGTCTTTCATACGATTTCAAGTACACAAACATAATCATATTCATCACGAAAACATAACATACATCTAAATCTACCAGCAATCATACCCAATCTACGATTCATTGGGAGCTAGTGACAAGGGCATGCAAAAGCGGAAACAATCCTAGTTTTCGGATAAATAATTTGAACTTTAAGGGGGGTCTCTTGGGAAAGGGAACAAGAGAGAAGAAAACCCATACCTTTTTGACGTTAAAACCTTGACTTGCTTCCCAAAAACATCACCCAAGAATACGTCTAAGCCTCCTCAATGTCAACTCCACTCGAATGACAACCTCCCTTAGCCTAGTGTGCGATTAACGTTTGTTTTCTTGTGATTTCGTGTGAGTTCTTCAAGTGTGAAGAACTTGGTTTATTTTTCTGCTATTGTATATTATTTTGGCAAAGAATTTTCGTGAGAAAGAAGAAGAGAGATTGAGCATGAGAGTGAAGAGATAAACGTGAGAGAGTGGGAGTTGTAGGAGGCTTAGGAGTCTAGTTTTAGGACTTAGTCAATAGGGTTTTGTTTATTTAATAAAATCTGATTTTTGTTTTATTTTAAATTAGCTAATGGATAATAATTATTAATTAATTACATTAATTCAGTAGCTTAAATAAAAATCACATTAATTCATTGCTTCCACCTAGGTTCGAACCCGGGTGGAGCAAGACTTCACTTCAAGAGCCCAATTTTGGCCCTCTCTCCCCAAATTGCCCCTCCATCTTATTAATTAAATAATTAATTATATATTGAGGGTAATTACGATACTACCCTTAGACAGGAAAAAGACAATTTTACCCCTACACACTTCAAACCTAAGTTTTCCTCTTTCTAAGTCCGGTAAAGATTCCTTCGAGTAAATCTTCGTATTCGAGAGCCCTACATGGTTGGACCCAACCTTTACAAGCTCAACTAACTCCCCAAGTTAGTTGGCTTGTCTGTAGTAAGGGTTCCGAGGTCTGGTTCTACGCGCATCAATCCATGTGAACCCTGGTCTAATCGTAGGCATTCTTGACACATTAAGCATTACTTATCTTATCCATTTTTAGGGTTGTTACATTAACCCCCCCTTAGGAACATTCGTCCCCGAATGACACTACTACTATCTAGCGTAATGCCAGTCAGATCATAACATAATCACTATGCACAGTCAAGCAATAGCAATAAAAATAGAGAGATAAATAAACTTAGACTTAAGAGTAGGAAGTCTAACCTCAAAAGCTGAAAAGATGAGGGTAGTGGGATCTCATGTCGGCGTCAGCCTTTCACGTAGCACCCTCAACAAGATGATTTCTCCACAATACTTTCACTGTGGCAATCTCCTTGTTCCTCAGCCGCTTGATCTGTCTGTCAAAGATCTCAACAGGTATCTCCTCATAGGACAAGTCTTCATCGACCCCCAAACCTTCCATAGGTAGAATCGATGTTGGATCACCTAGGCACTTCTTTATCATGGATACATGAAAGACTGGATGGATAGAAGCTAGATCCGCAGGCAATGCCAACTCATAGGCCACCTCACCCACACGCTGTAGGATCTCGTATGGCCCAACATACCTCGGACTCAACTTCCCCTTCCTGCCAAACCTCATCACCCCCTTCATAGGTGATATCTTCAGGTAGACCTGGTCACCAACATCAAACTCTAAGGGCCGTTTTCTATTATTTGCATATGACTTCTGCCGACTGTAAGCAGTAGTCAACCTGTCCCTAATCACTCTGACCTTATCTAAGGCCTCATGAATGATCTTTGGACCCAAAATGGATTACTCTCCAACCTCGAACCACCCAACTGGAGATCTACACCTCCTACCATACAGTGCCTCAAACGGTGCCATCCCAATGCTGGAGTGATAGCTATTATTATACGAGAACTCTATCAAAGGCAGATGGTCACGCAGCTACCCCTGAAGTCAATCACACACGCTCTGAACATGTCCTCCAATGTCTGAATGGTGCGCTCTGCTTGCCCATCAGTCTGAGGATGAAAGGCCGTACTAAGCTTTACCTGCGTGCCTAAGCTCTTCTGGAAAGATCTCCAGAAATTTGAAGTAAACTGAGCTCCTCTATTTGAAATGATAGACAAAGGAATCCTATGCCATCTCACAATCACATCAATGTAGAGTCTCGCATAATCCTCGGCTCTGTAAGTAAACTTCACAGGGATAAAGTGGAAAGACTTAGTCATCCTGTCCACAATAACCCATATGGAGTCATGCTGTCTCCTAGTCCTCGGAAGACCAACCACAAAGTCCATATTAATGGCCTACCACTTCCAAGTCGGACCCTCAATAATCTGAGTAAGACCGCCATGCTTAAGATGTTCTGCCTTAACCTGCTGACAATTAGGACACTTGGCCACATATTCTGCAATGTCCTTCTTCATGCCATCCCACCAATAAATCTGCTTAAGATCATGATACATCTTGGTGGAACCTGGATGTATGGAATATATGGAACCATGGGCCTCTGCAACAATCCTGGTCCGCAAATCATCCACATCTGGCACACACAGCCTGTCCTGATATCTAAGTATGCCATCACATCCCAAAGCGAAAGACTCATTCATCTTCATCAGCACTGAGTCCTTCAGCTCCATCAACACGAGATCTAGATGCTGACCGTGCTTGACTTCAACTACCAAGGATGATTCAGAACTAGGATGAACTGAAAAATCCCCACTAGTGGAGTCAACCAAACGCACACCCATTCTGGCCAGTCTGTGTACATCTTTTACCAGCTCCTTCTTCTCATCCTCAATGTGAGTTATACTTTCCATGCTCATCCTTCTCAAAGCATCAGCTACAATATTAGCCTTACCTGGATGATAGTGCACATTCATGTCATAATCCTTCAACAGCTCCAACCATCTCCGCTGACGTAGATTCAACTCCCTCTGTGTGAACACGTACTGGAGACTCTTCTGGTCTGTGAACACATCTACATGCACTCCATACAGATAATGCCTCCAGAGCTTCAGTGCAAATACCACTGCTGCCAACTCCAGGTCATGAGTGGGATAATTCTTCTCATGAACCTTGAGCTGTCTGGATGCATAGGCTATCACCTTACCAACCTACATAAGAACACAACCCAAACCAACCCTAGATGCATCAAAATAAATAGTGTAATTCTCACCACACTTAGGCAAAGTAAGCACCGGGGCTGAAGTGAGTCTGTCCTTGAGCTCCTGGAAACTCTTCTCACAAGTCTTCGTCCATTCAAACTTGGCTTTCTTCTTAGTCAAAGCTGTCAGTGGGGCAGCAATGGAAGAAAAGCCCTCCACGGACCTGCGGTAGTAAACAGCCAATCCCAGAAAGCTACGAATGTCAGTGGGAGTAAGAGGTTTTGGCCAGTTTTTCACAGCCTCAGTCTTCCTGGGATCCACCTCCACACCCTAATCGGACACAACATGACCCAGGAAGGTCACTGATCTAAGCCAGAATTCACACTTGCTGAATTTGGCATACAGCTGATGTTGTCTAAGTACCTTCAAGGTTAGTCTCAAATGATGTTCATGCTCTTCCTTGGTCCTAAAGTAGATAAGGATGTCGTCGATGAATACAATGACGAAAGAATCAAGGTATTCACGGAGGAATCGGTTCATGAGGTCCATAAATGCAGTAGGTGCATTCGTAAGACCAAATGACATAACTAAGAACTCATAATGACCATAACGGGTACGAAAGGCTTTCTTTGGGATATCTCCATCCCTAACCCTAAGTTGATGTTACTTTGAACGAAGATCAATCTTAGAGAAGAAACTAGACCCTTGAAGCTAATCGAACAAATCATCTATTCTGGGAAGTGGATACTTATTCTTTATAGTGACTTTGTTGAGCTGCCAATAATTGATACACATTCTAAGTGTTCCATCCTTCTTTTCACAAACAACACTGGAGCGCCCCAAGGGGATATGCTCGGCTGAATGAAACCCTTATCAGTGAGTTCTTTTAACTGCAGCTTCTACTCCTTGAGTTCTGCTGGAGCCATCCTGTACCAGGGATGTCCTCACTTCTTCATCTGTCAACTCAGCTTTGTTAACATGCATCTCCATTCCAGAAACTGGGGCCTGGGGAGGAACTTGGTTGCCCCCACCAGTTGCTTTTCCTATTCTCCGACCAGCATTCCTCCTTGTGTTCATTTTCTGAAAAAGTAGAATTAATGTTAGATACGCTCATAACACCAAGGAATTAGACATTAGAGAAGGCACGATAATATCAGAAGAGGGGAAATTTTCCTACGCGTCATGCACTCTCTAATTCATGATAGTGGTGCACTTCACTACCAAAAGTTAGAAACTACTCGATGTGGTTGATGTGAACTTATAATCCTTGGAATTTAACCTAGGGCTCTGATACCAATTTTGTCACGACCGAAATCTAGACCCCAGACGAGACCGACGTCGTTGATCTCTCAGAGGTCGCAGACAAGCCTACATACGTCATCGTTACTTCATCTAGGTTAATTTTAGCGGAAAATTTGAACTTTTTGTTACTTAACATTCATGTAAGACATTCTACTTAAACTCAAAAACGTTCACAATCAACCATCTAATATTAAGATCATCAAATGAAAGAAATACTTCCATACTACATTAAGTGTATATTTGCCAAAATGGCACCAATACAATGTCTTAAATAAGATAAGAAAGAAACGCTAGTGGAACATACTCCACTAACTCAAACCTAAATCTAAGCTAGAATATAATGGGCAAGCGTCCTCGAAAGCATGAGGGCCTACCAAATCCGGATGAATGCTACATGTCCGAATAGCTGCAACGTCGTACTGTAAGCTCTAACGTCCACATATGCCTGCACCTAAAAGTAGATATTGTATGGGATGAGTACACACTTGTACTAAGTATGGGTATATGCAAGCACACACCAAGGACATGCATCAGTAAGAATAGCTCTTTCATAACAACATGATTATGGAAAGTCAAGTCAGTGGACTTGCCAAATTGGGATTAGGAAAGTTAATGAGCTTTCCAAATTTGGATTAGGAAAGTCAGTGAGCTTTCGAAATTTGGATTAGGAAAGTCATGCCATGAGAGTAACATGCATCATCATACTTATCATATTGCACACAGCACATAACTTCTTACACATAGCACATATCATATTGCATATAGCACATAACATCTTTCATATCATTCATTCATATGCCATGAGACCTTGGAATCATGGACTTAACATTAAGACTTCCCAAAATGAGGGCTCAACATATGGGACCTCAACTAGGGAGCCTTCTTTAACAAACACAGAGTCTGCTTTATTCATTCATACATACTTCATTTCATTCATTCATAAGCTAGTGTAAATAACAGATATACCTAGGATGTAGTTTAAGACTCTCATCGGGTTTGCTGTGATATGATCAAGAATAACCTAGTGTCATTACTTGAGTCTAGCTCACCTCTTGATTGTCATATCCTATCACCTTTGGTATCGTTTATTTCATTATGTGAATCATTTGAGGCTGGCCTCATTCATTCATTGGGAACTTTAACTTTAACCGACATAGATCATGTGAGAATCATGAAATACTGTGTCTCTCCCACACCGAAAAGAGGTGGAATCACCGGCCAAAGTGACCCAAAACATGCTAGCGTACATGGGAATTTAACCCCGCCAGATCCCTATATTGGCAGTATAGGTTCGAAGACTAGGAGATATAAGGAGACCCATACCCGGCATGCCAGACAGTCTCATCTCATGAGAGTTACGTGAACCTCGACCCTTCCCGAAAGAAGGCATCACCGCTCATAGCTAGTCTATCGGTCCTCAGTATAAAGTTTCATTACATTCAACTCTTACGTCATGGAAGCTGGCTTCTAGTATGAGGACATCATAGCTCAATAGATGATTTCTCATCTCATGATTAGTATTAAGTTTGTTAATCTCAATACTTTCATTAGAATGTTTATATAGACTGGTCTCTTCATTAACTTAACACTCTCATAGGTGAGTACGTTTTGGTAACATTTACTTAGGCTCATTTGAGATTGTTCTCATCTTTGACATTAGCCTCATATCATGTTGTCACCACCTTCATTAACATTCACACATTTGCTCATCATGATTACTCACCTCTTTTTACGTGAATGTTCATTTCATCATATGCCAATGCACTTGGCCATTTGTGTGTTTCACATTCTTACTTAACCCTTCTAGGGTTTCATCATTTCATTACATAATATTCATTTCATCGTATGCCAATGCACTTGGCCATTTAGTGTTTTTTACACTCGTACTTAACCCTTCTAGGGTTACTTTATTTCATTACATACATCTTAGGTTCACTTATTTTTAAACGTATGCTAGACTTATGGGTCTATACATACAAGTCATGAGGCTTCATTCATAGTTCGTTAAGTGACTCATATCTTTCCACTACACCATTTTAAGTCTACGGCCACCCCTGTAAAGTGTAGTCTTAACTAGCAAAAAGTGTGGCCTTTGATAAAAGGCAACACTTTTGGATTTTAAGCAACACTTTTCCTGGGGTGCCCAAAAGAAGCTTAACCTTAGAATTTAGGCAACACTTTTCAAGTGTTGCCTTATTAGCTACACTTAAAAGCGTAGCCTTAAAGGAAAAATGGCAACGCTTTTATGTACCTCATATAGCAATATTTTTATCTCATACAACTACACTTTCAAGCGTGGCCTTTGCTTCCTTATTGCCAACAATTATAAAGTGTTGTCTTTTCTATCTAATGTATGACAACGATTTTAAAGTGTTGCCTTTTCTATCTAATGTATGACAACACTTTGAAGTGTAGTCCTTGCCCATGTTCATACCACAATTTAAAGCCTTATGACTACACTTTTAAGTGTGGTAATACTATTTTGACTACCAAATATTTATATGCTACAATTTCTAATTAAAAACACCAATATTGTTTTGCAATAAATAATCTCAAGCATTAAATTTGCTAATATGTAATTCAAATATATAGATTTACAATAAACTTCAAAAGATAGCATGTCTTGTGTACATACACATACCTATAACGCAATATTCTAATATGTATACACAATAGTTCAAAAGTACTCTTACAATAGTTCAATTTATTCTAGCAATAAATATATTTCACAAAATCAAACATAATGTATTCAAACTTTAACAATAGTTTAAAAACTCTTCATCATCCACTTCAATGAGATCAAATTGACTTGCGGCGACCCTTCAAATTTGATCACCTCCATTTCCCTACACATTTAAATTGTACAACTAATCATATTGAAACAGTACATTATTGAAGAGGCAAGAAGTTCCAGATTGCAAATTGTAGGCTGCAGAGTTTTTGAGTTCCAAATTGCAGTTCCAGATTCTAGATTATTGCCGAGCACATATTACATGATTTCTAGATTGTAGGTTCCTGATTCCAATTTGCACAATGCAGATTATAGTTCAATATTTTAGGTTCTAGATTGCATATTACACATTACAGATTAATGCATATTACAAATTACAGTTCCAGATTTCAAATTATTGCAAATTATAGATTGCAATTCTAAATTGCAGCTTCCAGATTCCAGATTGTAGACAACAGTTCAAGATTGCAGTTTCCAAATTGCAAATTGCATATTATAGTTCACAAATCAAAATTTAATGGCCAAAAAACTTTAAGAATTTCATAGTCCACTTCAAGCATACCTTAGGCTGTCTCCCAGCAGCTAGAACATTAAAATGTATCAATACCTACAGTAAAATAAGACGATAATTGAAGTAAAACAAGTGTCAAATAGTGAACAAAAATCAAACAACAAGAAACTACAAAGAAGTCAAATAACACTCAACTACGTAACTAACCTTTTATCCCAATTTGAGTTGTCCATAATCTGTTATCTAAGTTCATATGCTTGGTCAGTTCAAACTACGTCATATTATATCTAACCTATGTAATACCCTCTCACCTTCTGTATCACAAATAAGCCAAGCCTATTGAAGAATGACAATAAAAAGTAAAATTATTGATTGTCGTCTTATTAGATAAACCAAATAGGAGAAATTATAATTCAAAAGTCAGAACCTGTTCAATGGTATAGTAGTTATACAGCTTCTCAGAGCACAGAGTGTTTGAATAAGTAGTCGAATTGAGATACATCAAAACCAAAAACTAATGAGGATGTAAGCAGCAATACAATGTTATGCTATTTACAAGTGATATATTACTGGAGCACGAGAAGTAAAAAAAAGAACTTATAACTTGAAATCTAATATAAGTTATATGTTTGTGCGATAGTGGATATGTAAATAAAAAACAAGCTGCAAGATGGTACAAATAGTGTGGTTTAGTGGATCTTATGTTCTGCAATATTTGTTTTCATATAACATGATGAAAATATCATTTGTCTTTTATGAGCATGTAGGTGGCTTATCACTTCTTTTGATTAAGATGTTAATCTGCAGCAACAGTAAGAAGAAACACTACTGAGTAATCAGGAAAATAAATTAACTTATGGTGCCAACTTTCAATTGCATAATGTTGTAGAAAAAATCCTTTACCTCATCTCTAACTAATATTATATAGTAATACGTTAGCAAAAAAAATGTAAACTTGAGATCGAGCCTCTAGTTTGTAAACTTTTCTTCATCCGAAGAAAGGAATCAATCTATCTTTTCTGATAGTCTTTTTCCTTTATAGTATTAAAGTCTGGCTCTTGCATTTTTATTATATGTGTGGAATGATCGTACCTTGTGTGTGATACATTCAATTGCATAATGCCCTAGGAAAGATCCCTTTATCTCATATCTAATCTTATAGATAATACATTTTAGCAAAACAATTGTTACTGAAGAGAAAAAAGTTACTTTTGTTAGCGGGAAGAAAACTTCTACCACCAAGAATAATGTTATAATTGTAGCTTTGGTTCATTTCCTTTTATACATTGACAGAAAAATGGGATAACATGAGGACGAAGAATCTGTAATAGAATCAGTAAGTTGGGAATGACAGTAAGCACAACCGCACATTCTCCAACAACATTTTGTACGATGAAAGTTTTACCAGGCACTGAATATCAGAGGAATGAGTTGCTATCCCACTTTCTTTTTTGAATATCTAGTTTAAATTTTTACCAAGAACATTGATTTTAGAGGTATAGTTACATTATCATTCTATCTATTGTTATTAAAGTGCTCTGTGTCATACAACAAGCAGGAGAAGTGGTCTGTAGAGAAATGTGTTGAAGGCAACATGGTTAAATAGTCAAAAGACAAAGACAATAATATAAGGTAAAAATCAACAGTTTCATGCTAAATCTTTTTTATAGTTTACTTTTGATAAGGTCAAAACTATGTATAAAAAATACTTGTAAACTCGAGAAAAATGAAAATTCCATCAAATACCATAAAAGGATAATTACTGGTAATGAATTTCTCAGTAGAAGACATGATTAAGAATCAAGTTGTAGTAATGGACCTACAAAGTAGAACACAAACAATTGATCATTGATGCTGGAGTTTTTCCTCATCCTTTAAGTCTCCTGAAGAGGCACAGACCATCCTCCTGAAACAATAAAAACCAAAATTGTTAGGTTAGTTTATTCTTATCTGGTAACATTGTTATTGAGAATGTACGGAAAAAAGACCTCTTCGTCTTACTTCATCTATATTTTGTGACTATAGCATTGAAGGTGGTATCCCTCTACTTCTTGAGTTGATTGAATTTGTTCATTCAGAGGTGCAGAGAGCAGCCGCAGAATGCTTACAAACATTAGAATTCTTTTTTTTAAAATTTCATTTGACTTCCAGAAAGTTTTCAGAAGAACTCTGATACTAAGGGAAAATGTGATTATCAAATTGATTATAAACGAGCTCCTTGATTCTCAGAAGCATATAAGACTAATGATCAAAGAACATTACACTCAAGAATAAGCTTCAGAATTTGTCTATGGAGGACATTGACATACTTACGACATTGTCACCACAAGTTAAAAAGCGTGTTGATGGTTTAAGAGAGTTGCAGCGTCAAGAGAGAGTTGCAGCGTCAACATGATAAACTGCAAGCTATGTTTTTGAAGGAGAGTGCTGCACTTGAAAATAAATAGCAGAAGTTGTATGAACCGCTTTACACAAAGATATATGAAATAGTAAATGGCATTGTTGAAGTGGAAGGTGTCAATGTGGCTCCCCTGCACCCAGGGAGATAATAAAGGGACAGAAGATGGTACTGAGAAATGTGTTCCAAACTTCTGGCTGAATACTATGCTGAATAACAGATATACTGGAATTTCTTTCTTTTGTTTTCCATTTCCATATAAAGAGAAAGAGGAGAGAGAAAACGAGGAAAGAGAGAGAGAGAGATCTTGTGTGTGTTTATATATGTTTATGCGCGCACACACATATTATATATATATATATATATATATATATATATATATATATATATATATATATATAATATGTGTTTATATATGTTTTAAAAGAAGCAAATCTGTGGGAATATTTTTGTAGTGGAATTGTGAAATTGCATATGACATTTAAAGATTGCAGAATGGAAAATGGCATATTCTTTTGGGGCCCTTAACATCTAAAGAGTGGTGTGAGCCAAATTATGTGCAGTCATCCTTAACATCTAAAGAGAAAAGGTTCAGTGTCTTTATATGTCAAACATAATACTTGCCTTGGGGAGTATGGCATATCATGCCACTTTGCGGAAGATGCAACAGCAAGGTGATAGACACCAATGGTCTGGGAGAGGCTTCTGTATATCTATATCCTCTATTCACTAGATTGGCATTATCGGAGTACAATGTCCACCTTTCGGTTCCTTTATGGTGCACTCTTTGTGATTTATAATATAGCTGCATTATGCATAAAAAAGGAACATTAGAATTGAAGAATGGTGAAAACTAGAGTAAAAAGGTCTAGAAAACAAGAGCAAAACTGGACGTCACATAGCTACTTGCAAATTACCTGACTAATGGCATATTGAGCATCATAGTGGTCAGTACTATTTACAGAATAATAACCCTTTAAATCCAATCAAAAGTTATAGCATCGATAACACAAGTTGTGTGGGATCAAGGAGGAGAGGAAATTAAAGGAGTCAAGCAGATAGCCACAACATGAAATCATTATGTTTATTTCTAGCGAGTTTTCACCATGCCTGATGTTCCTATATAACAATAATTAATAAGCATACAAAAATTACAATTTAAGGATGGTGAAAACTACAGAAAAATGGTCAGCAAAACAAAGAATTACATAGCTAATTGTAGATTACCTGTAAAGCCACAATAGAAAAACTGGGAGTCTGTCATGCTATCAAAAACATTATTGTATTTTAGACATCAGTGACTCTACTTGCTGGAACATTTTCTCTTGCACAATCAATGGGCTATAACAACATTAACAGTTTCAAGTTTGATATAATTGAGTGTCATTTGTTCATATATTTAGGAACATTTTTTTTCCAAATGGATTTGGCATAATACATCCATAAAACAACTATCATTACTACTTATGTGGTAACTCTTCTAAGTAGATGTGCATCTCTTTTTTGTTAATTTGCATATCTATCATCTGCTTATGTATGTCTATGTGTGTCTATAAAGCACACAAAAATCATTCTAACATTGGGACCGTAAACTAGTAAAGGAAAATAACAAACAACATACTACTAATAAGCATGACATGACAACCTATATTCTCATGAACGATTTCAATCTGTATTAGCTTATAAGTTAAAGGAAAAACAGAAATTATCATGCTTAATTAATTAGTATACAGAATGACAAAGAATCAACTAATGGGTGTAATACTACTACAATCTGGAATCCCAAAAATTAACAGCACAACAAACAAAAATCCACCCCCACACAATAAGCCGAGATGCAGCAAATTCAAACTTTTAAAGGTAGAAACTTATAGATGATAAACTCTATTCCTACAAAACTCTTTCGAGGTATTGAAGCTTCAGGATATAATCTACACTGCTCTGTCCCTGGTGAACAACGACAAAAGTGTAAGGAATTTTGAAATGTCAGCGACAAAGAAAAAAAATCTTAAATGGAGCTAAATGAGCTTCAGTTCAAAATTTTCATTTCTCAAAAGACAGTGAAAAATCAGAGAACAATGTTGAAATCAGAAAAAATCTTGAATAGAGTGAAGTGTTTTGTGAAAAATCATTAATTTGTGTGTTGATTCAACCATAATCTCATTATTTTTTATCAACAACTTACTAGTCTCAAACAAAGAACCATTCACTATCCATTGTTCTCATCAAAATTACAGTAAAACAAAAGTACCAGAATTACTAGAAAACATAAAGACATGTAATGGAATGAACTTTGAAGAGTGAGTAGCACAAATACCATCCCTACCGTGCTTGACAGGCTTGTAAGAGATGGAGAAAACATTTACGTAGTGACTAATAATCTCAGGCTTGACCTCAATTGGATTGAAATTAAATTTTTACCTTTGTATAATACAATAACATTTCAAATAATCTCAGGAACAATGACCATGTTCCTCATATGTGTTCTCACAACCTCTGGCTTCTCACCAGGTGGGGCCTCACGTTTAACCTTGCGGAGCTTTTTGATGAAAGCCATAGGCTTCCTTATCAAACAACGCTGGAATATTCTGCGAGGAAGAGTAGGGAGAAGCTTAACAAGCTCATCGGTAGACATGTCAAGAAGGAATTCAGATCTACTCCTCTATAGCTGAACTTCTTGAACGTTCCCTTTCTTGGATTTCAGGTAGCAACATCAGCTTCAACTTCCACCATGGCTTCAAAAATTAATTGGCTGCTAAGCTCTTATGAAAGTGAGTAGTGACTGTAGCTAGGGTTTTGAGAATAACAACGAAAGAGCTCTTTTAGAAATTTGGAGTGTTTTTCAATTCTTTATTAATTTTCTTTATGGCCAAATAAAAATGGGAAGGAGAGTTAAATTTGTTGGAGGGAATATAATATTTTAGTGAAAAATTATAAGGCCACACTAGACAAGTGTTGTTTTTATAATTATAAAAATAGCACACTTTAAAAGTGTAGTCATATATATAAATAGGTGTGGTCAATTATATCATGATCACACTACACTTATAAAGTGTAGCCTATAGTTATAAAGAGCACGCTTTACAAGTGTTGTCAATATTACTGTAGTCAAAAGCTAAAAACTAAAAGTGTAGCCTTAAAAGCTTTAGGCAACATTTTACAAGAGTTGTCTTGATTTAGTGTTGCTTTAGGCCTAAAATGGTGTAGTGTTCTAAGATTATGTAGTACAAGACTTATGCATCTTGTATGTATGCCAAGATCTCGATTTCGATCTAAGTGGGTGGCATTATTCTTGAACTTTTAATTCACGTATGACTTATATATCAATACGGAATTTGGGCAAGGGAACCCAAGTTCGAATCCCTTGAACAACACTTTAATATTTTCTTTTTATTTTCTTTAATTTCAGTCCTTTAAGGCGTTGGGATCCGAGATCGAGCCCCAACATCATCACCTCTTTTCTCTTTATTTTTCTTTTACTCGTTCGGGGACTGAGAGGTTGTGGGGTCGAACCCCCACAGCCTCTTTATTTTAATTTCATTTAAATGTTGACTATCTCTGCGTTGGCAGTGAGGTTGTGGGATCGAGCCCCCACAGCCTCAATTTATTTTCTTTTTATTTTCCCTTTCTCCTTTACTCTCCTTCACAACCTTGAGGTTGTGGGTTCGATTCACACGCCTCACATTTCTTTTCTTTTATTTTTCCTTTACCTCACTCGCTGCCTGGAGGTCATGGGTTTGATTCCCACGCCTCCCATTTTATTTTATTAACTTTCTTGTTCCTTACATTTTTAGCCAGTACACCCAGTATCGATTCCCCTTGACCCCATTTTCATTTTTTTTTCGTTTCTAAGGCAGATTCACGGATGAGGTCACAGGTTCGAATCCTGGTGGCCTCATCCCTTTTTCACTCAATTAATTTCCAGATTTATTCCTCTATATTTAGCCTAAACTAAACTTGTAAGTTTACTGGAAATTTATTCATTTTTTTAGCTTATTTTCACCAACATTTTCATTTGAAATCTTAGGGAAATTCATAGATCATTTAACACTTTTTGGGGTGCATTTTTCATATTCGTTTAGCCAAAAGATTGATACTCAAATCAGCCACACTTTCATTTTAATGAACATCACGATTTACATAGGTTTATGCACGTAAAATGACAACCATAACATTATGAATTTTGGAGCTTTAACCCAAACACTTTAGTTACTGTAACATGCTTGCACACACACACTTGCACATAATTTCGAACACATGGTTGTCTTTCATACGATTTCAAGTAAACAAACATAATCATATTCGTCACGAAAAAAAAAACATACATCTAAATCTACCAGCAATCATACCCAACCTACGATTCATTGGGAGCTAGTGACAGGGGCATGCAAAAGGGGAAACAATCCTAGTTTTTGGATGAATAATATGAACCTTAAGGGGTCTCTTGGGAAAGGGACCAAGAGAGAAGAAAACCCATACCTTTTTGACGTTAAACCCTTGACTTGCTGCCCAAAAACTTCACCCAAGAACAAGTCTAAGCCTCCTCAATGTCAACTCCACTCGAATGACAACCTCCCTTAGCCTAGTGTGCGATTAACGTTTGTTTTCTTGTGATTTCGTGTGAGTTCTTCAAGTGTGAACAACTTGGTTTATTTTCTGCTTTTGTATCTTATTTTGGCAGAGAATTTTCGTGAGAAAGAAGAAGAGATATTGAGCATGAGAGTGGAGAGATAAACGTGAGAGAGTGGGAGTTGTAGGAGGCTTAGGAGTCTAGTTTTAGGACTTAGTCAATAGGGTTTTGTTCATTAAATAAAATCTGATTTTTATTTTATTTTAAATCAGCTAATGAATAATAATTATTAATTAATTACATTAATTCAATAGCTTAAATAAAAATCACATTAATTCATTGCTTCCACCTAAGTTCGAACCCGGGTGGAGCAAGACTTCACTTCAAGTGCCCAATTTCGGACCTCTTTCCCCAAATTGCCCCTCCACCTTATTAATTAAATAATTATCTATATATTTAGGGTAATTACGATACTACCCTTAGACAAGAAAAAGACCATTTTACCCCTAGACCCTTCAAACCTAAGATTTCCTCTTTTTACGTCCGGTAAAGACTCCTTCGAGTAAATCTTCGTAACAGAGATCCCTACATGGTTGGGCCCAACCTTTACAAGCTCAACTAACTCCCAAAGTTAGTTGGATTGGCTGTAGCAAGGGTTCCGAGGTCTGGTCTACGCGCATCAATCCGTATGAACCCTGGTCTAATCGTAGGCATTCTTGACACATTAAGCATTACTTATCTTATCCATTTTTAGGGTTGTTACAAAGCCACTTATCAAACTTTCAGGCATATTCAAAACATACAACACATTACATCTCTTTTTACCTTAACTTCTTTCCTTAAGCAACTCTCAAGTACTACCTAGTACAATGTATCCCCTTGAGGTCACCTAAGTTAGTTTTTCATAGATATGCTATATCAATACAAACACATATATCCATAAAGTCATGAGCACATCATAAGACATAAGCTTCACAAAATAATCATCACCTAAGACAACTCCCAGTCACACTAGTGCAATGTGTAGGTAGCATCCATAAAACTACTTACACCACGTGTTCCTAAGAAGTCACCCTAGACTAGGCATATCATATTCAACAAGTCATAATATCTTAATTTATTAATAAACATAAGGCACATGCTTCATAGCATCGTATAAAAACTCATTCCTTTACTACAACTTTAGTCATAACTCATTTAGTTCATATCATAGGTAAACCACCCTCACAAACCCTTCACAAGATTACTAGTGTAATGTACATATGGAGTCTTATACCCCCACATATACTAAGTAAACTCATTTATAAGTCATAAGTGCATTTCACATGAATAGTCATATATCATGTCTTGGAATAGCAAAGTCACTTCACATGCATTAATACGAATCATACATAACATAAGTCTTCATTTCATAAAAGTACTAATCTTATCCTTTCTTGGAGTTCACTAGTGCAATGCATAGGTAGGGTCCATAGTCCTACCTATACTAGGTAACCTCTTCAAGGAGTTATGATTAGAGTCCATATTCTTATCTTAGTTCATTTCTTAACTTTTAGGAGACATAGCAATAACCGACATAGACCATGTGAGCTACATGGAATCCGGTGTTCTACTCTCACACCGAAAAAAGAGGGTACTACTTGCTAAGATAGGACCATCATACATAATATCTATTCTAGTGGATCCACTAAGCTAAAACCT
The DNA here is from genome assembly GCA_016801875.1 of Solanum sitiens. Classification (NCBI taxonomy): domain Eukaryota; kingdom Viridiplantae; phylum Streptophyta; class Magnoliopsida; order Solanales; family Solanaceae; genus Solanum; species Solanum sitiens. The sequence goes on from JABWTJ010000611.1 coordinate 179,697, forward strand.
ATGGGGGCACATAGTTATAGAACAAGGAGATTGCTAGTAGAAACCTTTACTTGCAAGACGTGGAGGTTTCCATCTCATGAGAGAACATCTATGTTGGGACCCCGGACTAGCTAAATGTGAAGGTTCTCTTGTGGGAATCCGGACTTACTAAACGTGAAGCTCCCACTCTACTTTTTCATATTCACTCAGTACTAATCTCAATCTCCCGTTTTAAACATATTTAAGCCTTTAGTACATTGGTTCATAAAGAAGGCTTTAGGAGCTTGCTCCTTCATACATCATATAGCTCAAATATGAGAATGTCCTTTCATCATATAACCTACTTTTCATACAATCATGTGTGTGTGCATACATATGTGAGATCTACCTTCACATAAACACCTCTAAGCACACATGTTCATAACTTCACTAATTATATACTTACATTCATAGTAAAATGTAATAATGCATAGGATAACTATCATTTCCTTAGTCATCACGAATCTACCCTACTCATAGATATGCATGAAGTGTGTGCGTGTTCATATTGGTCACCATGATCACATAAGAGCAACAACCTAGCTATTTAGGAAACCACACTCCAAGGAGCATAACACATAAACAATGTACACCTTAAGTCATGAACAAATAATAAATAGAACACCTAGGGAATCTAGGTCACACACTCACATTACTTCATTAGATACAAGAGCTTATTCAATATTAGAATAGAAGACTCCTAACATGCATAACATCACATATTCATATAGGGTTCATATAGGTAAGGGTCATGCTACAAGAGTATTCATCATCATTAGCCATATAGACCACACCTAACCCTACATGATCATCCATATATCTACAATATCATCAACACATCTAAATCATGCAACTAGTGTGGAACACTATGCATATAACTTCACATAACATCAATTCACTTAGTGATACTAGAATGAAGGGTTACACCCATCAATTTCATAAACATGAAATAATCCTATCAATTCATCTTGCATCTAATGCCTTCAAGGCCATGATCATAACATATAAAGATATACAAGAATCTAAACACTGCAACCATAAGTGGGCCATACCAATCAACACATTCAATATCCATCTTTAGCTAAATAAATGAAATAGGTCAACTTACCAAATCTCCAATATAAGGATCATCATGATCAATTCCCTACAATTCATAATCAATTGACATAAAGGAACATAGAACTAAGCAATTCATTATACTCTAACCATAATCTAATCATCATATAATAAAGATAACAAAACCAATATTATATCATAATTTAAGAGGTTAATGAGATCATGGGTTCTTCATGGAATTGGATTTAAAATCATGTTAGAACCATTGATTAATCACATATTCACCATTAGAATTCTTTTGCAATCACTTTAACAATGAATCCATGGCTATATTGAAAGATAGGATTTTGACATTGGAATCATGTTTGAAAACCTTTTTAAAGAACTCCTTAGATGGAAGATTAACTAAGGATGAAGGTTACCATACCTTCTACATGAGAATCCACGAAAAATTGGAGAATAATGCACTTGAAATCCATATCCATGGGTTGTTCTTGAGCTTGGCCTTCAATGGAGGTTTTGGGGCTTCATATTTGGGAGGGAATGTTTGATTTGGAAGAGTGAAATTCTAAATTAGGTTTTAGGCTTATATACTAACTTAAAATTCCCAAAATAACTTCCAATATTTTAATTAGGATGTGGGGTTAATTTAGTAATTTACCCCTAGCATGGCAGCGTCTCAAAACAGATTGTAGGCTCCAATCGACGGTGGCAAGGAACGGGCCGTCGTTTGACTGAAGCTCCATCCTGCTGCTCCGTCGATGGTGACTGAGACACCACATTTTTGGGGGTTATCTCCCACGTTTAAGTGTGGAGAAACTCCCCCCATCGACGGCGCGTTTACTAGTCTAAGGGGTGTCGATTGCCAGATGTCGTTTAGACACTACCTAGGCATACTTTGGCCAGCCTTTGGATCCTCCTCAAGGACACTTTAGGTGGTCCTTGGGGAGTCGTGCCCAGACGTTTCGAATCTAAATACGCTCGTATACAATTTAGGATCTTTACCTATCATTTTAGAACCCAAACAATACATAAAACATACAAAGGCACACTAGAACACACTAGCACGTCTAAAGGCCATCTTTCGAACGTCTTGGTTGTTCTTGAACGTTTGACCTCCAAACCATATCAAATCAACTATACCATCTCTAAAACACTTAATTAACATGTTAATAACCTTTTTAGTCACATATGAAGCTCTATAAAACTTAGTTCATTTTGAGGGTCTTGACAATATCGCCCACATGGGAACATTCGTCCTCGAGTGATACTTGGAACTTTTAAAACACTTTCAAGGACTCAATGAACCATAGATCACCTCACATAATTTAACATGTTATAACATAAGAATAAATACACCAAACTTACAAGGAACACCAACTTCATGCAATCATGCAACTAAAGCAACATAATCAAATATGGATTACTCTTACAATTTTTTCAATGCTTACATACTTCTTCATTCTCATTGCCATTTGGAGGTACTACCTTCTCCAACTTTTAGGCATGCTCATTATTTCACCTTAAGGTTAGACATACAATGGATCTCAAATGCACACATAGGCATAATTCACAATTCAACTCATAAGAAATTTAGCAATTCACTTAGTTGCACAAAAATCATGAATCATGTATTTCAACTACAATGTTATAGCCTAGACATAATACCATCAAGGTCATACATGACATTACCATGTAAAATTTTTGTTCAAGGTGGAACTACCTTCTCCTAGTCACAACATACACACACGGCATCATAGAGTTCCAATAAAACAAAGCACAAGGGTCAATTCATTTTAAGGAGGTTTTCTTTACTCTAAACCACATTATGCTCATACTCTCTTCCTTAAGAAGTCAAAATGGCAGCTCACACTACACACATCACCACAATACGGAGTTGTTTTATACAATTAAATATCTAGCATGAAATTAGTTTTCATAAACATGCATCATTTAGGAATGTTTTTACAATTCAAAATCACACATTGATGACTTTGCCTAGACATACAATCACTTCTCAAGAGTGAGCCTACATGAACACTTTCCAAGTCATAAAAGTCACACATTTGTAAAGGGACTCATCATTTATTATTTAAATATAACTTAACACCTCATTATTGGGCCAAAACATCCCCACAGTGTTATCAAGCATGTTCATCTAGCCACCTCATGAAGTTAAATGCACATTTATCATATGAAGAGGCATAACAACATGAGAAACATGCAATTTGATCAAAATCCCTTTTTCATGCAATAATGATCTTTCATAACATACATAACATAGTGTCATTTAATACATGCATAGAATATGGAGATCATGCAACTTATACTCATATGCAAGACTCCCATCACAACCAAACTACTTAGGGACTCCTTCGTTTCAAGCTTGAGTAGGAATAGAAGGAAAATATAGGGATATGTACCACCTTACTACTCACATCATCATCCCCCACTTAGGGTAAACCCATTTAACAGAAACTTATCTCTTCCAAAAAAAAACTTGGACTTACCAATCTTTCTAGTCAAGCATTACATCCCCCTCTTGGATCAAGCTTATGAAAATAAAAGACTTAGAACACTGTTTTAAGGCCTAAAAATAATGTATTTGAAACATTTAGGAAGTGTTAGAGTCAAAACGTCAAGAAATGTCTATGACGTCCGGTGAATTGTAAAACGTACACTAGTGTACTTTGACATGTTTCATGGTGTTTTAAGAGTCGGAATCCAATGAAAATTGGTAGAAAGGTTTTAAACATGTATTAGAGTGGTTTTAGTGTCGAAAAGTCTGGGTATGACTACTAAAGGACCACTCTAAGGGTCCTTGGAGAGGACCCTTGCATTTGACCCAAATCAACAATTTTGGACATTGTGCATCGACGAGCCATCGATTAACTGACGCTCCATCGATGGCTCTGTCATTCAACACTTAGCCAAATTTACAAAAGGTTCCAAGATACCCCTCTCTGAACTCATTGAGTCATTACCAATACGGTGGCATGGATTGACCTACGGACCGTAGGTCGGGGTCTCGTAGGTGGGGGTCTATTTTGGACTGCCTAATTTTAAGTTAAGTCAATTAATTAGTTAGTTGGTTATTAAGGGTTATGGATGGTTAATTAAGTTAGTATACAAACTATGTAACATCTAACCCTCATTAAACTAACTTAACACTCCACAATTCCCAAACTCAAATCTCTCTACCTTTTCTCTACTATCTCTCTATTTGCCCATAGAACACCATTGAAGACTAAGGTTCAAGGGCATTAGGTCTTCAAGAATTTAACTTTATATCCATCAATCTTCAAGTATTGTTAAGGTATGGGAACTCTTTACTCTTGAGATCTCTTTCCCCAAGAGGCTCTTTCAAATTGATTTCAAAAGATGTCAAAAATATGGGTTTCCTTGTTATTCCGATATTAATCTTTCAAATTGAATTGTTATTGGTTTTCTTTGATTATTATTGATAGATTAGGATTGATTATTGGTTAATTATGGTAGTGCTTGGTAATTGACTTAGTTCTATAGAAGAAATCATGAATTGACCCTACTTCCCTAACCCTAGGTTATGAATTGATGTTGAATTGGTTACTAATGATACAATTGACTTTGTTCTTGTGTTGATTACTATTATATGGTGTTATTGAGTATATTTATGGATATATATGGTTTGTTTCGTTGTAAGATCTTGAAGAATGCTTTCGAAGGTGAATTGGTAAGACTTTGTGATCTTGAATCCTTGCTTTAATTGTGATGGCTTAAACTTGATGATGATGTTTAACTAAAGTATTACATATGAATAGATTAGGTAGGTTATGGAATGATCAATGTAATTGAAATGTCTTGACTATATGAATTGTGAGAATGTGATTAAGGTATGATGATATAATGTTGATTGGGAATCACTTATGTGCCTTACTACAATATGATGATGATGGTGTGTTAATCTCACAAATGAAGGGTTGTAATGAAAGACATTCTCATGGAATACCTAATGAGATAATGACTATGAATATACAAGGGGTTAGTCTCCTATGGCCTATATTAAGTTATGATGATTAAGAATGCCTTAAATACATTTCAAAAAGAGACTTTAGCTTAGCAACGAGTGAACTTGACAATGAGAGGTGTTTACCCCCCATAACAGGGAGATTCACCAAACATTATCATGATATGAGGGATCCAATTGCTAATGGGCATGTAGAGGGTTCAACACATATCTCCTAGTTCCTTAACTATGTTGCCTTCATAGGAAGACAAGCTAGTGGATCCACCTACAATTTTACGATAATATTTTGGTCCTACCTTGGCAAGTAGGCCATCTTCTTTTGGTGTAGGTTTTCATGACACTGGATTCCATGTTTAGCTCACATGACCTATGTCGGTTAAGACAATTGTTCCCAAAAGTAAAATGAAAGAAATAAAGTGAACTCTAACTAAAGTGACTTAAGGGGTTATTCTTAGTATAGGTAAGAGTATGAGACTCTACCTATGAATTGCATTAGTTGGCCTTGAGGAAAGTCCTAGGAGGTTATTTTTATGCTTATTTTGATTTTAGATGTTGATGATCCTATATGATGATAGTTTCACTTATTAACATGTTATTGGTCTATATTACTATATATGATGATGACTACTCATGATGCTATGTTATGTGAAGTTAGGCATTACTTATGATCTCTTTCCTTGTTTGCTTTACTATGTGGGGTTATGGGACTTCACATAGGCATTGCACTTGTCTGTTTGGGAATGGGTTGTGAGTAAGGGTCTTGTACGATGTGAGGTTATAAACTCTTGTACATACTTTGTTGTTGTGACATTATGTGGGAGTTGCTTTAGTTATATGATCTTGATATGCTTCTATTCATATGATATGACCTTATATTGATAGAATTCATGTTGACTTGACTTTATCATTATATTGGTCTTGTGATGGATATGGACTTGTATTAAGTGATGTTGTGCCTGATGGCTTATATCTATTCCTAATTCTGCATGAATGCTTTTAAAGGTGATTTAACATGATGTTAAAATTAATGTCCCTTTAAGCATGATTGCATGATTATATGTGCATATGTTTCTATACTTAGTACAAGTGGATGTATAAGCCCATATTCTTTCCCTTTTCCCAAACAATGTAGGTTCGGGCCATTGAGGTATCAAGGACAAATTGCAAGAAGACTTGGACATATTTCCCCAAGTTTATTGGTGAGTCCTCAATGTTCGAGGATGATGCCTTCTATCTAGCTTAGTCGGAATTTCTATTGTCTCAAGACATTTTTTCTTCCCTATTGTTGAAGATATTTTGGTAAGCCCTATGTGGCAATTATAGATTTGATAAGGTCTATGCCCGAATGTTCCACTTCATTTTAGATGGTTTAATGTGAGACGGTATTATTAGACTAAATCCTTATACGTTGATTATTTGTCTAAATGAGAAGCCTATGTAAGCTTCCTATATGAGGAGTCTAAGTAAACTCCTTAAGTAGTATGTGAGAGGTCTATGTAAACCCCAACAAGTAAAAGTTTTAATTTTTCACATTTTTACTGATGATATGTTATGACGATTGCTAAGAGGCTAGTCTTAGTCCTCTCCAAGGACTACAACGCCGGTTACGTCTAGGGGGTGCTCCTCGATCATGACAATCACTTCCTTCCATATCTTAAGAAGGAACCATCTACCACTAGCTATTCACTCACACTCCACTAGGTGAGGAATTCAAGAAGTCACAATTGAGTAGCTAGCTAACTCCACTTCATATTCATCACTCAGATTGATTCTTAACCTAGGGAATTTCAAGGGAACTTAAATAGGACCATTAAGGCATTTATAACCTTACCATCTAGGAACATTATCCCCCACTTGGGGTAAGCCTAATCAATATTCAACACCTAAAACATCAAGGTCAACGCAAGTCAAGACCAAACCCACATACTCCTCACGTAATGAGACTTGACATCATTGAGGGTTTTCCACTCCAAATCTCATCCCAAGGAGCTTACTAACTCAACCATCAAGATGGGTCATGATACCAATCCCCATGAGGCCTTACCAAGGGTAATTCCATACGTTATCACATTCTACCACCAAATTCTAACAAGGTAAGTAGTTCTGGATTCAATTCTTCTAGGGTCATCACATTTTGTGGAAACTTCCAACCAACCATGTGTAGATACAACTAAGCACTCCCTCAAATGACCATACCTAAGATCAATCTTAAAAGTCTACTAACTACATCAAAGTAGGTCAACATCAATTCTCTCCTTCTCTTTGAGAGTTTAGGGGTACATACTATCCTCTAAGTCACTTTAGGGCAAGAACATAATCCCATTTGATGGAATAAAAACCCTTTCTCCCTTTTTCCCCACTCTGAGAATAGGTTCATAAGGGAACTAATCAACTACTTATAAGGGTTCTCCCATTAACTAGCATGCTTCACAATCTCCTTACTAGTTTCAATACCCATCTTCCCTCCTTAGGAACAATTTTATACAAAAGACTTCAATCCACACAAGGGCTACTATAGAGCATTACTTAAATAACAAGGCAACGTACATAATTAACTATTTATCACTTTTCTCCAAAGCATTTCAAGCCTATTTCATAACACATCACTACAATCATACATAACCATAAAAACAACTTATCATTCCAAAGGGAACTCCATTCAACCATAACAACTCTTAACAAGCTATAAACATATCATATCATAACTTCTCAACATATAGCGTCAATTCTAATAAATCATATATGGCCATAAATGGGATCACATTAAGACATATCCAATTTCAACTTCACATATACTCATCAAGCCAAAAAACCAAAGTAAGCATCCAAACTCACCTTTTCTCCCTCAAGCTTTAAGACATCATCCTTTCTAATCAATCACATCTAAAAGTCCGCCGGACAAGGAAGCATAGGAGAGAAATCATATAGCGCTAAATTGTATGGCACGACACAAGAGTAGTGAAGAAAGTGAAACTCTATTATCCTATAGCCTCTCTCCTAGATGTCTCGCGACTCACCACGGACGAACGATACTCTACTAAAAATGGCAATATGAGACTTTGATGCCTAAAACCATTTTCTATATCCTTATGCTCACGAACGGGGAGCACCCCGTAAAAGTAACACGATGTACTTGACCTGTCAGAGGTCTTATACAAGACCTAAGACATCTTTCATTGCATAATCATAAAAATAGCGGAAAATTTACAACATTTCATAGCACATCATATGCTAGAATCATCACTTCACATATATATAATATCATAATACAAGTATCATTTGCCAACTTAAGACAACTTAATATAATAGGATAGTGACACGACCCTTAACAACATAAAATATAAGTCTAAGCTATTACATAATTTGAATAAGAGCTTGACATACGGAAATCCTTAAATCATAAGGATCCCTTTTCTTGAACTTGGGAGATCTATCCAAGCCCTTAACTAAGGATACATCCTCTAGCCATCACCACCTACACTTTGTGTAAAAAGATGAAGTAGAATGGTATTAGTACAAGAATGCACTAAGTATGACAACCATGCAAAAACATGCATTTAAGGATGACATTTAACTAGAAATCATGCATCATGTCTTTTAGTAAATTTCATGAACATTGGCACAATAACCACAACATAGTTCATATACATAAACTAGACATGGATGTTATTCATAATAACACATAAATCCACTTATCACCCTTTGAGGCATATTCAAAACATACAACACATTACTTCTCTGTTTACCTTAACTTCATTCATTACGCAACCCTCGAGTAATACCTAGTACGATGTATCACCTTGAGGTCACCTTAGGTAGTTTTTCATAGATATACTATATCAACACAACCACATATATCCATAAACTCATTATCACATCATAAGACATAAGCTTCACAAAATAATCATCACCTAAGACAACCCCCAGTCACACTAGTGCAATGTGTAGGTAGCATCCATAACACTATTTACACCACGTGTTCCTAAGAAGCCACCCTAGACTAGGCATATCATATTCAACAAGTCATAATACCTTAATTTATTATTAGACATAAGGCACATACTTCATAGCATCGTATAAGGACTCATTCTTTACTACAACCTTAGTCATAACTCATTTAGTTCATATCATAGGTAAACCACCCTCACAACCCCTTCACAAGATTACTAGTGCAATGTACATATGGAGTCATATACCCCCACATATACTAAGTAAACTCATTTATAAGTCATAAGTGCATTTCACATGAATAGTCATATTTCATGTCTTGGCATAGAAAAGTTACTTCACATGCATTATTACAAATCATACATAACATAAGTCTTCATTTCATAAAAGTACTAATCTTATCCTTTCTTGGAGTTCACTTGGGCAATGCATGGGTAGGGTCCATAGTCCTAACTATACTAAGTAACCTCCTCAAGGAGTTATGATTAGAGTCCATATTCTTATCTTAGTTCATTTCTTAACTTTTGGGAGACATAGAAATAACCGACATAGACCATGTGAGCTACATGGAATCTGGTGGTCTACTCTCGCACCGAAAAAAGAGGATACTACTTGCTAAGATAGGACCATCATACATAATAGCTATTCTAGTGGATCCACTAAGTTAAAACCTATGGGGGCACGAGTTATAGAAAAGGAGATTGCTACTAGAAATCTTGACTTGCTAGACGTGGATGTTTCCATCTTATGAGACAACATCTATGTTGGGAACCCGGACTGGCTAAATGTGAAGGTTCTCTTGTGGGAATCCGAACTTACTAAACGTGAAGCTCCGAATCTCATTTTTCATATTCATTCGGTAGTAAGCTCAAACTCCCTTTTTAAACATATTTAAGCCTTTAGTATAGTGGTTCATAAAGAAGGATTTAGGATCTTGATCCTTCATACATCATATAGTTCAAAGGTTTCTAATATGAGAATGTCCTTTCATCATAGAAACTTCTATTCATACAATCATGTGTGTGTGCATACATATGTGAGATCTACCTTCACATAAACACCTCTAAGCACTCATGCTCATAACTTCACTAATAATATACTTACATGCATAGTAAAATATAATAATGCATAGGATAACTATCCTTTCCTTAGTCAGCATGAATCTACCTTACTCATAGATATGCATGAAGTGTGTGCGTGTTCATATTGGTCACCATGATCACATAAGAGAAACAACCTAGCTATTTATGAAACCACACTCCAAGGATCATAACACATATACAATATACACCTTAAGTCATGACCAACTAATATACATAACACTTAGGGAATATAGGTCACACTCACATTATATCATAGGAAAAAAGTGCATATTCAACAATAGAATAGAAGACTTCTATCATGCATAAGATCACATATTCATATAGGGTCATATCGATAAGGGTCATGCTAGAAGAGTAGTCATCATCATTAGCCATATAGACCACACTTAACCCTAACATGATCATCCAAATATATACAATATCATCCACACACCTATATCATGCAACTAGTGTGTGTCACAACTGGAATCTAGACCCCAGACAAGACCGGCGTCGTAGACCTCTCAGAGGTTGCAGACAATCCTACTTAGTCATTCATACTTCATCTAGGTTAATCTTAGCGGAAAATTTGAAACTTTTTGTTTCCTTAACATATTTGTTAAACATTCTTATCATTTCATAATTGTTCACCATCAACCATCTAACATTAAAAGATAAGCAACTGAAAGAAATAGATCAATAAGTATTAACTGTATAATTGCCAATATGGCACCAATACAAAGTCTGAATAAAAACAGGAAAGAAACGCTAGTGGAACATGCTCCACTAACTCAACTCTAAAACTAAGCTAGAATGTAAAACAGTAGTATCCTCGAAAGCATGAGGACCTACCAACTCAAGATGAATGCTGGACGTCCGGATAACTGCAACAATGATCCTGTAGCTCTATCGCCCACCTGTGCCTGCACCTAAAATAGTATAGTTGTATAGGGTTAGTGCACACTTGTACTAAGTATGATATATGCAATCACACACCACGGACATGCATGAGAAAGAATAGCTCTTTCCTTTCATTCATTCATACGTACTTCATTTCATTTCATTCATAAGCCAGTGTGAACACAAGATACTCCTAGGGTGTAGTTTAAGACTTTCATCGGGCTTGCTGTGCAATGATCAAGAATAACCTAATGTCATTACCTGAGTCTAGCTCACCTCTTGATTATCCTATGCTAACACCTTTGGTATCATTCATTTCGTTATGTGCTTCATTTGAGGTTGGCCTCATTGATTCATTGAGAACTTTAACTTTAACCGACATAGATCATGTGAGCATCATGAAATCCAGTGTCTCCCCCACACCAAAAAGAGGTGGAATCACCGGCCAAGGTGACCCAAAAACATGCTAGCATACATGGGAATTTAACCCCGCCAGATCCCTATATTGGCAGTATAGGTTCAAAGACTAGGAGATATAAGGAGACCCATACCCGGCAAGCCGGACAGTCTCATCTCATGAGAGTTACGTGAACCTCCGCCCTTCCCAAAAGAAGGCATCACCGCTCATAGCTAGCCTATCGGTGCTCAGTATAAAGTTCCATTTCATTCAACTCATACGTCATGGAAGCTGGCTTCTAGTATGAGGACATCATAGCTCATTAGATGATTTCTCATCTCATCATTAGTATTAAGTGTGTTAATCTCAATACTTTCATTAGAGTGTTCACAGAGACTGGTCTCTTCATTATCTTACACTCTCATTGGTGAGTACGTATTGGTAACATTTACTTAAGCTCATTTGAGATTGCTCTCATCATTTACATTAGCCTCATATCATGTTGTCACCACATTCTTCATCATTACCACCTTTGCTTTTCATAGTTACTCACCTCTTATTACGTGAATGTTCATTTCATCATTTCATAGTTCATCTCATCATATGCCAATGCACTTGGCCACTTAGTGTATCTTACACTCGTACTTAATCCTTCTAGGGTTCATCATTTCATTACATACATTTTTGGTTCACTTATTTTTGAACATATGTTAGGATTATGTACCTATACATACAAGCCATGGGGTTTCATTCATAGTTCGTTAAGTGATTTTTACTTTCTACATACAAGCCATGGGGTTTCATTCATAGTTCGTTAAGTGATTCTTACTTTCCTAAGATTATGTAGTACAAGACTTATGTATCTTGTATATATGCCAAGATCTTGATTTTGATCTAAGTAGATGGCATTATTCTTGTATACTTTACTCATGTATGATTTATGTATCAATACGGAAGTTTGGGCAAGGGAACCCAAATCTTGAATCAATTGTATATCCTTTATATTTTTCATTGATTTTATTTCTAATATTTATAACATTAGAACTCTAAATTAAATCTCAACATTAATATTGAAGGATTAATTTTCTATTTAATTTTACTCTTAAGTTGGACGAAGGGTTGGGGGTTCGAACCTCCACAACCCCTTTTTAATTTTTGTTAGTCTCTTGTTGCCCCTACTCGCCTAAACCAAGAGGTTGTGGGTTCAAACCCCCACAGCCTCTTCGATTTTTAGTATTAAATTCGCTAGAAATGGGGAGGTTGTGGGTTCGAACCGCCACAGCCCCACCTTATTTTTGTTTTAATTTCGCTGAGGAGGCTGTGAGGTGGTGGGTTCGAACCCCCACAACCTCTCTATCTTTATTTTAATTAATTGGGCGAGTGGCAGTGAGGTTGTGGGATCGAACCCCCACAGCCTCACTTCATTTCTTAATTAATCTCGCCTCTATCTTTAGCCTTGAGGTCGTGGGTTCGATTCCCACGCCTCGCGTTTTCTTTTTCCTTATTTTCTCTTCTTTCGCGCCTACCTGAAAGTCGTGGGTTCGAATCCCACGCCTCTCATTTATTTATTTAATGAAGATTCTCCTCCTTCTCCCCACAGATCGTGAGTTCGATTCCCCCCCAGCCCCAATTTCTTTTTCTTTGTAGCGAATATCAGTGGCCAGGTTCGAATCCCTGCGTCCCCATTTCCTTCTTTCCCTTGTCACGCGAAACCAGTAGCTAAGGCGTTCGATTCCCCTTAGCTCCTTCACGTTTTTTCTTTCTTTTTTAGCCTTCTCAACATGTGAGGTCTTGGGTTCAATTCCCATTGACCTCACTTATTTTACTTTCCTTTTTAAAATCCAGAATTTGACATTATTATTTAGTACACAAATCTGGAAAATTTTAGTCCCTCTTCAACTCATTTTTAGGCGCATTTTTTCATAAGTTTATTTAGCCAAAAGATGGTTATTGAATCAACTATATTTCATTACAAGGAACATCACATTACACACACATTACACACATAAAATACACAAGAAATACACGACTTGTACACCCCAAAATAGTGGCCAAAACACTGCCCATATGCACGCACACACACCAACTTTTCCGATCACATTTTGATGGTCATCATCGTGATTTCTCGCACAGAAACATGTTCACATTTAATATAAACACATCATTCATGCCTAAATCTAGCAGCACAACATACCCATCTTACGAATTCGTTTGGGAGCTAAGGACAAGGACATACAAAGGGAACAACCTTAGTTTTCAAGACCTTGAGAATCGTTCGAAGGAAAATACTCTTGGAGAAAGAATTCCAGGAGAGCAACCCATACCTTTTGACTCTGTTTAAGTGCGAAGCTGCTGCCCAAACGTTCCTCCAAACCACGCCCAATTCACTTCAACGCACACACCACTCGACGAACCTCTCTTTGCCTTGACGTTTTGATTACTTTGTCTTTTCCTTAAAAATTCTTGTGAGTTATTCAAGTGTGAAGAACTTTTAATAATTCATCAGTTTTTGTTTTGTTGTTTTTGGCAGAACTAACGTGAGAGAGAGAGAGAGTGATGAAACGTGAGAGAGAGATTGAGAGAGAGTGAAATGTGTGTGTAGTTGTTTAGGATTAGGGATGACTTAGTCAATTAAGGACTCTCCTTAATATTTAAAAATCTGATTTTCCTTTTTATTAAATCAGCTAATAAACATTAATTAATTAAATTAATTTATCAATCTTAAATAAAAGCAATTTAAATCATTGCTTCCACCTAGGTTCGAACCCGGGTGGAGCAAGACTCTACTCCAAGAGCTCAATTTCAGCTCTCTCTCCCAAAATTGTCCCTCCATCTTATTAAATAATTAATTAAATATATATTTAGGGTAATTAAAATTTTACCCTCAGCCTGGTAAAAGACCATTTTACCCCTAGACCCTCAAAACTTAAGATTTCTTCTTTTTAAGTTCGGTAAAGACTCTTTCGATTAAATATTCGTTTTCGAGAGCCTCACATGGTTGGTTCCAACCTTTCCAAGCTCAAATAACTCTCCAAGTTAGTCGACTTGGTCGTAGTAAGGGTTCTGAGTTCTGGTTCTACGCGTATCAATCCGTGTGAACCTTGGTTTAATCGCAAGCATTCTTTACACCTTAAGTATTTATCCTATTCATTTTTAGGGTTGTTACAGTGTGGAAGACTATACATATAACTTCACATAACATCAATTCACTTAGAAGATGATACTAGAATCAAGGGTTACACCCATCAACATCATAAACATTAAATTAGCATATCAATTCATCTTTCATATAATGCCTTCAAGGCCATGATCATTACATATAAAGATATACAAAAATCTATACACCGCCATCATAAGTGGATCATACAAATCAACACAATTCAATATCAATCTTTAGCTATAAAAAGGAAATAGGTCAACTTACTAAATGTCCAAGCTAATGATCATCATGATCAATTCTCAACAATTCATAATCAATTGACATAAAGGAATATAGAACTAAGAAATTCATTACAATCTAACCATAATCTAATCATCATCTAATCAAGATCACAAGACCCATATTATATCATAATTCGAGAGGTTAAGGAAATTATGGGTTCTTTATCGTATTGGATTGAAAATCATGTTAAAAACATTTAGTAAACAAATATTAACCATTATAATGCTTTTGAAATCAATTTAACAATGAACACATGGGTAGATTAAAAGATAGGATTTTTGACTTTAGAATCATGTTTGAAAACCTTTTGAAAGAACTCCTTAGATGGAATATTAACTAAGGCTGACGGGTTACAATCATTCTACATGATAAGCCACAAAAACTTGGAGAAGAATGCACTTGAAATCCATGTCCATGGGCTGTTCTTGAGGTTGGTCTTCAATGGAGGTTTTGGGGTTTCATATTTGGGAGGGAAGATTTGATTTGGGAGAGTGAAATTCTAAATTAGGTTTTAGACTTATATACTAACTTAAAATACCTAAAAATACCTAAAATAACCTCCCATATTTTAATTAAGAAGTGGGGTGAATTTCCTAATTCACCCCTAGCATGGTAGTGTCTCAAGACAGATCGCAGGCTCCAATTGACGGTGGCAAGGAACAGGTCGTCATTTGACTGACGCGCCATCCTGCTGCTTCATCGATGGTGAATGATACACAACATTTTGGGGACTGATCTACCACGTCTATGAGTGGAGAAACGACCCCCATCAACGGGGTGTGGACCAGTCTATGGGGCGTCGATTTTCAGGCGTCGTTTGGACACTGCCTAGGTAGTCTTTGCCAGCCTTTGGGTTCTCCTCAAAGACCCTTTGGGTGGTCCTTTGGGAGTCTTGCCCGGGTGTTTTAAATCTAAATACGCTTGTATACAAGTTAGGATACTTACCTATAATTTTAGACCCCAAACAATACATAAAAATACAAAGGCACACTAGAACACACTAGCACGTCTAAAGGCCAACTTACTAACGTCTTGGCGTTCTTGAACATTTGACCTCCAAACCACTTAAAATCAACTATAACAGATCTAAAACACTTCATTAACATGTTAATAACCTTTTTAGGCACATGTGAGGCTCTAGACACCTTACTTCATTTTGAGGGTCTTGACACTTTTTGAGTAATAATCTCAAACCACAGAGAAAAAGTTATGTTTTGAAACATATGAGCTGAGTATATTTTTTATAGTAATAGTAAGCACTAATATGTGGATGAGTTATTGATAATTCAAGTCTTCATAAACCATGTAACCATCGTGGGTAGAAATGGTCATACTTTTAAGATGATTCATTAATTCTTATTAGCATAGAATAGTTGATCCACTTAGTTGAGGCATCCAATACCACGACAAGTTATAGGAAAATTCTAGTAGCGTGGGCAAGACACTATATTATCACATAGGTCATAGTGATTGTTGTCAGTGATAGAAACTCTCACAAACTTATATTATACTCTATTATATATAATATGAGTTGTTATTGTACTTTTTCAATACATTGAGTTTCTACCTACTATTAAAAATGCTTTATATAAACTGCATCTTTATTGTTGTTTATTCCTGCATTGAGTTGAGTACCTATGAGTTTAGTAAAGCTGAGGTAACTATTTCTTTCGAAATTAAGTTCAAGCTTATGTCATGACTGTACATTCAATGTAATAATGTCATTTGGCCTGCATTTCTTTATGAAGCAGACACAGGTTACCAGGATCAACATCCAACATCTCGTTGATCCATTTGAGCATTTAGAGTCATTTGGTGAGCTTTTTTCTTTCCAAAGGTTCCCTTTTTACATTGTTTTAGTATTTTAAGTTGCTAGGATAATCGGGGGTCTTTTTTTGACATCCCTCATAGTTTTAGAGGCTTCATAGACAAATAGTTATAGTTCTTTAATGTTTCAATTTTTAGTTGTTTATGTTAAAGCTTGGTTGTCACTCCGTCTCGCTAAATCTTTACTTCAAAAACATTCTAGGTTATTTTGAGACAGATTATTAAGTGCATTTGATTTCTTTTAATAATTCTTAAAGTCGTCTGCAGAGAGTCTAGCCATATGAAGGATCCTCTTGGGGCCAGCAATGGTTCTCGAGTGTCAGTCCCGCCCAGAGTGCAGGCTCGGGGGGTGAAAAAACTTAATATTCTACCCTTGACAAAACATTTATATCATGAAACCAAATAGGGTGTTCGAAGAGTATCATATGGCAAAATGAACCTTAACCCTAAGGCAATCTCTATGAATACATAACAACACTCATTTTTGCACACACTTCTTCCTAGACTTTGGCTGTGAGGGAGAAAAAACCTCACCTAATCAACAAACATCCCATTTTACTCAATTAACCACAAACTCTCCAAAATTCGATGAAAATCCTATTGAAACAAAATTAGTATGTACGTGGGAGCTTATGATTCTATACACAAACGGAGAACGATGGGTTATTTTATAGGAAATATGACTATATCAAGCTCACCAACTAGTGAAATGTTAAAAGTCGTGTGAGCCTAGGCCTCAAGCGGACATTATCGCTAGTGACATGGGCCATAACAAATGTTATTAGAGCCACTTTTGTGCTAGCCTTGACAATGTGGGCTATAGTTCAATTGAGTTTAGGAAAATTGCGATAAGGCATGATGAATCTCAATATTGAGTCTAAGAATTCCATATGGTAAGGTAAACCTCATCGAGGACGTTGGGTCCATAGAGTGGGTGTATGTGACGCCCAGCTTAACACAATAATTCTTACATCGACCAAAACATAGAAAAGATTTAGGGTATAAAAGTAAGCGGGCCTTACCAACTAGTGACACGTTTTAAAGGCATGCGGGCTAGGCCTAGAGTGGACAGTATCCCTAGTAGGCTAGGTTGTTACAAAAATACCATCTTAAAATGGGTCATATATTTTGAAGGACATAAAAAAGCTTAAACTAGAATATTCAAATTGGAGGATGTGTATTGAGAGGGAAATAAAGAATGTAATTTAGTGGTGTGAATTTAAGGAACAAATGAAGGATTATATGGAGAGTCTAAGCTTATGGTAATCAGTTACTTATTATTGTTGTATATTCTTAGTATACTGTAGTGGATAGACTAAGCTAATGAGATGTTCTAGATAACTTCAATCTTGTTTTGTGTGTTGATGAGAATATTGGTCGACTTCCTGTTTACTTACAAGAATATGAGGACTTTGCTTTCTGTATCAATTCTTGTGAGCTGTTTGATTTACAATTTACTAGCACTCCTTTTACATAGTGAAATTGTAGAGTATATGTAGATTGTATTTTTAAGAGAACTGACAAAGTTGTCATTAATCAGGCTTTACATGATATGTTTGGTAAGGTGGATATGAAATATTTGTCTAGGAAAACTTCTTATCATTCTCCTTTATTAATTACCTGTGTAGGCTTAGACTAAAATTTTGTAAAATAATTTAGGTTTTTAAAACTTTGGTCCGAGAGTGTTGATTTTGAAAAAGTAGTACTAGATCATTGAGAAGTTGAGGTTTCTGGAGATGTCTTTGTGCAATGCAATTTGATATTGAAGGAGCTCAAGTTAGATTTGGCTAAATCGAGTAAGAACAAGTTTGGTCATATATTCAAACATCTATTGAGAAGTGATGAGGTTGTTAAATTAAAAGAAAAGTTGTTTGAAGAGGACCGTTCTCCATCCAATAGAAAGTTTCTACCACATGCTCAGGCTAAATATGAATTACATTTGTATTATGAGGAGGAATTTTGGAGACAAAAGGCCATTTAATGGTATAGAGGGGGATAAGAACACTAAGTTCATTCATTGTTTTGTGAAGGAAAGAAGGAAGAGACTTTCTCTGAAGGAGATGATGATATTGTTACAGAGGCTCTGAAATTTGTTTCAGACAAATTTATTGAGACATATGTAAGTGAAGAACTTCTTCTGTACAATATTTGAAACCAAAAGTTTTTGACAATGAAAATTCTTTAAGTAGAGTCTAATATTTCATAACCAATCTAGATTGTGAAGGGTAGAAATATTGTAGAGAATGTGCTTCGAGCTCAAGAAATTATCACTGACAAATGAAAGAGGGGAAAACTCGATAAGATGAGGATTAATCTACATCTTAGAAAGATATATGATAGAGTGAATTGAAAAATCTTAATTAGATTTTTTTTCTCAAATGGGATTTGATGAATCAGTTCTTGATTTGATTTAGAGAATTATGGCTCATAACATATAGTCTATTCTTATAATTGAACAGGCTTAAGTGTTTTTCCATTCATCAAGGGGGTTTAACCAAGTGGATCCCCTCTCACCTGTTTTATTTATATTTTCATCTGAAAGTCCTATCCACAACCTGAATCATTTATTTTATAACAATGAATTTCATGGTTTTGGAATGCCTAAATGGAGTGACAAGTTAAATCATCTTATGTATGTAGATGATACTATTATATTTGCATCAGCATAAAAGAATTATCTTTTATTGATAATTAGGTGTTGCATGAATATGAAAATCAGTCGGGCTAGAAGATTAATAAGGAGCAAAGTCTTTTTTTTATATGTGTAGTAAGCTCTAGTGAGTTAGTGAAAGTAGAAGAAGAGACAATTGGTTTATTGAGAGGTAAGTTCCCTTTTATCTTATCTTGGTTGTCATAAAGGGCATGCCAAAAAAAGGAAAATGACTTCGTTGATTTGATTAAGAAAATTCATATTAGGTTATGGTTTTGGAAGGGTAAATTATTATCTTTTGGAGGGAAGGTTGTGCTTATTAATCATGTTTTGCAAAGTCTGCCAATATATTTGCTCTTTGTTATCAGACCGCCTAAATGTATTATTTACGATATCATAGAGTTATTGCAAATTTTCTATCTAATTTTTAAATGAAGGGAGGAAAAAGTAGTGGGTTTTTTGGGAAGACATGTGTCGACTGAGAGAAGATGCACGGCTAGGATTGAGGTCTCGGTTTGATGTTTCAGAGGCACTATTTGCCAAACTTTGGTGGAATTTCAGGACAAAGAAGTCTTTAAGGGACAATCTACTATGGAACTAGTACGGCATAAGAAATACCATAAATTGTTTAATGGAAGGTTATATGTTAAGTACATAAGTTAATGATGCAAATCAAATATAAGATTAATCAAGATATGTGTTGGGAACCTAGAGGTGGTCATGCTAATCTTTTGTTTCATGATTGGAAACAACTAGGTGCTTTACACTGTGTGTCACCTGTTACATATGGACTCATAGAGATGTTCATCAGATCATGGAGCATGATGGATGGAACATGATTGTGATGAATGAATTTTTGAAAAAATAAGTGTGGCTGATATCTTGTTGTAACAATCCGAAAGTCCATGACTTAGTCTAGAGATTCACTAGATGAACTAGGACATGAAACACTGTTTCTAAGCCTAAAATGATGTATTGAAACAAATTATAAAGTGTTAGAGTCAAAACATTAAGAAACGACCATGATGCCCGGAGAATGGTGAAATGTGTGCTAGTGAGCCTTGGCATGTTTAATGGGGTTTTAAGAGTTGGAATTTAGTGAAATTTGCTAAATAGGTGTTAAATATATAGAAGAGTGTGTTTAGGGTTGAAACGTCCGGGTACGACTCCCCAAGGACCATTTGACACAAAACTGTCAAAATTGACAGTGGCAGTCTACGAACCAATCGACGAGCCGTCGATCGATTAATGGCCCGCCGATGGTTGTCGTTGGTTAGTACTTATAGACATTTCAAAAGTGGTTCAAAATCAAACTCTCTGACCCAAACCACGGACCGGCAGCATGGCCCATGGTCCTGTCAACGGGGCGTAGGTCGGGGTCTTGTGGTTTGGGGTTGACTTTACCGTAAGTTTCTAGTTAATTTGGTTTAATTAGTCAATTGGTTAATTAATTCATTACTATTTAATGTTTGGTTAAAATAATCTAGTTAAGGACTATATAAGCTACCCTAAGTCTAAAACCAACTTAACACCGCATAATTTCCAAACCCAATTCTCTCCAACTTCTCTCTACTTTCTCTTTCTATTCAAAGACTCCATGAAAGACCATGCTTCAAGGATCACAAGGAATTAAAGACTTCATATTTTCTCCATCAAACTTTAACGACTCCTAAGGTATGGAAATTATTCACTCTTGGGATATCTTTCCCCAAGAGGCTCTTCAAAATTGGTTTCTAATGAAGTCTAAAAGGTGGGTTTTCGTCCAATTTGGTAATTGATCATTCAAATTGATTTGATATTGATTTCCTTTTATTATCATTGATATATTATGATTTTTATGATTTAATTGTTGTATTTCTTATTCTTTGACCTAGTTCTATGGAAGAATCATAATTGAACCTTTTTCTCCTAGCCCTAGGTTATGAATTGAGGTTCAATTGATTAGTGATGATACAATTGACTTAGATCTAATATATATTACTATTTTATGAGATTATTAAGTAGATTGATGGAAGAATATGGTTGGGTTGATTGTAAGATCTTGAAGGAGATTTATTAAGGCTATATGGGAAGACTTTATGATCTTGAGTTCTTTACTTCAATTATGATGTCTTATACTTGATAATGATGTTCAGTTGAAGTATTATATGTGATTAGATTATGAAGATGGTGATATGATGAATGTGATAAAATGTCTTGACTATGTGAGTTGTGAGATCATGTTAAGGGTATGATGGTACAAGGTTGAATATGAATCACTTGTGTGCCTTACTATGATATGATTATGATGTGTTGATCTCACAAATGAAGGGTTCTTATAAAAGGAAATTCTAATGCAATAACTAATGAGCTAATGACATTAGATACAAGGGTTTAGTCTCCTATGGCTTATACTAAGATATGATGATTAATAAAGGCTTAAAGACATTTCAAAAAGGGACTTTAGCTTAGTACCGAGTGAACTTGAAAATGAGAGGTGCTGACTCCCCAAGGGAAGGTAGATTCACCAATGTTCTCATGAGATAAGGACTCCAATGCTAATGGGAATGTAGAGGGTTCAAGACATATCTCTTAGTTCCTTAATTATGTTGTCTCCATAGGAATACTAGCTCGTGGATCCACCTAGAATGTTACGTTCATGTTTTTAGTTCTACCTTGTCAAGTAGAGAACCTTCTTTCGTTGTAGGGTTTCATGACACCGAATTCCATGCTTAGATCACATGGTCTATTTTTGGTTAAGGCGATTGTTCCCGAAAGTAAAAATGAACGAATAAAGAAATGAAGTGAACGCTAACTAGGGTGAGTTAAGGGGTTCTACTTAGTGTAGGTAGGGGTGTGGGACTCTACTTATACATTGCACAAGTTGGCCTTGAGGGAAGTACTAGGAAGTTGTTCTTATGCACTCATGATATGAATGAAATATATACGATGACTTTACATGTTGATGATCCTATATGATTTTAGTTTCATTGATGAACATGCTATTGGTCTAAATTGATATATAATGAAGAACATACATGATATAAACATATATGAAATGTTGACATTGCTTATGATCCTTTGTTTGGTTTACTTGACTATGTGGGATTATGGGGCTTCACATAAGCATTGCACTTGTAGGCTTGGGAAGGGGTTTTGAGTAAGGGTCTTATATGTTGTGATGTTATGAACTCTTGTACATGAATTTTTGTTATAACATTATGTTGGAGTTATTCTTGCTTATATGGTCTTAATATGATGCTATTCATGTTGATATGACCTTATGTTTATAATATCCATGTTGACTTGACTTGGTGATGATGTTGTTCTTCTATTGAATATGGACTTGTGTTAAGTGATGCTATTCCTATTGACTTGAATATGTTCTTAATTGTGCATAAATTCTTTCAAAAGTGAGTTAGCATGGTTTTGAGCAAACTTTCCTTTTAAGCATGATTTCAATGGTTTTACTTGCATATGTTTCCATACTTAGTAGATGTGGTCGTACTACCCCATATTCTTTCCCTTTTTCCACACATTGTAGGTTCGGGCCATTGAAGTATACGAGGTCACTTTGCAAGAAGACTTGGAACTATTTCCCCCAATTTATTGGTAGGTCCTCAATATTCAGGGATATTACCTTTTCTCTATTCTATCTATGAAGTTGTTATGTCTAAAGACACTATTTCATTCATTTATCTTTGAGACTATTATTGTAAGCCTATATGTGGCTCTTTGTATTGAAGTATGGGCTATGCCCAAATGTTTTAATACTCTTTAGATGGTTTAATGTGAGACAATGTTATTCGACTATTTCCTATGTATTTTTTTATGTTGCCTAAACGAGAAGCTTATGTAAGCTTTAATAAGCGAGGAGTCTATGTAAACTCCATATATGATATGTGAGAGGTCTATGTATACCTCGCTATGTAAAAGTTTTAAATTTTCCGCATTTTGACCTATGATATGTTATGACGAAAGCTAAGGGCTTGTCCAAGTCCTCTCCGAGGACGTAGAAACTAGTTATGTCTAGGGGGTGCTCCCCGGTTGTGACAGTTGTGTACTGTGAAGCCGTAAGAATAAAAAGACAAACCTTGGTGTATGCAAATAGCAAAAGAAATTTTATAGTGGGTAGCGTTTGGAAAATGACTAGACAAAGGAATAGGAACTACATGGGCATCATGAACATATCGAAAAAGTGTATTCCATTAAGAATATATTTTCTATTAGAGGGTGTGGTTTGAAAGCATTCCTATAGGAGATGTTTTGGTTAAAAATAGTATAGCAGATTCCGCGCACTGTTGTTGCTGCTCACACTCAATACAAGAAATTTTTGACAACCTTTTTGTGTCTTGCACTGATCTTATGTGTTAATCGATTAAATTTGTAGGTGTTCGTGTGAGATGTGGTCCTTTTGTTCAACTTAAACAAGCCCTAGATAAATGGTGGAGTGTTGATTGTGTTATTAAATTGAAGCCACTTATATAGGTTTCCAATATTCATCATTTTGTCAAATTTGGAAAAAAAAATATTTAAAAAATCGAGGAAGTAGGTCCAAGAATGCCATGGAGAGTGAGAAATAGAAACATTCATCTAAAGACTACATCTCGATATTCTTGTCTTATTAATATACCTAAGCCCTAGGCTCAAATTGTTTCATTTCTGGAATCTTATGCTCCTATTATTTGTTGTAAAGTTGTTAGAAAGTTTTTCCATCGTGCAGGAAGTTATAAGTGTAATACTGATGGCTTTATTAAATAGAATACTCAATGCAACTCTAAGGTCTTTTATGTGAGAGATAGCCATGGTGAATTGGTATTTACTAAAGCAGAAAATATTGATTTATGTGATGCTTTAGAAAAAGATGTTAAATCATTCAAAGATGGCACTATGTCAAGAATAATCTTTTACCTCTTGTGATGGAAAATGATTCCTTGATTATTAAGAAGATTTTAGATGAAATCAGGGAAATTCCATGGGACATGTCAATAAACATAAGATGCATTCATGAAAATTAAAGGAAAGGGAAGTGGTAATAGTATACACTTTCAGGAAAGTCAACACCCTGTCTGATATTTTAAACTAATTCTGTGTATGATTTTTCAGCACTATAGTGTAATTTCTTTCAAATGAAAACATTTCATTACAAGACGAAACAATAATTCAAGAATACAAGCTAGGTCAATTAAGGCTCCGAACAAAGAAATGCCAAAACAGAAATCATGAATCAAGTTAAAAAAATTATAATTAACAGGATTAACAAATCTCATAGGAAGAGTTACAGAACAAAAAAGGAAACAATCAGTCTCCATTGAGTGTTATGTCGCAATTCAAGCGTTTATAGATCAAGATTGGGCAAAAAACCTACAATATCCTGAACTAAGATGCAGTGGTACCCGTTCTCTTGAGTTCAATATGTACGAGTTAAGGATAGATTAGGTTATTTCTGTCGATTAAGGTTTAATCATAAGATGTACAAGTAGATTAGGTCTTTTACCTTGATAGTTGAAGATGGAAACAGTGTTGAATTTAAGAAGTCTTCACCATTTATTTGAATTCATGGTGTATGTGAGAATTTTGAATCCTCAAATTAGAACTCAAGATTAAAGCACTTCCCTGATTCGAAATGTGAAACTATTCGAGCACCTTGGACGACCATGGTGGACCTGAAATGAGTGTCGCTTGGTTCCAAAATTTCATTTGTTCTTTTGTGTGTGTTTGGTAGTTTCAGCTAGTTGCTGATGGTTTTTTGTTTTGGTCTTGGATCAATATTCGACTCATGTAATTTTTTTAGAACCCCTTTTTTAATAAATGAGCTTGCCCATATTTCAACAAAAAAATTATGAGTTGATTTGAGTTGTTTTTATAAGTTAAATTATAAATAACATTCTATATGTAATTATTTACATTGGATTTGGTCATAAGTCAATATCAAATTAAACCTATCAATCTTAAAAACTCACCAAAATCATAATCTTAGTCAAGAAGATCTTTATCATAAGAAAGATAATTAATCTTTTATTATTATTATTATTATTATTATTATTATTATTTTTATTATTAATATTATTATTATTGTTATTATTATTATTATTATTATTATTATTATTATTATTATTATTATTATTATTATTATTATTGTTATTATTATTATTATTATTATCATTATTATTATTATTTTTGGCCACTAAAGTTTATATACCTTAAAGTGGTTTTCTTGTGTCGAGAATTTTTATTATTGGTTTGAGTTGTTTTTACAATGTAATATTTGGAAATCTTACAAATAACATTCTATTTGTATTGATATACATTGTATTTTGTCATGAGTCAATATTAGACCAATTCTATCAAATCCTAAAAACCCACAAAAATCATAATCTTAGTAAAAAGACAATTATTATAAAATAGGTAAATAATTTATAGGGAAAATGGTTTGAAATATATTCAAATTTTAACCCATATTGTTGTAACAATCCCAAACTTCAGAGGTTGAAGTTAAAAGTACTGATCTTCAACTAGTGAAACAGTGAATTGATTTTATTATATCAAACACTTTATTTTGAGAAAATAATTTTTCTAATTTTGAATAATTGTTATAGCATCAATATTATTGCTATAATACATAATCGTGATTATAGCGGTAAATTCAGACTCATGAGGAGAAAACATAATATTGTGAGAGCATATTGATAATTGGTATACCATGAATATTATTTGACTTAAAACTAATTGTGATAATCTTCAGATTCATTAATTAAGGCCTTACCAAGATAAATTGTCACGATCCAAGGGTACCCCCTAGACATAACATGAAACATAGGACCCCGAAAGGCAGCATGTTAGCAGCTTAGTATATATTATAACATAAGTAAAGAACAATAAAGAGTAAAAACACATTACAAGTCTTAAAAATTTTCATAAAAGCAAGCAGAAGTCTAGACTTATCTCAATTAGCGATCTACTACAATCGAGTAAAAAATAGGGTCATAGCCCTTACAACATAGTTCTGAAATGAAAATACAAGAAAGGAAACTAGAAAATAGTCATCTGTCCTCGAACCATGAGGATTCCCCAATTGGAAGGAGAATAGTTGATCCAAGCTTTTACCAAGAGGGAGGTCACTTCATGAACCGGACCCTACACTTATAGAAATGTAGAAGAAATATGGGTTAGTACAAAAAACAGTAAGTATGATATTCATGCAAGAAATCGTTAAAGCATGCTAAAAAGGATATATTAGTTGAAAACCATGCACTATCAAGTCAAACCAATCATGAATACATTGGAAAATCACAAGTGGTAAGAAATATTTTCATGCATAAATCCTCGTATCATAATGACAAGATATCATAAATACCTTTAAAGTCCACGTGTTTAATGCATAACTAAGATCTCATAATTCTCTCTATACTAAGTAAAGCTTCTTGAGTAACTATGGTGTATAAATCATATTGTTGTCTACATTAATATATTAGGGAATAAGCCTTAACCGACATAGACCATGTCAGCTAAACATGGAATCCGGTGTCTACCCACACCAAAGAGGGATTGTCCTACTTCCCTAAGGTAGAACTATACTCTTAGCTTAGCTTTATCCGCTAGCTCAAAAAAGACCTATGGGGGCACATAGTTTATGGGATAAGGAGATTTCTTCTAGAAAACCAGACTCTACTAAGGTATAATCTTTCAATATCATGAGATAACTACCTTGAGAACCCAAACTCAACTAGTGTATAAGGAACCCATGTAGAAAGCCGGACTCAACTGGTGTAGAAGCTTTTATTGGGAAGCCAAACTCAACTATTGTATAAGCTTCCATCTCATATACATATCCCCTCGGAGCTAAGCATTAATTCCCATAGATTACATATTAAGTCTTGACTTAAGTTCATATTCATGGAAGGGTGTCTTTGTCACACCCCGCGAGCACACCTTAGAAGATATGACACTCTCGGAGCACGACATGGCGTACTTGACCTCTCGGAAGTCTTGTACAAACCCTTTGACATCATTCATTGCATACATGTATGAAAAGTAGTGTGGAATTATAACTTTTCACATGAAATATATTGAAACATCATTCATATTAAAAATCATAAAAAACTCTAAGTCTCAATATATGTCATCCTTACACTTTAAGAAATACTTGGTACACGGACCATACAATAGAAATATAACAATCTAATTACAATACTTTGAAATAAGAAGTCTAAAGACGATTATGCATTTGACTTTAGTGAGGACATACTTCAACTTTCTTGAAAGATAGCTAGATTCCAAGCTTCCTTCAAGACGCTTCTCACCTTCCACCTACACATTTAGATATAACAAATGTATGGAATTAGTACAAACAACATGAACTAAGTATCATTTAATGCATAAAATCATGAGAAATGGACATTTATTAGAAATACGCTATTTTCTTGATTAAAACATCATAGTATAAGCATAAGAACAACATATAACATCTTAAAAACATATAAGATATCACATAAGAATATCAAATATTTAAGAAATGTTACAGTGAACCAAGTCACCTTACAGTGAACTAAAACCAACATTACAGTGAACCCATTTAGCATACAACCCTCTCACTAAAAGCTATCGTAAGACTCACTTAAGAAAGACAAAAAGAGACCTCCCATACACCCTCTCTAGGCACACCTAAATGATCTTTAGGACTACCTATATTTATATAAATATACTTAGAATACACCAAACAACATAACATGAGGTCTTCTACCAAAGGTGATTCTAAGGTCCACTTGAGTGAGTTATGAAGCGACCGCCCATACAATCCCTTCACACACACCTAAGAGATCCTTTAGACTACCTAAGATAAGATTATTCTCACTTCACATAATAACATATATATAATATGACATTCTCCTCCCAAAGTTTATCAAAAGACTTACTTAAGTAATTCAAGAAAAGAACGGCCATACACCTTCTCCAAGATTACCTATATATTCCATAAGAATTCCTAAGTTTAGATCATGCCTAATTTACCAAATTACTTTCCCTATCTAGAGTAATTCTTAAGACTTACCTAGGTAAGACATGAAGTGACTATTCCTATGCCCCCTTCACCCCTTAACTAGGAAACCCTTAAACCACTCTAGGTAAGTCTTATTTATTTACATGATTTCCAACTTATGTCATTATCTTCATTAGTTCACTTAAGAGTCATTCATCACATATAAGGACATTCAAGTAATGGTCATGGAGAAGACCTAAGGACTCACTAACTAACATCTTCAAAACCTAATTGTGGAATGTCTAGATAGCGTCCCATACCGCCACCTAAACTTCATAGAACTTTTCCAATACTAGTGGGTATCCCATATGATGATAATAGGCAATAACCGACATAGACCATGGTAGCTCGGCATGGAATCCGGAGTGAACCTACTCGATAAAGGGTGTTCTACTTGCCAATGATAGAACATCGACACATCCCATATAGGCACGTGGTTAAGGAATATGAAGGGTTTCTTTGTACTCTAGCCTCATTCTTAACTAGAACTACTTCCCTAGCCATACTCAATTGGTTCTAGCCTTTGTTCTCATTGAGTATTTCAATAAAGGAGTACATGAAGAGGTTTCATATCATGTTCACAACCCAATCACATTACACCTTACCAAAGAGGTCCCCTAGGGTTGCCTTACAATGGTCAAGATGATAGCTCAATGACTTTCCTAAGGATGATTTCATTCTGTTTCTGAGAATCAACCTTAAGTCCACCATTCACACAAGAAGGATACCATTACGGCTTTCGAGTTCAAGGATATCATAACCTTCTTTCTAAAAGGTTCAACATAATGACCTTCTTTACATAGTTCAAGGTGTCACATACAAGACAAGGGTTCACTAATCTTACCTAGTCAAGAGATCACATATTCAAATATCATTCATGCATCAAGAAGAGGGACTTAGGTCAACCTAAAGAAGACACATCAACAGTTCTCCTTATCACATATTGCATATCTTTCAAGTAGTACATAAGAACAACCAAGTCAACTTTAGGTCACCCTATAGACTACTATAGCATCATCAACATAACCATCACAAGACTCATATAACCAAGTAGGAAGAATCATGCATCAACTCTAAGACTACACACATAATATCATAGTCATGGTCTAACATGATCACCTAATGTCAATAGAAAAACACATACTTTCACCTTGCTCACATGTAGATAGATATGATCATACTTCACATAAAAAGTATACTAATCATCATAATATTTCAAGTAATGCCGACAAGGCTATGATCATCATAATTCATAAAGTAACGCCTACGAGGACACATAATTCACAAGTAAAGAACATAATTCAAGACTTAAACTACATAATATAAAGAGAATTAGGGCAGCGTACCACTAATCCACTTTCACCACTTCAATCCATAGCTAAATCATCCAACACAATACTCAAAGGCCCTTACCCATGGCCATGATCACCAATTCAATTCAATACTTACAATAGACAATGAATCAAAGGTAATTCAACATAGATATATGAATGTAGGTAAGAATACTAACAATTCTAGCATGATTATATCATAATTCAATGGACCTAATCAAACTACATAAGAATTCAAAAACATTAAGACATAATCAATTCACTAACAGAGTAGTCAAATCTAGAGTTACATGAATTTCATGGGTTCATAGAGTTTTTGAGTTAAAAATCATCTAATTAACAACAATTTTATCAATATACAATGATTCAAAACCTTTAATGCAAGAACCCATGGATAGATTACAAAATTGGACAAGTTCATCTTTAGAAGACTTTGGAAATCACTTTGAAGATTGGCTCCTTGAACAAAAGATTTTCAAGTATGAAGAACCATACCTTAACTAATGTTAATCCACGAAAATTGAGAGAAATTAGTGGATAAATCAACCTTCAAACATCAATATCCCTTCAAGCTTCAATGGAGTTCTAGAGAGCTCTTTAGAGGTTTTGGATTTTGATTTTAGAATAATGAATTCATCTAGGTGCTTAGGACTTATAAACCTACTTAAAATACCTAAAACACCCTTAGGAAACATCCCAAACAT
This sequence comes from Solanum sitiens, assembly GCA_016801875.1. Taxonomy (NCBI): domain Eukaryota; kingdom Viridiplantae; phylum Streptophyta; class Magnoliopsida; order Solanales; family Solanaceae; genus Solanum; species Solanum sitiens. Next base: position 210,074 of record JABWTJ010000611.1, read on the forward strand.
TTATGTGGATGTGCGGTGAATTTAATTCACCCCTTAAACTTAACACTAAACTGCGCAGGTTGAAGACCTAACTCACTACTGCCCATCGATGGTGCGTCAGCCAGACAACGGACCGTCCTGGCTAGACGTCGTTTCGTTCAGAGGCTGGACTTTGGGAGATAAATCTCCCTAGGCTAAGTATTGACCCACACACACCATCGACGGGGCGTCAACCAGCCTACTGACCGTCGATTGCCTCGGTCGTTTTGGGGTGGTCTAGACAACCTTAGGCTCTTGTGAAAGGTCCTTCCTCAAGGACTCTTGGTTGGTCCTTGGGGACTTTTGCCCAGACGTTTACAAATGGAATATGCTCGTATACAAGTTTAGGACATCTCATATCAATTTCATCAAAAACGAACGTATAAAACTCGAAGAAACCTGCTAAGACACACAACGTCGTTTCAAGGCAAACCTTTCGAACATCATGGACGTTCTTGGACGTTTGACCTCGAAACCTCATGAAACTTAGCATTGCCTATAAAAACTATTATTAATCATATATGGACCTATTAATCTCATGACACATACACATAAGCACATAAAAATACATAAGACATATAGGTGACTAGTCGTCGAACGTCTTGGTCGTCCCTTCACGTTTGACTTCCAATTCACCTAAATCTTTAGACACTGCCTCATTACAACATTATAAACCATTTTAGGACTTCAAAACATTATGACACAAGCATTAGTCTCTAGTTTCACCTAAGTCATTTTAGAGATATTATAGTCTTGACACTCAATCCACATAAATCATACTATAGATCCTAGATTGAAAAGGTTAGACTAGTCTTTCAACCATATAATTACTACATGTGACCAACATTTCACATCATAGTATTATCAACCTAAAGTGTGTACATGAGAGTAATTATCCAATCAATACAACAATTAGGTCATAAGAATATTCACTTTACTCTCAAAGTGATCTAAATGCATTAGCATAAATCTCAAAAACACATATACTTCTCATGTTTTTACCTACAAGGACCATTATCACATTCAATCAACATATGTAGTATTTATACATTAGACATGAATTATAGCATGACTGGATTAGTAATATTACTATAAGCATGATTTCATAATATGTCTCTTTCTTCTATTCACTCACACCCTTTTAGATCCAATAAGGGAAAATAGGGGAATTCATGGGTTCTTGGGTGATTTCATCATAAATGAACAATAACTCATTAATTCAATCATACTCCATCATATATCAACCATTAAAAAGTTTTTTTTGAAAAGAACCCACAAGATAGAAGACAAACCCAAACTTAGGGAAAATCACTAGTTTTGAAATTGAATTTGGAGGGAGTCCTTGGATGGAAACTAACCAAGAATGAAAGACTACCATACCTTAGTAATGTCTCTTCAAAGAAAATGAGTGCAATATTCTTGATTCTTCAACCCCTATCGGCTTTGGCCTCCGAAGTAGGAGTAGAAGGAAAGAGATGAGGATATTGGGAATTCATATCGGCTTTGGCCTCCGAAGTAGAACCCTCGACTACATGATTCCGCCATAAAACCTTAACGGAAGCTACGTCCTTGTTTGTCAATCTCCTGACTTTCCAGTCTAATATTTCTACCAGAACCTCTTCATAGAAAAGGCTTTAATAAACTTCCAACCCTTCTAGGGAATAATGGTCACTAAATCCCCAATACACTTTTTAAGCATGAAAACATGAAATACCGAATGAACTGGGGATAAATAATTTGGCAAATCCAACTCATAGGCAACTTCCCAATATGCCTCAAAATTTTATATGGGCCTACATACCATGGACTAAGTTTTCCTTTCTTTCTAAACCTGATCACACCCTTCATAGGTGAGATTTTCAAATAGACTCAATCACAAACTTCAAATTGTAGGTCCCTTCTCGTCACATAGGCATAAGACTTTTGCCTACTTTGAATCATTCTCAACCTATCTCTAATGAGCATAACTTTCTCATTAGCCTTATAAATGTATTCGAGACAAATAAGAGCAATCTCACCTAACTCAAACAAACCAATTGGACACCTACAAGTCCTGCCATATAAAGCTTCAAAAGGATCCATATCGATAGTTAAATGGTCACTATTAATTTAGACAAACTCTATTAATGGCAAGTGGTCATCGCAATTACCCTTGAAGTCTATAACATACGCCCTCAAAATATCTTCTAAAGTTTGAATGGAATATTCCTCTTGACCATTTGTTTGAGGATGAAAAGTTGTTCTACGCTTTAGCTTAGTACCAAGCCCTTTTCGGAATGACTTCCAAAAGTGTGAAGTAAATTGAGTACCCCAATACGAAATGATGGATTAATAAACTCCATGTAACTTCAGTATCTCCCTTATGTACAAGTTGGCATAGTCCTCCGCTGAATGTGAAACATTGACGGAATAATGTAAGTTGATTTTGTCATTGTGTCATTAATGACCCAAATAGAATCGTGTTGCCCTCGCGTATGAGGCAAACCTACAGTAAAATCCATTTTCACTTCTTCCCATTCAAAGTGGGAATTGGTATATCTTCCAAAAAGCCACCCGACCTTCGGTGCTAAACCTTAATTTGTTGACAATTAGGACATTTAGCTACAAATTCCTCAATATCCTTTTTCATAGCATTTCACCAATAGACTTCCCATAGATCACGGTACATCTTGGGGGCTCTTGGATGAGTAGCAAATCAAGAATTATGAGCCTCTTCTAAAATTATATCTCAAACCATCAACATCCGAAACACTTAATCGACCTTGGTACCCAAGTTATCTCCCAATTGGGAGAATGCCTCAACGGAATCTCGAGTAAAGACTCTTTCAACTTAACCATCAGGGGTCAAGATCTTTTTTAGACTTCACATCCACTACAAAGGACGATTCAGAGCCATTATGAATCAGAAAGCCACCCTTGGTGGAATCCATTAGTTCGACACCTAGCTGGGCCAATCTATGCACATCACATACTAACTCTTTTATTTCATCTTCTATACTATACACACTACCCATGTATAATCTTCAAAGTCAATCCGCCACAACTTTAGCTTTGTTGGGGTGGTAAAGGACACTCATGTCATAATTCTTTAAAAGTTCTAACCACATTCTTTTACGGAGATTTAAGTCTTTTGACTAAACACATATTGAAGACCCTTGTGATCGGTGAAGACATCCACATGGACCCGTACAATTAATGTCTTTTTATTTTCAAAACAAACACTACAACCCCTAATTCAAGATCATGGGTCGCATAGTTCTTTTCATGGACCTTGAAGCATAGGTAATCACCTTAACACGTTGCCTGAGCACACATCCCAACTCAACTCTAGAGGTGTCACAATATACAAGAAAACCATCTGTCTACTACAATAAGGTCAACACCATAATAGAACTAAGTCTATCCTTCAAATCTTAGAAACTTTCTCACAAGCCTTCGACCACTCAAACTTAGCTTTATTATGAGTCAAAGGTATTAACGGAGAAGAAATGGAGGAAAAACCCTCGACAAACCTCCTCTAATAAGCAGAAAAACCCAAAAAGCTTATAATGTCGAAACGTGTTAGATGTATAGGCCAAATCTTGACTGCATCCTTTTTCTTAGGATCTACGTCAATACCCTCTCTTGACACAATATGTGTAAGATCCCCAAAATGAGTTAGGCTGTCTAGAGCCTAACATGTTTGTATTAAATTTCTAAGGTACTAAAATGACTTGTAATATTTTTTCGAGGCAGTGTGTAAAGTTGGAGGTGATTTGGAAGTCAAACGTCAAGGGACGACCAAGACGTTCGACGATTAGTCACCTATGTGCCTCATGTGTCTATGCGTGCTTGTAATTGTATTTTATGAGCTTATGAAGTCTTAAAATAAGTTATAATGATGTTTAATTGTAGTATATGGAGTTTCATGAATTTTGGAGGTCAAAAGTCCAAGACTTTCGAAAGATAGCGTTGAGACATGCATGTGTGTGTCTTGATGGGGCCTAGCATGTTTGGACGTGTTACATGTATTTGTTTTGGGTGAAACTAATGTGGGAGGTCTACAACGTTTTAATTGTTGTAGTTACTTTGGAAACGTCCGGGTACGACATCTAAAGGGCCCTGCAAAAGGTCCCACAAGAAGGACATAAGGCTGTCGAGACACTGCCTTGGCAGTGTCAATCGACGAGCTCCAAGTGACGCGTCGTCGGTCCATCGATGCCCCGTCGATTTGGGGAGCGGGTTGACACTTAGACTCAGGAGCTTAACCCACCAGGAGGAAGCTGCAGTTACCAACGACGGTGTAGCAGGACGCGCCGTCGTCCAGTCGACGCATTCCCACAACCATTCTTCCAACAACCATAGCATCAATCCAAGACAACTAACCATTTTCCCTCATGTTTTCAACCACCTTTTTCACATTTTGGCCTTGCAACATAAGAACTACCACTATTACCTCCTTGAGGTATAGAGATGGAGACCCTATAATTGTTGACCCTTGGGGGGAGCATTAGTGGGTCCTTGGTTTGAGAACCTTTGCTTGAACTTTGTTCGACCTTGTCCAGCGGACCTAGCATTAGAGAAATTCCCATCTCTAGTTCTAGCCCTCTTCACTTCTCTATTCTTGTCTTGAAGTTTCTCTTCCTCCAATTTTGAGGATAGACCATTAGACGGGACATATATATATTATCATGAATACTTGCCAAACAATATTCTTTTCTCACCAATCTAGACACACCCATCAAATACCTACTCATCATGTCCCTCGAGTCCTCCACCAAAGCAAGAGCATACTTGGACAATTGGGTAAACTTTACAGAATATTGTTGAACACTCATACCTCCTAGACAAAGGTGAAAATATTCTTCCACCTTAGCTTCCCTCAACTCTTGGGGAAAGAACCTATCAAGGAATGTCAACTTTAACACTTCCCAGTCTATTGGACCTGCTCCTACCAGTATGTTGTTCTTCCATTGAGTATACCAAACTTAAACAACACTCTTCAATTGATAAGTGGCAAGCTCCGCTTTCTCTATCAATGTCACCCCCGTAGAATCTATTATGTTATAATCCTCTTTGAAACATTCTTGAGGATCCTCTCCCACTTTGGAACCAAGAAACACATGAGGGTTCATTATAGAATAATCCCTCAATCTAGAAGCCACATAATTCACATTGATGTTCACATGTGCCATGTCACGCCCCGAGCTACCCCCGAGATGCGGATACAGGACATAGGACCACTAGTAATCCCAAGCTAACACTAATGGCATGATCATGAGCAAACTAAAAATAATAAGCTGATGCGTAAGCTAAATCATAATTAAAATGAAAAGATAGGGAATACCCATATTCTATAACTGAGATATTTGAAACTGATGAGTTTAATACAAAGAAAATATTAACTCAATACTAAGCTGAAACTAACTATGTTTGAATTAAGCCTCGGAGTATGAGGACTCACCATTGTCCTCGGAGTATGAAAATATTAACCCAGCAAAGTCTAGATAAAAACTGAAACTAAAAGACTAAAATACTATAAGAAACTCATGACTATTGTTCTCGGAGTATGAGGATTCACCATTGATTCTGCTAAATTTGAGATTGGGAATTGATCTAAGCGTGATCTGGATGCTGAGAACCTGAACCTACATCACGAGAAGATATAGCGCATGTATGCGTGAGTACTTGAAAGGTACTGAGAATGAAGCATAAAGTAAAGTGAAATAAAGCACAAATGAACAAGCATTAAAGCAAGTATAATATTATGAACATGATATACTAAATTCTAAGATAACTTAATGTAATGACCAATTTATAACATGATGAAACTTAATACTAACTGAACTATAAATATGGTCAATGCAATAGAGTTTGACTGAACTCCAGGAGCTACTAATAACTGATAATAAAACCGCATTAGATAAATGTGGAGTCCGATGTATACGCCTCATCGAGAGGACCCAATATACCCTGCCAGAGGTATAAAGGCATGCTGGCGTGATCACTAAACTGATGCCCACAGAGTGGACTTACAGCCTACTTGGCTAGTAATTATGGGACTATTTGGGTACGCTAAACCCTAGTCCAACTTGGTATTATGCTACTCCCAATGAATTAAGTGACTAACTTATGATGACTAATTTTCTGTAAATACTGGATAGCTCAAAACTGAACATGCAAACTGATAATCCAAAAATTAACCTGATAATCATGCATCAATAGCTGAGGCATGTATAATTGAATAACTGAAGTATCTGACCTAGCATGTGTAATTCAAGAACTAAACAAATACATAGCTATGGTTCTAAAATTCATGCAATAATCTGAGTAATAACATAGTAATCTAATTTGGAACATATAACTAACTAATTCATCATATTCTGTTGAAGTTCTAGAAACCCTAGGTCTAATTATGATATGGGAATCAAAATCTGAGTGAAAACTAGAAACCTAATGGGTGTAAGGAACCCACTAGTGAAATCCCACAAACCTGGTGATGAATTCAACGTAGAAATCTTTAGGTTTCGAGGCTAGAACTGATGGAACCTTGAGTTCTTGAACTAGGGTTCTTGAACCTTTTCTCATTTCTTGCTTCTAATTTTCTATGTTTTGATTAATGATTTTCACTTAGGTAAATTATATTTATGTTTCTAGGCTTAAACTGGCTAAAATCTCATGATTTAGGGTCAAAATGACGTATCTTAGGATTTAAACGAAGTAGTAAAAGACCAAAAGACCCCTGAGTTGATTGTTGTCGGAGCAATCAACGACCTAGACTGACGGGCCATCGTTCAATCGACGGGCCGTCATTTGGATTCTTTCATTTGGGTCTGCTCGACAGGCCTTCACTAAAATGGGCATAACATTTTAGTCGGAGGTCGTATGTTAGCAAACTCAATGGCTATGGAAAGATATATCAATTTTCTATAATTTCAAAGATCATGGAGAACCTAATTCATTTCTTGCTAAGAGTTATGACGATTTGAAGTTGACCCCACAACATTTTCCCCCTAACTAGCTGCTAATCTTCACCTACGGTCCGTAGGTCCATCTACGGACCGTACAGGTCAATCGTGGTTCATTTTAGAGGCTGGGTAAATGGGATCTAGATCCACGGACATAGACTACTGACCGTAGTCTGACTTATGGATCGTAGGTCTGTTTCTGGATCACACTTAGTTGATTTTTCTGGGCTGAGTTTTGGGGGAGCTTAAGTGGCACACGACAGATGTACAGTACGGATCGTAGATCAGACTACGGTCTGTCAATAGTAACTATCGATTGCACCTACAGATTTCTAAAAAACTAATTTTTGGTCTGTTTTAGATACGGGGTGTTACATTATCTCCCCATTGGGAACATTCGTCCTCGAATGAAGACTATACTAGCTGAAATAGAGGAAGAGGGATGCAATCCCTACCACTAAGCACTGAGAACTGAGTTTTTGAAAATGCAAATACGTTGAAAATATAAGTACAAACTGAGGAAACATGATTCTAAGGCTGAATTCACGCTGGAGTGGAATCGGAAGGAAAGAGGTGAGGATATTTGGCTTTCATGGTTGCTTCTTCTTTCCAAGTGGCTCCCTCTACGGACTGACTCCTCCACAAAACCTTGACTGAACCAACTTCTTTGTTCCTCAGCCTTCTAACCTGATAGTCAAGAATCTCGACTGGTACATCCTCATAAGAAAGACTATCTTTCACCGCCACACTGTCTAATGGCACTGCAGAGGTTGGGTCACCCACACACTTCTTCAAGAGCGAGATGTGGAAGACTGGATGCACTGCTGCTAGTTCTGCTAGCAAGTCTAACTCATATGTAACTTTGCCAACCCTTTTTAAGATCTTTTAAGGTCCTACATATCTAGGACTAAGCTTCCCTTTCTTGCCAAATCTCATCCCCTTTCATAGGTGACACTTTCAGGAAAACCCAATCATCAACTTGGAACTCTAGTTCCCTTATCCTTATCTCTGCATAAGATTTCTGACAACTCTGGGCTGTCTTAAGTCTATTTCTAATGAGTTGTACTTTCTCCCTAACATAAAGGACTAAATTTGGTCCTATCATAGCTGTTGAACCTACTTCAAACCAACCAACAGGAGATCTACACCTACGCCCATACAGTGCCTCATAAGGGGCCATCTCATTGCTGGAATGGGCTATTATTTTAGGCGATATTATTGGAGGCGAACTCAATAAGAGAAAGGTAATCATCCTAACTACCCTTGAAATAGATCACACAAGCCCTTAACATATCCTCTAGAGTCTGAATGGTACGCTTTGCCTATCCATCCGTCTGCGGATGAAATGTTGTGCTAAGGTTAACTTGAGTGCCAAGACCCTTCTTAAATGACTTCCAGAAATAAGAGGTAAACTGAGGACCTCTATATGACATAATAGACAAAAGAACCCCATTCAACCTCACAATTTCATTAATGTAAAGTTTGGCATAGTCCTCAGCCAAATTTGTAGTGTTGATCGCCAAAAAGAGAGAAGACTTAGTCATCTTTTCAACTATCACCCAAATGGAGTCATGTTGTCGGCGAGTACGACGTAACCCTGTGATGAAATCCATAGTGATCATATCCCACTTCCAAGTAGGAATGTCGATCTCTTGAGTCATACCCCTGGTTTCTGATGTTCTACATTGACCTGCTGGCAATTGTAGCACTTACTAACAAAATATTTTATATATATCTTCATGACATTCCACCAATGAACTTCCTGCACATTGCGGTACATTTTAGTGGCATCTGGATGGATATAATATCTAGAGTTATGGGCTTCATCAAGAATATGTTGTCTCAACTCACCCACATTATGGACACCCAATCTACCCTGGTAACGAAGTACACTATCTCCTTCTTGGGAGAAAACCTCCACTCTCTAATTACGGACTACACCCTTATGTTCAAGCAATATTGCATCACAATCTTGCTTTTCCTTAACCTCCACTACCAAAGAAGATTTTGCCCCATTCTGAACAGTCACTTCACTATCTGATATGCTCATAAGGCGAACTCCCAAACGCGCAAGCCTGTGAACATCCTTCAGTAGTTTCTTCCTTTAATCCTCAACGTGGTCTACACTACCCATAGATAATCTGCTAAGAGCATTTGCCACTACATTAGACTTACCAGGATTGTAATGCACGCTCATCTCATAATCCTTAAGAAACTCAAGTCATCTCTTCTGGCGAGATACAACTCTTTATGGGTGAACACATACTGAAGGCTCTTATGGTCAGTGAACACATCTACATGAACACCATACAAGTAGTGTCTCCATATCTTGAGTGCAAACACCACTGCTGCAAGATCGAGATCATGAGTTGGATAGTTCTTCTCATGAACCTTAAGTTGTCTAGAAACATAAGCTATAACCTTATCTCGCAACATCAATACACAACCTAGGATAACTCTGGATACATCACAATAGATCACATAACCATCTAAACCCTCTGGTAGAGTAAAGACATGATTTATAGTCAATCTAGTTTTCAATTCTATAATGCCTTTCTTACAATCATCTGACCATTGAAACATGACCATCTTCTAGTCAACCTAGTAAATAGTGAGGCTATGAATGAAAATCCTTCCACGAACCTTCTATAATAACCAACTAGACCTAAGAAACTTCTTATATATGTAGTAGAGGTAGGTCTGGGCCATTGTTTCACTGTTTCTATCTTCTGCAAATCCACTCGGATCCTCTTGCTAGATACAATGTGACCAAGGAAAGCGACGGATTGCAACTGCAACTCACATTTGCTAAGCTTAGCGAATAACTGGCAATCCTTGAGAGTCTGCAGAACAACTCTCAAATGACTCGCATGTTCCTTCTCATTCCTAGAGTAAATGAGATATCATCAATAAAGACGATAATGAACAAGTCCAAGTACTGTTTGAACATTCTATTAATCAAATTCATGAAAGCAGCAGGAGCATTTGTTAGTCCAAACGACATAACTATAAATTAATAATGACCATACCGAGTTCTGAAGGCTATTTTTGGAATGTCACTATCTCTAACTCTAAGCTGATGATAACCCGATCTGAAGTCTATCTTTGAGAAATGACTAGCACCCTGAAGTTGTTCAAACAAGTAATCAATCCTGGGTATGGGATACTTATTCTTGATTGTGAGCTTGTTCAACTGTCTATATTAAATGCTCATTCTTAGAGAACCATCTTTCTTCTTTACGAATAACACTGCTGCACCACATAGCAAAATACTAGGTCTGATGAAGCCCTTATATAGAAGGTCTTTCAATTACTCTTTCAATTGCTTAAGCTCTACTAGAGCCATTCTGTAAAGAGGAATAGAAATAGGCTGGGTATCTGGAAAGAGATCAATTCAAAAGTCGATTTCCCTTTCGAGAAGGAACTCCGAGAAGATTTTTTGGGAACACTTCTAGAAGCTCACTAATTACTGGAACTGACTCAAGAGTTGGGGTTTCACAACTAGAATCATTAATTCTAACTAGATGATAGAGATAACCATTAGAGATTATCTTTATGGCCTTAAGGTAGAAATGAATCGACTCATAGGCGCTAAACTACTGCCCTTCCACTCTACGATCGGTTAGTTTGGAATCTAAAAACGAACAATCCTAGTTCTACAATCGACTTAGTCATAACAGGAATGTAACCAATCCATGCCTAGAATGACATCCAAGTCTACCATTTCTAAATCTACAAGATTGGCTGAGGTGATTTTCTAAGAGACTGTGACAGGGAACTTTTTGTGGACATGTTTAGCTATAACTGGGTCACCAACTAGAGTAGAGACTCAGAAAGGTTCTGAGAGATTTTATGGATTACTACTGAATTGGACTGCTATGTAAGGATTTACAAAAGAAAGAGTATCCCCTGGGTCAAACAATGCATAAACATCAAGGTCAAAGACTCGTAATGTACCAGTGACTACATTAAGAGAACCTTCCTGATCTTGGAGAGCCTGAAGAGCATACAACCTATTCTGGCGCTGACCGTCACTTGTACCAGATGAGTTACTCCTGAGTCAGGAGACTTGCTGGTGCTGCTGAAGTTGTAGACTGAGCTCTACCATTACCGCCTCCTTAACCCTGTTTAGAAGGACAATCCCTCAACCTGTGACTAGACTGACCACACCCAAAGCATCCTTCCTTTCATGAGAGTCACTCGCTTGGATGGTTCTTACTACACTTAGGATAGGTGGGGTGAGTCTTGGTTCCTGAAACACTTCCCTGAGACTTAGAGCCCGGTGCCCTAACCTTCTGATCATACCTGTTCATGGAGGATGGAACACTAGATAATTTCCACCACCCGATTTCTGCTGAGAATAGTCATAGTTCTCAGTCTTCTTATTCTCCTTGGCATGTTCCCTATGTTTATCACCCTCAACTTGTTGAGTATAAGTCAAAAGCCTATAGAAGTACATATCTCCCAGTAACATAGCACTTTTGAACTTAATTTTCACCAAATCTGACACTCCATAGAAGAACTTATTCATCTGAGCCCTGGAGTCAGCAACCATGTGAGGAGCATACCTGGAGAGTTGGTTAAACTTGAACCCATACTCTTGGATTGTCATGTTACCTTGTCTTAAGTTCATGAATTCCTGAGACTTTGCTTCTCTCAACTCTATTGGGAAAAACCTATCCAGAAAGATCTCACTAAAGTAATCCCAAGTAATAGAAGTTGCATATGTACCCCTATTTTCCTTCCACTAAGTGTACTAGATATGAGCCACATCCTTTAACTAGTATGATGCCAACTCAATCCGATCATTCCTAGTGATCTGCATCACCTCAAAGATCTTCTTGATCTCATCCAAGAAATTCTGAGGATCCTCACTAGACTGCACCCTAAGAACTCAGGCGGATTCATCCTAACAAAGTAACGGACCCTTGATGTTGTTGATCAAACATTTCCATTCATATGAGCTTGAACCCGCTGATTTTTTTGGTTGGAGACACTCTAAGCCAACATCTGAATGGCGTTCCTAAACTCAGCATTGGAGATTTCCTAATCTGGGACTGGAGGAGTTGCGCTTGCATTCCTATCATTTGCATTCCTGGCGTTAGCTCTACAAGGAGGAATGATCTAAAACGTAAAACGTCGAGTTAGAATGGAACTAGTTAATACCTTATGCATGATAATAGTAACAAGAAAGTGAAGTTTTTCCTAAAACACTCCATAGCCTCCCTCTCATTAGATGTGGTGCACTTCACAACAATGAAAAGGACTCTACTTAGTGCAGCTTTTAAGACATCCTAGGAAACTTAAACCTAGCGCTCTAATACCAAGTTTGTCACGCCTCGAGCTACGCCCGAGACGCGGATGCGGGACATTGGACCACAAGTAATCCCAAGCTAACTCTTCTGGCATGATCATGAGCATACTTAAGATAATACAGTGATGCAGAAGCTAAATCATAATAAAAATGAAAATATGGGGAATACCCATATTCTATAACACATATATTTGAAACTGATGAGTTTAATAAAAAGAAAATGTTAACTCAATACTAAGTTGAAAATAACTATGTCTTAATTAAGCCTCTAACATACCAGAAATGCTGGGACAGACCCCAGCTAAGTCTAGCAAAAACTAAAACTAAAAGATTAAAATATAAAAGAAACTCATGACAATTGTCCTCAGTGAATAAGGACTCACCACTAATTATGCTGAACTGGGGATCGAGAATTGATCTAAGCGTGATCTCGATGGTGAGAACCTGAACCTACATCACAAGAATATGTAGCGCATGTATGCCTCAGTACTTAAAAGGTACTCAACATGTTGAATAGAGTAAAGCTGAAATAAAGCATACCTAAACAAGCATAAAAGCAAATATAATATTATGATCATGATATACTAAATTCTGAGATAACTGAATGCAATGACCAATTTATAACTTGCTGAAACTCAATACTAACTGAACTATAAATATGGTCAATACGATAGAGTCTAACTGAATTGTGGGAGCTACTAATACCCGATAATAAAAGCACATGAGCTAAATGTGGAGTCAGATGTATACACCCTACCAAGAGGACCCAATATACCCTGCCAGAGGTATAAAGGAATGCTGGCGTGATCACTAAACTGATGCCCACAGAGGGGACTTACAACCTACTTGGCTAGTAGTTATGGGACCATTTGGGTACGCTAAACCCTAGTCCAACTTGGTATTATGCTACTCCCAATGAATTAAGTGACTAACTTATTATGACTAATTTTCTGTAAATACTGGATAGCTCAAAACTGAACATGCAAACTGATAATCCAAAAATTCACCTAATAATGATTCATTAATTACTGATGCAACTATAACTGCATAACTGAAATATCTAACCTAGCATGTGTAATTCAAGAACTAAAGAAATACATAGCTAAGGTTCACAAATTCATGCAATAATATGAGTAATAACATGGTAATATAATTTGGAACATATAACTAACTAATTCATGATAATTTTTTGAAGTTCTAAAAACCCTAAGTCTAATTATGATATACGAATCAAGAATCTTTAGGTTATTAATGGGTGAAAGGAACCACTAATGAAATCCCACATACATAGTGATTACTTCCACATAGAAATCTTTAGGTTTCGGGGCTGGAACTGATAGAACCTTGTTGTGTTCTTTGAACTAGGTTTCTTGAGTTTTTTCTCCTCTGTTGCTTCTAATTTTCTATGTTTTGATTAATGATTTTGACTTAAGTAAGTTTTAGTTATGTTGCTAGGCTTAAAATAACTAAAATCTCATGATTTAGTGTCAAAATGACGTATATTAGGGTTTAAACGAAGTAGGAAAAGACCAAAACACCCCTGAGTTAATTGTTGTCGGAGCAATCGACGACCTGGAGTGACGGGCCGTCGTTCATTCGACGGTCCATCGTTTGGGTCTGCTCGACAAGCCTTCACTAAAATGGGCATAACTTTTTAGTTGGAGGTCGTATTTTAGCAAACTCGGTGACTATGGAAAGATAATTCAATATTCTATAATTTCACAGGTCATGCAACACCTAATTCATTTTGTTCTAAGAGTTATGACTATTTGAAGTTGAATCGCATAATAGTTTCCCCCTAACCGGCTGCTAATCTTCACCTATAGTCCATAGGTCCATCTAAGGACGGTACAGTTTAATCGTGGTTCATGTTAAAGGCTGGTTAAATGGGGTGTGGATCCACGGACACCGACTACTGACCGTAGTCAGACTTACGGACCGTAGTTCTGTCCGTGAATCACAGTTAGTCAATTTTTCTAGGCTGAGTTTTGGGGGAGCTTCAGTGGCGAACGACGAATGTACAGTACAAACCTTAGATCATACTACGGTCCGTCAATGGTAACCATCGATTGCACCTGCAGATTTTTGAAAAGCTGATTTCTGGTCTATTTTGGATACGGGGTGTAACATGCCATCACCTCTCTATTTGCTTGAGATGTCACTGCTTGATCCAACAATTGAATAGTAGACTGAAATTCCACATGGGTCACATTTTTTACCATGGGATCAATCAGAGCTTGGCTGACTTGAGGAGCTTGATTACCTTGAGGAACTCCATGATTCACATTCGCCTCCTCCATTATACCCTTCTAGCATTAGCCTTTCATTCATTCGTTTGCTGAGGACACAAGAGAAGGGTTAAGAGAGAGACTTCACAAAGATAGACTCTATGTCACGACTCAAGAATAATGAAAGAAGTGACATTTTCCTAAAAATCATATAGCCTCTTACTCATAAATGTGGCGCGCTTCACACTCATTAACAAGACTCCACTAGACGTGGCTTATGAGACTTACTCTTAGAATCATTCTAAACCTACTGCTCTGATTACCATGTTTTTCAAAACCGCAGGGTACCCTCTAGATGTAACATGGCAAGTGGTACCCCGTAAGGCACCATATTAGCCAATATCATATCATATCATAAGTAGATAACAATAAAGAGTCAAAACACATTACGAGTCTTAAATTTTTTATAAAATAAACCAGAAGTCTAGAGTTTTCTGAATTAGCCATCTACTACAATGGACTATCAAGATAGGGTCACAACCCTTACAACATAGTTCTCAAATGAAATTATAAGAAAGAAAACTAGAAAATCACCATCCGTCCTCGAACCATGAGGACTCACTAATAGCTAGGAGAATAGTTGATCCAAGCTTTAAACAAGAAAGAGATCACTTCAAGAACCAGACCCTACACTTACAGAAATTGTAGATGAAATATCGGTTAGTACAAAAAATCACTATGTATGCTAGTCATGCAAAAAATCGTTAAATCATGCTAAAAAGGACATTTTAGTTGACAACCATGCACTATATCAAGTTGAAAACATCATGAATACATTGGAAAATCATAAGTTGTAAGACATACTTTCATGCGTAAATCATCGTATCATAATGACAACATATCATAAATATCATAAAAGTCCACTTATGCAATGCATAAGTAAGATCCCATAATCCTACCTATACTAAGTAAAGCTTCTTGAGTAACTATGGTCTACAAATCATATTCTTGTTTACATTAACATATTAGGTAATAATCCATAACCAACATAGACCATGTAAGCTAAACATGGAATTTGTTGTCTACATCACACTGAAAGGGGCTGTATAACTTTCCTAAGGTAGAACTATACTCTTAGCTTATGTGGATACACTAGCTAAAGACCTATGTGGGCACATAGTTTATGGAATAATGAGATTACTTCTAGAGATCCAAACTCTACTAAGGTATAAGTTTTCCACCTCATTAACTAACTACCTTTAAAACTAGGACTCAACTACAAGGAACCCATATAGAAAGTCGGACTCAACTAGTGTAGAAACTTTCATTGCGAAGTCGAACTCAACTATCGTATAAGATTTCATATGATATTCATATCCCCTTGGTGTTAAGCATAAATTCTCATAAATTCTATATTACGTCTTCACTTAAGTGCATATTCATGGAAGGGTTTCTTGACACTCAATCCACATAAACCATACTATAGCTCCTAGATTCAAAAGGTGATACTGGATTTCCAACCTTAGAATAACTATATGTGAACATTCTATCACAACATAGTATAATTAACCTAAAGTGTGTATATGAGAGTAAACATCCAATCAACACAACAATTAGGTCATAATCATATTCATCAACAATTAAATGCATTAGCATAAAACTCATAAACATACATACTTCTCATTCTTTGCCTTTCAAGGACCATAATCACATTCATCAACATATCTAGGATTTATACATTAGACATAAATGATATCATGATTTGATTACTAATATTACTATAAGCATGATTTCATAATACTTCTCTTTATACAATTCACCGACACTTTTAGATCCCATTTGGGAAAATAGGAGAATTCATTGGTTGTCGAGGGAATTCATCATGAATGATCAATTCAATCACAATCCATCATAAGTCCACCAATAAAAATGTTTTTGAAAAGAACCCAAAAGATTGAAGACAAACCCTAACTTCGACGAAATCACTAGTTTTGAAATTGAATTTGGAGGGACTCCTAGGATGAAAATTAACCAAGGATGAAAGACTAAAATACCTTAATAATGTTTATTCAAAGAAATTGAGTGCAATATTCTTGATTTTTCAAGCCCTATCTCCAATTTTACTCTTTTTCTTCCTTGATTTCTAGAGAGAGAAATTATTTTAGAAAGATTAGTTTGAGTTTTATTTTTAAATCTAGGAAAGTGACTTAATTGGGGAAATTTTAGTCAATAAAGCTTATATACTTACTAGGGTATTACTAAAATATTGTAGGATCAATAACTAAATACCGCTAAAGTTCTAAATTAAAACCATCTACCTTGAACTATTTGGTTCGCCAAGGGCAGTAGGCGACTCACCAAGTGGACCCTTGGTCTGCCAAAATTTCCAGAATGCCTCCCCATGGAGGCAGTCTACTAGTCAATGGGTAGGGTCCCTGGGCGATGCGTCAAGTGGGTTGGGGATCCCCGACCTAGCTCGCCCAAATATCCAGCAGCTAGGTCATGGGGACAGTCCAACACGTGATTCCAAGTGCACTTTTACGACTCGCCAAGTCACTTGGGCGACAATGCTGCCCCCTCGAAAAAATGTCCAAGGAAAAAAAATATTCCTTCACTCTTCTTAGGTATTTTAGCGCATTGCCCTCTTTCTTGACTCTTACCACTTTCATTTTTGTTGTAGTTTAGTCTACACATTTCCCGAATGTTACATAAATAGTCTAAAGCAGATCGAGGGGAATAATAGGAGCTCAAAAAATTATAAGTCATATATGAGGCAACACAACTTGGTAAAAATGAATCATATAATGACTTGTTGTGTAATGCACTAATATTAGTTTTATTAAATCCATTTTATGTGAGTGGATTTATCCTAGCACAATTTGTGGAGGTTGAGTCATTGAACTCTAAAAGAAATTTTTATATCCCGTATGAGTGGACCCTTGAAATATTTCACCTATCTGAGTGTCAAAGTAGGCCGCTTTATATGAGAGTGAGCTTGTTCCAAAAAACACTCAGGAAAACCTGGGGCACAAGGCTGTAATGTGATGGGTATTAAAGCTTATGTGAGTTGCTTGATTACTGTGTGTAAGAAAAGATACTTTAATTCTCTTTAGCAGTCATAGTTCAAGTTTATGATAACTACTGACTTTGGAAAAACACTATTGTTTTACTTAGTGAAGGTTCAATGCATAGCACGCCTTCATTGAGCATAATAGTCTACCTTCAACTAAATTGTGAAGAATACTCTTATCTTAATATTAGAATGAGTGACGGATTGTTGGTGTGACAATTTAATATCAATAAAAGTATATTTTATGTCACATTATGTATCATGTTATGTCCATTATATTTGTGCCTCTATACTCTCATCAATTGTGGCAGAATGTGATCATTGGTTGTAGTAACGTTTGTAACCACAAACTATTCATTTCACCCATTATTCTACCTCTTTAATTTTGTAACCAATAGGCCATTTACTTATCTAATTTACCATCCATTATATTCCTATTCATTTCAAAGAATTTCTCTCCTATAAATAGTGTGGTCTTACTTTTGGTTGAGAACAATAAGAGATATATAAAAACTATAGAGTTTAAAAGATGAGTAGTATCGTACTGTGTTTATACGATATTCGTGTATTGAAAGAGAGAGTTGCCTAAGTCTTAAATTATATTCATTATAAAAAAAACAGAGTAACTATATGTTGAAAGAACGTGTTCTTTCGTTGAGTTTTGGACTCTTCAACTAATTCGATATTGTTTGAGTTGTATGACATTATTGGATTGTTGTATCCTGTAGGGGGCAAGTCAAGAGCGAAATTGTTGGACCGATGTAGATTATGCCGCACTAGACTTGAACATCTTTAAAGAACGAGATATATCATGCCTCAGCCAAAATATATGTTTATTCATTTTTGTCATTTTATATTCAATTTTAATTTATTACTTTTCTAGTATATTACACCAACACTAAACCACTACTAAATTATCTTTGGATAGTCTAAACATAGAAACCCATAACAAAAATAACTATTTGATTACTATATTAAATCATTTTTTTCATATTGCAACTCTAGAAAGTATAGCAAAACTATGTAACAAAATAAATATATGCATATATAGATTATACTCACAGACCTTATTGATCATAACTTTATTTTACCGATTTAATTTACACCAAAAATAATTGGTTAAAACTTATTACTATACAATAATAAACATGATTTATCAGTCTGCACTTTACAACATATCAACTTATTTATTTTGATTCAGTTACATCTTTATTTTATGATACAAGAGTACTCGACAAGTTTATTTACTATATAGAAGATGTAAACTCTGTTACCAAGGACTCGTACCACCAATGATTCAAGAAAATCTCTTTTGTCTTGAAGAGCATCGTCATAATGAGCTGTCCTTTTTTTGCTTTTGATGGCGATCTAAGCTGATTTTCTATCTCTTTCAAACTGTTATTTGGGTTTCTCTTCTTACAACTGCTTTTCAAACAATTTAGCTTTCTTCTTTATCTTCTCCCTATCAAACGCCTTGCCAAGAACTTGTTGGTATTTTAAGATCACATAATCATAGCATTTCTGTCAAGACCGAAATAAGCAGGTGTAATGAGGAGGCTAACAAAGCAAACCTCGAAAGACCATAAGTAAGAAGACAAATGAGAAACACACCAAAAGACAAAAAGATTTGACATGGTTCGGTCAATCGACCTTCGTCCACAAAGGAGATGAGTAATTCACTATAAATATGAGAATAAAAATACACAGGGAAACAACCTCAACCAATTCACTCAGAAAAGAAGGAGGTACACACAATTATCCCTCATAACAGCAACTCTCAACAACCTAGGACTACATGTGAATGTTGAGTAAGTTAGAAGAACCAAGCCTATATTTATAGAGTTGTCATGACCCGATTTCTCGAGTCATGATGGCAGTAACTATAACCCACGAGTAGGTAAGCTGACCCATAACCCAGAACAACACGTAATGGGTCTGAGGGTAGAAACTAAACAAGAGTAGGCAAAATTACTATAACAATATAAGCAGACGGAAGCAAACCAAAACATATATACAAATAAGGATCCCTCCCAGAACCTGGAAGTCACTAGTACAGAGCTACCAACAAAACAAGTACAAGTCCCAAAAGTGGACCACCGAAACTAGACTATCTCGAAAGGTAAAAGACAAGTCTTTATATATACAGATGGAGACTGAAATAGTACAAAACGTCGCGTTCTCACCCCTGTCTCCAAATCAGACTGCTCCAAAATCGATCAACGTTGGCTACTGGTGCTCAGACCTGCATCATGAAAATAGATGCAGAGCATAGCATAGTTACCAAACAACAGGAACCCAGTAGGCATCATAGGCTGACTGAATTTGAAAAGTAAAGCAATATCAAATGATGGAATCACATCACTAGTGGTCAAGAACGAAAGTCTAAGTAACAATGGAAAGCACGCAAGTGTAGAAAGAACTAACTAAACTAATTATATAAGCTAACTACACCTAACTGGACCCCCATAAGACCAGAAGGTACACTCCTGCGCAAGTTTAAATAAAAACCCGAACGAACCCCATAAGCCAGTACACAAAATAACTATATCTAAGGTAAAAAGAACCCAAGGCCAAAGAACATCGAACTAGATGCTCAAAACGAAATTGTAGAATCTGACGGTACGGAGGTCAGGCCTCGAACCAGACGCTCACCAGAATTACACAAGTAGTAAATCACAAAATATAAGTAACTAAGGGCGGACCTCTAACCGGATGCTCTACATTAGTATGTGGATGGTCGACGCCGGACCTTGAACCGGATGCTCTTCGAAAATCATCAATGAAGTCGAGGCCGGGCCTTAAAGCCGGATGCCCGACAAAGGTGTCAATATAGATGCTGAAAGATTCTCTATCTATCCATTATTATAAATACCTGTGGAACACCATCCACAGTTATCCAATCAATGTAAGTCCTTGAAACTGAATCAAAAATCAACTATGAAACGCGGAGCAAAATTCATTATCACTGACGTAACTCGTGAAGCCGTAAAATCGAAGAAGTAAGTATTACTATTGCCGGAGCAAGCTCATCGTCTAGCTAAGGCCCAAACTATCAGACTCAAGTCTGCTACACCAGTCTACAAGAATTTAAGCCGGCCGAGCAACGTCAGGGCTAAACTAAGTCCTACCGATTTCGAGTCATGAATTTCTAAGGCAAGCCATATTCAAACCCAAACTAAGGTCCAACATACTTCCAATAAACAATATTCAAATATACAAGTAATCCATATAGCAAAGAAGGTCAATTAATACAATAGCATGCTTAGAGTTACCTAATAATTCTCAGAAATATGTCGAAAACATTATTTCTAACACCTATGCATGATTCAATAACTACCCAACTCAAATACCATCTAATCAACATGTATTCACATGTTCGAGTTCGATCTAAGAAAAGGAAACCGTAGCCTACCTATAGGCAGATCACGCGCGCTCCAATAATCACGTCTCTGTAGCTTTTCCATTTCAAACGGCATCTAAGTGCTGACACACTATCAAAAATAGATTCACAATGTTGTTACGATCATTTAGACTCTAAAATCACAATAAACGAAGATGGACCAATTTTGGAGTCAAAATGGGAAAACTGGGACCCGCGCTGAAAATTCCAGAATTAACCCCAAATATAGGTCCTAAATAGCTCTCCGAACTTGTGTTCCAAATTGGAACACAATTTGGGGCTCGAAACAGTCCCAACACGAACATGCAACCAAAACCCCAAAGTTACGCTGAAAACAACAATAATGGCAGCATCTATTTACAATAATTTACCAAAAACAAAGGTCTAACTTTTGAAACCGATCATACCACGATGATCCTCACGAAAAACCCCACAATCTAGGCTCTTGAATCACAAAATTTGGACCTAAAATGGCCAGAAAATCTTCTAAAATTTTCCAAAAATTGAGCTCGAAAATGAGTTATAACAGCAGCTAAAACACAATTTTTACCTTTAACAAAACTTCAAATACGAATTCCAACCACGTTAACACGTTCTCCTCGAAAAACCACTCAAGATAGCCTCAAGAATCACTAAAATTGAACCTAAAATGGCTGAGAAAACAAGTCAGAAAACTGCCAAAATCAAGCTCACAAAAAGGGGTCGTGATAGCAGGTATTTTATGACAATTACCTCAAAAGGGGACCCCAAATCAGATTCCAAGCTCACCAATGTGTTGTCCTCGAAAAATCTCACAACTTAGCCTTATAAATCGCCCAATTTGGAGCTCTAGAGCTCAAGATATCACATCTTTAAAATGAGGCATAAAGGCTGAATTTTGGGAGTTTTAAAAGGGTAAACCTGGTCATTAAAAAGCCCAAAAAAACTAGTCATTAAAACCCCAAATTTTGGTCGCTAAAATGGCTGCACCAGATTTCAGCTTTGGTTAATTTCTTCAAAGTCTCCAACGGGATGCTCAGAATTCATTTGGAATCCGATTAAAATAAAACAGATATGCTGCCTTACTAAATTCAATATTCCTGACTCAACGACGCAGTCAAAATTTCCATCAGAGGTCATCTCGATAAATAGTGGGTCCCACTTCTATCGACCATTTTAAGTAAAAAACCACAAAGGGCTCGAAAAAATATCGGAAATCTCTATACACAAAAGAAGGGTCAAACTAGACCAAACTCGACAAACTGGAGATAGCCGCGCTGACGGAATTCTCATCCGATAGCGTTTACTCAGAATGTTGACTAAAGTCAAACTTAGCCTTAAACTTAATGTTAAAATGCCTAATATCGCACCACTCACACTGAAAACTTCGGGAGTCGTGTAGACTATCCTACTAGCCTAAAATGACCCTTCCGGAGCTGATGGATTCATTAGAATTGGATTCCCATGTCATCTTCTTGAAATTTTGATCGAAAATGATCGTTCAAGGTTCATAAGCTCTAACAATACTAAAACTCGCACAATAACCAAACAAACGACAGGTGATCGAACTGTCAGTCCCAGCAAGTCATAAATGGCTTGGGGTCGCTATAGGAACTCTCTAAACGACGCACAAAAGACAATACAGAAATGACCAAGAGGGTCATTACAATATCCACTACTAAAAAGGACTTTCTTCCGCGAAAGTAAGAGTCAAGAAGTACCTGAAGGCTCAAACAAGCAGGGAAACTTCTCTCGCATCTCCTGCTCGGTCTCCCAGGTAGCCTCCTCGACAGAATGATGCCTCCAACGGAACTTAACAATAGGAATGGCTCTCGAGCGCAATCTCCTCACACCTCTGGCTAGGATGGCAACTAGCTACTCGAGAAATGTCAAACGGTCATCCAACTCAACTGAATCATACAGGAGCACATGGGACTCATCAAGAATATATCGGCATAGCATTGAGACATGGAAAACTGGGTGGATGGCTGAAAATGCTGGAGGTAGGGCCAACTCATACGCCACCTCCCCAACTGTCCGGAGTATCTCAAAAGGCCCAATATACCTAAGGCTAAGCCTACCCCACCTCCCAAATCTCATCACGCCCTTCATGGGCGACACACGGAGGAATACCCGATCACCAATAGAGAATCTCAAAGGTCGACCCCTCTGATACGCATAACTCTGGTGCCTACTTTGAGCTGTCCTGAGTCTATCCTGAATCACTCTCACCTACTCCAAAGCCTCCTGAATCAAATCCGTACCTCGCGGCCTAGGCACTATAGACTCGAACCAGCCCATCGGTGAGCGACATGGTAGGCCTCGAACGGGGCCATCTGAATGCTAGAATGGTAGTTGTTGTTATACGCAAACTCCGCCAAAGGCAATAACTAGTCCCAATGACCACCAAACTCCAAAACACAAGCCCATAGCATGTACTCAAGAACCTGAATAGTATGCTCTGACTGACCATCAGTCTGCGGTTGGAAAGCTGTGCTAAGGTCAACTCGGGTGCCCAACTCATCCTGAAAGGTCCTCCAAAAACTAGACGTGAACTGAGAACCCCGATCTGATATAATAGAAACTGGCACCCCATGAAGTCGAACCACCTCCCGAATGTAGATACGAGCCAACCTCTCGGCACTAATTGAAGACTAAACGGGAAGGAAATATGCTGACTTGGTCAACCGATTAACGATGACCCAAATGCTATCAACTCCTCTAGAAGTCTGCGGTAGGCCAGCCATAAAATCCATAGTAATACGGTCCCACTTGCACTCCGGAATGGGTAATCTCTAAAATTTACCACCAGGCCTCAAATGCTTGGCCTTTACCTATTGGCAGCACAAGCAACGGGAAACAAAGTCAGCAATATCTCATCTCATGCCACTCCACCAGTAATGCTGCCTCAAATCACGATACATCTTCACTGTACCCGGATGGATAGAATATCTGGACTCATGGGCCTCAGAAAGTGTCAACCATATCAAATCCCCAACTCTCGGGACACAGATGCGACCGGTGAATCTCAACACTCCATCAGGATCTAAGGTAGTCTGATCACCATCACCCGCTAACACTCGATCTCTAAGGGCCACCAAGGATTCATCCTTAAACTGACAACAACGGATCATATCATACAAAGAAGACTGAACTCTTATATAAGCCAAGATGCGTCTAGAATCTGAGTTATCTAACCGAACCATGCTATTGGCTATGAACTGAATGTCCAAAGCCAAGAGTCTGTCCTCCGTTGATAAGAAGGCTAGACTACCCATACGCACTGCCTTCCGGCTCAAGGCATCTGCTACCACGCTCGCCCAAGCCCGGATGGTAGAGTATAGAGAGGTCGTAGTCCTTCAGGAGCTCAATCCAACAACGCTGCCTCGAATTAAGGTCCATCTGACTCATAATGTACTGAAGACTCCTGTGATCGGTATAGATCTCACATCGAACTCCATACAAGTAGTCCCTCCAAATCTTAAGCGCGAAACTACTGCCGCCCAACTCCAAGTCATGGGTGGGGTAGTTGCACTCATGGACCTTAAGTTGCCTCGACGCATAATCAATAACCTAGCCCTGCTGCATCAATACACAACCCACACCAATGCCAGACGCGTCACAATAAATCGTGAAGCCCTTACTCTCAATCGGAAGAGTCAATATAGGAGCGCTAGTAAGCAACTCCTTGAGCTTCAGAAAGCTGATCTCACACTCCTTCGAACACACAAAGGGAAAATCATGGCGAGTCAACTGAGTCAAAGGAGCTGCAATAGTAGAAAAACCCTCAACAAAGCGCCTAAAGTAACTCGCTAACCCGACAAAGCTACGAACCTCACTAACAAAAGTGGGTCTGTCCCAATCATGAATAGCCTCAATCTTCGTCGGATCAACCCTAATACCCTCCTTGGGCACCACGTGCCCCAAGAATTCTACAGACTCAAGCCAAAACTCGCACTTTGAGAACTTGGCATAAAGTCGCTGATCTCTCAATATCTGAAGCACTATCCTCAAATGCTGCTCATGCTCACTCCGGTTCTCCGAGTATACTAGTATGTCATCAATGAAGATGATAACAAATGAATCAAGGTATGGCCAGAACACACATGTCATCAAGTCTATGAAGGCTGCTAGGGCATTAATCAACCCAAAAGACATCACAAGGAACACATAGTGGCCGTAACGAGTCCTAAATGCGGTCTTAGGGATGTCCACTGCTCTAATCCTCAGTTGATGGTACTCGGACCTTAAATCAATCTTAGAAAACACGATGGCACCCTGAAGCTAATCAAACAAATCATCTATACTAGGCATGGGGGAACGGTTCTTCACCGTCACCTTATTCAGCTGCTTGTAGTCAATGCGCATCCTCATAGTCCTATCCTTCTTTTTCACAAACAGAACAGGATCACCCTAAGGCGACACACTCGGAAGGATGAATCCCTTACCTAAGAGGTCCTCTAACTGAAAACTGAGCTCTCTGAGCTCTGCAGGAGCCATCCGGTAAGGCGGAATAGAAATAGGACGGCTGTTGGGCTCCAAATCTATGGTAAAATCAATGTCATACTCTGGGGGTAGGCCAGGTAGATCTGCAGGGAACACATCTGCATACTCTCTAACCACAGGAACTGAGTCAACTGAAGGGCCCTCCCTACTCACATCTCTGACATGGGCCAAATAAGCTAAACACCAAGAAGCAACCAACTGCCTAGCCAGTATAAAAGAGATAATCCCCGTCGATGTGTGACTATAAGCACCCTACCACAACACCGGGGGAATGCCAGGCATAAATAAGGTAACGGTCTTGGCATAGCAATCCAAGACCACATGGTAGGGGGATAACAAGTCCATGCACAAAATCACATCAAAATCAATCATACCTAGCATAATAAGATCAACTCTAGTATCATAACCCTTGATAGTCACTAAGAAAGATCGCAATACCTGATCCACTATTAAGGACTCACCCACCGGGGTCCAAACATGAACTAGATCTGCCAAAAACTCAGACCTCATACCCAACTGGGGAGCAAAATAAACAGATACATACGAGAATGTGGACCCAAGATAAATTACACAGTAGCATGATGATGGCATAATAACAGCGTACCTGCGATGACATCGTCAGCTGATCGGTCTACCACCTGATCTACCACCTGACCTGCCTCCCTGAGCTCCACCCCTGGTACCCTGTCGGCTATCCCAACGGTCCTGGTTCTGACCCCCACCTCTAGCCGGAGAAGACACTACTGAAACTGGTCTAGGTGCAAAAGGAGCTGGTACAATAGACCCCCGACCTCGCCGGGGGCATTCTCTAGACCAATGGTCAAGAGCACCACAATGATAACACTCCGAAGTTGAACGCCCTATAGTAACCCAACCACGGCATGAAGGAAGGGAATCTGATCCCCTCAAACTCTTGCCTGTACTAGGACCACTCTACTGATACTTGTCTCCCTCGGAAGTAGGTAATGCCTCCTGAACAAGCCGATTGGACTGACTTGAACCTCTGACGGGGCCTATCATATGAGTCCCTCCCCCCTAGTTTGGGACCCGATATAGCTGCCCTGGTAGCATGCCCTCTTATCGCTGCCCCCTTGGGCCTCACAATGAATATGCTCCATGTTTAAGGCATGATCGACTACATCGAGAAATAAATGGCCAGCTAAAACCATATGCACTGTGTCGACCCTCAAACGTTATCGCAACCCACGTACAAAACAACGAACTCTCTCCCCCTCTGTGGGCAGGATCACAGTAGAATGGCGAGCCAACTCATGGAACCTCGCCTCATAATTTGAAACGGTCATAGAGCCCTGCTCTAATCTATAGAACTGATCATAAAGCCTATCTCTGACGTTCCGTGGCATGAACCGGGCTAAGAAAGCCTCTGAGAACTGACTCCAAGATATAGGAGGATATCCAACTGGTTTGGACTCTTGATACGTGTGCCACCACTGACTGGCTGGCCCACGGAACTGATCAGCGGTAATGTCAGCTCCTCCCAACTTTAAGAGGCCTAATGACTATAACTGCTCCTAGCAAGTGAGCTGGAACTCGTGGGCGTCCTCCCCAATCGCCCCTGAGAATATAGGCGGTGCCAACCTCTGGAATACCCGAGCATCTTCTGCTCGCGCAGTGACATCTCTCTAACCTCTAAGTCTGGCGGGGCGGTCACATGAACTGGTGGCGGCTGAACCTCTGGTGCCGCCGCGGCAGGCTGACCCTGCATCGCTGGAGCTGATGCTGGTACTACTGGTGTTGGTGCCTGTCGGATCCCTCCAATAGCTGTTAGTATCTGAGTGAAGAGGGCATGAAGATCACGTGATGCAACTTGTGTGGGTGGTGGCTGGCTGGCCTCGTCCCCACTAGCTATGGCGGTACATGCGTTGCATGAGGCTTCTCCTCCCTATCTCGGGCTGGTGTTGCAACCCTACCTCGACCTTGGGTTCGGCGTCTACCCCATGTTGTGGCTCCGGGTGCATCACCCCCGGACGCACCGCCATACTGTGATGGAGTGAAACGAGTGAAATTTCAAGAAACCAATAAGGTACACGCTGCACGAAAGTGAAACAAAACAGAAAATCAACCTAAACACATCCTGTAGCCTCTCGAAGATAGGTTGAGGAAGTCTCTGCACCGATCCCCAATACTCTATTAGACGTTACCTTAGTATAAGTGAGACCACTGAACCTGGGGCTCTGATACCAACTTGTCACGACCCTATTTCTCGAGTCATGATGGCACCTACT
Organism: Solanum sitiens; assembly: GCA_016801875.1. NCBI lineage: Eukaryota > Viridiplantae > Streptophyta > Magnoliopsida > Solanales > Solanaceae > Solanum > Solanum sitiens. The sequence continues at coordinate 237,782 of JABWTJ010000611.1, forward strand.
ATAACCACCAGTTGGTAAACTGACCCATAACCTGGAACAACACTACTGGGTCTGAGGGTAGAAACTAAACAAGAGTAGGCAAAATTACTATAATAATATAAACAGACAAAATCAAACCAAAACATATATACAAATAAGGATCTCTCCCAGAACCTGGAAGTCACTAGTACAGAGCTACCAATAAAACGAGTACAAGTCCCAAAAGTGGACCACCGAAACTAGACTGTCTCGAAAGGTAAAAGACAAGTCTTTATATATATAGATGGAGATTGAAATAATACAAAACTTTGTTTGCTCACCCCTGTCTCTAGAACAGACTACTCCAAACTCGATCAACGCTGGCTACTGGTGCTCGAACCTGAATCATGAAAATAGATGCAGAGCATATCATGAGTACCAAACAACAGGTACCCAGTAGGCATCATAGGCCGACTTAACTTGAAAAGTAAAGCAATATGAAAAGACGGAATCACATCACTAGTGTTCAAGAATGAACGTCTAAGTAACAATGGAAAGCACGCGAGTGTAGAAAGAACTAACTAAAGTAATATCTAAGCTAACTACACCTAACTGGACCCCCATAAGCCCAGAAGTTACAATCGTGCACTAGTTTAAATAAAAACCCGAACGGACCCCATAAGCCCGACGTGTACACAAAATAACTATATCTAAGGTAAAAATAACCCAAGGCTAAAAAACTTGAACCAGATGCTCAAAACCAAATTGTAGAATCTAACGGTACAGAGGTCGGACCTCGAACCTGTCACGACTAGAATCTAGACCCCAGACGAGACCGGTGTCGTTGACCTCTTAGAGGTTGCAGACAAGCCTACTTACGTCATTCATAATTCATCTAGGTTAATTTTAGCGGAAAATTTGAAACTTTTTGTTTCCTCAACATACTTGTTAAACATTCTTATCATTTCATAATTGTTCACCATCAACCATCTAACATTAAGAAATAAGCAACTGAAACAAATAGATCAATAAGTATTAAGTGTATAATTGCCAAAATGGCACCAATACAAAGTCTGAATAAAAACATGAAAGAAACACTATTGGAACATGCTCCACTAGCTCAACTCTAAAACTAAGCTAGAATATAAAACAGTAGCATCCTCAAAAGCATGAGGACCTACCAACTCCGGATGAATGTTGGACGTCCGGATGACTGCAACAATGATCCTGTAGCTCTATCATCCACCTGTCCCTGCACCTAAAATAGTATAATTGTATAGGGTTGGTACACACTTGTACTAAGTATGGGTATATGCAAGCACACACCAAGGACATGCATGAGAAAAGATAACTCTTTCCTCACAACATGATTATGGGAAGTCAAGTCAGTGGACCTGCCAAATTGAGATTAGGAAAGTTAGTGAACCTTCCAAATATGGATTAGGAAAGTCATGCCATGAGAGTAACATGCATCATCATAAACATCATATTGCACACAGCACATAACATCTTCATATAGCACATATCATAACATATAACACATAGCTTCTTTCATATCATTCATTCATATGCCATGAGACCTTGGAATCATGGACTTGACATTAAGACTTTCCAAAATAAGGGCTCAACATATGGGACCTCAACTAGGGAGTTTTCATTAGCAAACGCAGAGTCTGGTTCATTCATTCATACGTACTTCATTTCATTTCGTTCATATGCTAGTGTGAACACCAGATATACCAAGGATGTAGTTTAAGACTTTCATCGGGTTTGCTGTGCAATGATCAAGAATAACCTAATGTCATTACCTGAGTCTAGCTCACCTCTTGATTATCCTATCCCAACACCCTCGGTATTATTCATTTCATTATGTGCTTCATTTGAGGCTGGCCTCATTCATTCATTTGGAACTTTAACTTTAACCGACATAGATCATGTGAGCATCATGAAATCCAGTGTCTCCCCCACACCGAAAAGAGGTGGAATCACCGGCCAAAGTGACCCAATAACATGCTAGCGTACATGGGAATTTAACCCCGCCAGATCCCTATATTGGCAGTATAGGTTCGAAGACTAGGAGATGTAAGGAGACCCATACCCGGCAAGCTGGACAGTCTCATCTCATGAGAGTTACGTGAACCTTCGCCCTTCCCGAAAGAAGGCATCACCACTCATACCTAGCCTATCGGTGCTCACTATAAAGTTCCATTTCACTCAACTCATACGTCATGGAAGCTGGCTTCTAGTATGAGGACATCATAGCTCATTAGATGATTTCTCATCTCATCATTAGTATTAAGTGTGTTAATCTCAATACTTTCATTAGAGTGTTCATAGAGACTGGTCTCTTCATTATCTTACACTCTCATTGGTGAGTACGTATTGGTAACATTTACTTAAGCTTATTTGAGATTGCTCTTATCATTTACATTAGCCTCATATCATGTTGTCACCACATTCTTCATCATTAACACCTTTGTTTTTCATAGTTACTCACCTCTTATTACGTGAATGTTCATTTCATCATTGCATAGTTTATCTCATCATATGCCAATGCACTTGGCCACTTAGTGTATCTTACACTCATACTTAACCCTCCTAGGGTTCATCATTTCATTACATACATCTTAGTTTCACTTACTTTTGAACGTATGTTAGACTTATGTGTCTATACATACAAGCCATGGGGCTTCATTCATAGTTCGTTAAGTGATTCTTACTTTCCTAAGATTATGTAGTACAAGACTTATGTATCTTGTATATATGCCAAGATCTTGATTTTGATCTATGTAGATGGCATTATTCTTGGATACTTTACTCACGTATGACTTATGTATCAATACGGAAGTTTGGACAAGGGAACCCAAATCTTGAATCACTTGGATATCATTTATATTTTTCATTGATTTTATTTCTAATATTCATAACATTAGAACTCTAAATTAAATCACAACATCAATATCGAAGGATTAATTTTCTATTTAATTTTACTCTTAAGTTGGCCGAAGGGTTGTGGGTTCGAACCCCCACAACCCCTTTTTAATTTTCGTTAGTCCCTTATTTCCCATTCTCGCCTGAACCAAGAGGTTGTGGGTTCAAACCCCCACAGCCTCTTTGATTTTTAGTATTAAATTCGCTGGAATAGGGAGGTTGTGGGTTTGAACCCCCACAACCTCCTTATTTAATTATTAATTTTGCTAAGGCTGTGAGGTGGTGGGTTCGAACCCCCACAGCCTCTCTAACTTTATTTTAATTAAATTGGGCTGGTGGCAGTGAAGTTGTGGGATCGAACCTCCACAGCCTCACTTTATTTCTTAATAAATTTCGCTTCTCTCTTCTTTCAGCCTTGAGGTCGTGGGTTCGATTCCCACGCCTCGCGTTTCTTTCTTTCTTATTTTCTCTTATTTCGCGCGTTCCTGGAGGTCGTGGGTTCGAATCCCACGCCTCCTATTTATTTGTTTAACTATTTTTCTCCTCCTTCTCCCCACAGCTCGCGAGTTCGATTCCCCCCAGCCCCAATTTCTTTTTTCTTTGTAGCGAATATCAGTGACCAGGTTCGAACCCCCGCCTCCCCATTTTTCCTTTCCATTGTCACGCGAAACCAGTAGCTAAGGGGTTCGATTCCCCTTAGCTCCTTCACGTTTTTCTTTCTTTTTCAGCCATCTCAACATGTGAGGTCTTGGGTTCAATTCCCATTGACCTCACTTATTAAATTTTCCCTTTTAAAACACAGATTTTAACCTTATTATAGAGTACCCAAATCTGGAAAATTCTTGTCATTATTCAACTCATTTTTAGTCACATTGTTCATAAGTTTAGTTGGCTAAAAGATGATTATTTCAATCCACTATATTTCATTGCAATGAACATCACATTGTATACATGTTTCACACATAAAATACATAAGAATTTCATGTCTTATATGACTCCAAACAGTGGCTAAGGCACTGCCAACGTGCACACACACACCAACCTTTTCAACCACACTTTGAACATCATTTTTGTAATTTCCCTCACATAAACATGTTCACATTTAATATAAACACATCATTCATGCCTAAATCTAGCAGCACAACATACCCATCCTACGAATTCGTTTGGGATCTAGGGAAAAGGACATACCAAAGGGAACAACCTTAGTTTCGGAGTGAATCTTTTTGAGTCGTAAAGGACCTCTTGGGAAAGGGACCAAAAGAGAAGAAACCCATACCTTTTGATGTTGTTCAAGTGTGAAGCTGCTGCCCAGAAACTCCTCCAAACCACGCCCAATTCTCCTCAACGTACACAACACTAGACGAACAACCTCCATTTGCCTTGACGTTTTTGATTACCTTGCTTTTCTTAAAACTTTTCGTGTGTTTATCAAGTTTGAAGAACAATTGTTATTAAACTGTTCTTGAGCTTTCCTGTTAGTCAGAGCGTGAGAGAATGAGAGTTGAGAGACGTGAAAGAGAGTTGAGAAACGTGAGGGAGAGAGTTATTAGGATTAGGAGACTAAATTCAAGACTTAGTCAAAATAGGATTTAATTAAATTAATACAAAAATCTGATTTATTTTAATTAATACGTGAAAGGACCATTTTACCCTTAATGAATAGATTTTAATTAATGATTAAATCATCAATTCATTGCTCCTAGTGGGGCTCGAACACGAGTGGCACCCCATTTGCAAAATGGGTCGCTTTGGGTCGCCACAACCCGAAATACTCTTTTAATTAAATTACTTACTTAATTTATATTTCCTCAGGGTAATCACAATATTACCGTTGGCCTGGAAAAGACCATTTTACCCCTGGACCATCAAAACTTAAAATTTCCTCTTTTAAGTCCGGTAAAGACTCCTTCGATTAAGTCTTCATTTTCGCGAGCCTTACTTGGTTGGTTCCAACCTTTCCAAGCTCAACTAACTCCCCAAGTTAGTTGACTTGGTCGTAGTAAGGGTTCTGAGGTCTGTAACTATGCGTATCAATCCGTGTGAACCTTTGTTTAATCGCAAGCATTCTTGACACCCTAAGTCTTGATCCTATTCATTTTTAGGGTTCTTACATTGTCCCCCCGTTAGGAACATTCGTCCCCGAATGACACTACCACTTCACATCGTAATGCCAGTCAGATAATAATAAAATCACTATGCACAGTCAATCAATAGCAACAAAATACGGAGAGATAAGGAACATAGACTTAAGAGTAGGAAGTTTAACCTCAAGAGCTGAAAAGATGAGAGTAGCGGGATCTCATGTCGGCCTCAGCCTCCCACATAGCACCCTCAACAACATGATTTCTCCACAATACTTTCACTGTTGCAATCTCCTTGTTCCTCAGCCGCTTGACCTGTCTGTCTAAGATCTCAACACGTACCTCCTCATAAGACAAGTATTCACCAACCCCCAAACCTTCAACAGGTAGGATTGATACTGGATCACCTAGGCACTTCTTCAACATAGAGACATGAAAGACTGGATGAACAGAAGCTAGCTCCGCAGGCAATGCTAACTCATAGGCCACCTCACCCACACGCTGCAGGATCTCATATGGCCCAACATACCTCGGACTCAGCTTCCTTTTCTACCAAATCTCATCACCCCTTTCATAGGTGATATCTTCAAGTAAACCTGGTCACCAACATCAAACTCTAAGGGCCGCTTTCTGTTATCTGCATATGACTTCTGCCGACTGTAGGCAGTAGCCAACCTGTACCTTATCACTCTGACCTTCTCTAAGGCCTCATGAATGATCTCTAGACCCAAAATGGATGACTCTCCAACCTCGAACAACCCAACTGGAGATCTACACCTCCTACCAAACAATGCCTCAAACGGTGCCATCCTAATGCTGGAGTGATAGCTATTATTATACGAGAACTCTATCAAAGGCAGATGGTCATCCCAGTTACCTCTAAAGTTGATCATACACGCTCTCAACATGTCCTCCAATGTCTGAATGGTGCGCTCTGCCTGCCCATCTGTCTGAGGATGAAAGGCAGTGCTAAGCTTTACCTGCGTGCCCAAGCTCTTCTGGAAAGATCTCCAGAAATGTGAAGTAAACTGAGCTCCTCTATCTGAAATAATAGACAAAGGAATCCCATGACATCTCACAATCTCATCAATGTAGAGTCTCACATAATCCTCGGCTCTGTAAGTAGACTTTACAGGGATAAAGTGGGCAGACTTAGTTAATCTGTCCACAATAACCCATATGTAGTCATGCTGCCTCCTAGTCCTCGGAAGACCAACCACGAAGTCCATATTAATGGCCTCCCACTTCCAAGTCGGAACCTCAATAATCTGAGTTAGACCGCCAGTCTTAAGATGCTCTGCCTTAACCTGCTTAACCTGCTGACAATTAGGACACTTGGCCACATATTCTGCAATGTCCTTCTTCATGCCATCCCACCAATAAATCTGCTTAAGATCATGATACATCTTGGTGGAACCTGGATGTATGGAATATCTGGAACCATGGGCCTCTGCAATAATTCTGGTCCGCAAATCATCCACATCTGGTACACAAAGCCTGTCCTGATACCTAAGTATGCCATTACCTCCCAAATCGAAAGACTCATTTATCTTCATCAGTACTGAGTCCTTCATCTCCATCAACACAGAATCTAGATGCTGACCCTGCTTGACTTCAACTACCAAGGATGATTCAGAACTAGGATGAACTGAAACATCCTCACTAGTAGAGTCAACCAATCGCACACCCAGTCTGTCTAGTCTGTGTAAATCTTTCACCAGCTCCTTCTTCTCATCCTCAACATGGGTTGTACTTCCCATGCTCATCCTGCTCAAAGCATCATCTACAACATTAGCCTTACCTGGATGGTAGTGCACATTCATGTCATAATCCTTCAACAGCTCCAACCATTTCCGCTGACGTAGATTCAACTCCCTCTGCGTGAACACGTACTGGAGACTCTTGTGGTCTGTGAATACATCCACATGCACTCCATACAAGTAGTGCCTCCACAGCTTCAGTGCAAACACCACAGCTGCCAACTCCAGGTCACGAGTGGGATAATTCTTCTCATGAACCTTGAGTTGTCTGGACGCATAGGCTATCACCTTACCAACCTGCATAAGAACACAACACAAACCAACCCTAGATGCATCATAGTAAATAGTGTAATTCTCACCACACTTAGGCAAAGTAAGCACCGGGGCTGAAGTGAGTCTGTCCTTGAGCTCCTGGAAACTCCTCTCACAAGTCTCCGTCCACTCAATCTTGGCTTTCTTCTTAGTCAAAGCTGTCAATGGGGCAGAAATTGAAGAAAAGTGCTCCACAAACCTGCGGTAGTAACCAGCCAATCCCAAAAAGCTACGGATATCAGTGGGAGTAAAAGGTTTTGGTCAGTTCTTCACATCCTTAGTCTTCCTGGGATCCACCTCCACGCCCTAATCAGACACAACATGACCCAAGAAGGTCACTGATCTCAGCCAGAATTAACATTTGCTGAATTTGGCATGCAACTGATGCTGTCTAAGTACCTGCAAAGTTAGTCTCAAATGTTGTTCATTCTCTTCCTTGGTCTTAGAGTAGATGAGAATGTCATCAATGAACACTATGATGAAAGAGTCAAGGTATTCACGGAAGACCATGTTCATAAGATCCATAAATGCAGCAGGTGCATTCGTGAGACCAAATGACATGACTAGAAACTTATAGTGACCATAACGGGTACGAAAGGCTATCTTTGGGATATCTCCATCCCTAACCCTAAGCTGATGGTACCCTGAACGAAGATCAATCTTAGAAAAGAAACTAGACCCTTGGAGCTGATCGAACAAATCATCTATTCTGGGAAGTGGATACTTATTCTTTATAGTGACTTTGTTGAGCTGCCGATACACATTCTAAGGGTTCCATCTTTCTTTTTTACAAACAACACTGGAGCGCCCCAAGGGGATATGCTCGGCTGAATGAAACCCTTGTCAGTGATATCTTTTAACTGCAGCTTCAACTCTTTGAGTTCACCTGGAGCCATTCTGTAAGGAGGAATTGAAATTGGTTTAGTATCGGGTTCTAAGTCGATACCAAAATCAATCTCTCGAGGGGGAGGGACTCCAGGCAAATCATCAGGAAATACATCTAGGAACTCACTCACTACAGGCACTGAGTCTATGGAAGGAATGTCATGATCTAGATCATTAACACTCACAAGATGACATAATAACCCCTTGGACATCATTTTATTGACCTTTAGGTTCGAAATCAAGAGGTTAGGACGACTCGAGTTGTACCCCTCCCAGACTAGCTCCTCTTCATTAGGGAAACAAAATCTCACCACTCTACTACGGCAGTCCAAGCAAGCATAACAATTGTGAAGCCAATCCATGCCAAGAATAACATCAAAATCATGCATGGGTAACTCAATCAAGTTTGCACACATAGTCTTACCACTCACAACTATTGGGCAATCCTTGTATACTCTATCAGTTCTTATATTTTCTGCTAAAGGTGTACTAACCACTATAGGAACATGCAGAACTTCAGGCAATATTTCAAAAGTAAGAGCAAGCAGAGGAGTCACAAAGGAAAGCGTAGACCCTGGATCAAGTAAAGCATAAACAGAAGTTGAGAATACTTGCAGCATACCTGTGACCACATCAGCGGACTTCTCCTGCTCCTCCCGGGCCTTCAGGGCATAGAACCTGTTCCTCTTAGGAGGCTCGGCTGCTGCTGCACCTTGTGGATTAGGCCGAGGCTGAGCATTACCTCCAGCCTGACCTCTGTTCTGTGGGCAGTCTCTAACCATGTGTCCACTCTTACCGCAACCGAAACAGGGATTCGTGCCCTGTCTGCACTCTCCATGTGATCTCGGCCATACTTAGCATAATTTTTTTTAGGACGCTGCATCTCACCTCCATTGCCCTTCTTGGGCTCAGGTCTGCTTCCTTTAGGTGCTGTACTCCTCTGAAAATTTGAGTTCCCAGAACTCTGTTGCCCCTTTTTGAACCTTGGCTGCTCACGGACGCCAAAGTTGTTTCTGTGGCCTCCATGACTGGGACCTGCCTGATCTTGAGGCCTAGGCCTCCTAGCATCATGAACAGCTCTCTTTCTGTGGATGTCCTCTACCTGCTGGACATGCACCATCAACCTGGAAAATTCCATGTTATCATGGAGCATCGCAGATCGACACTCCTCCTCCAGGTCTCCATTGATTCCTGTAAGGAACCTGCTCATCTCATCCCTACTGGTAGAAACCAGGGAAGTAGCATACCTTGATAGCTTAACAAACATCAGGGAATACTCCATAACTGTCATAGAGATTTGTTTAAGGTTGATGAACTCCTCAACCTTGGCTTCGCTCATCTTTATGGGGAAGAATCTCTCCAGAAATGCTATCTTGAACAGCTCCCAAATGACTGGCACTCCACCCTAAACTCGGCTATCTTTCCACATCTTGCACCAAGTCTGTGCAACATCCTTGAGCTGATAGGAAGCCAGCTCAGCCATGTCAGTGTCTGTGGCCCCCATATCTACCAGAATCTTTTGCACCTCATCCACAAACTCTTGGGGATCCTATGCAGTCCTAGACCCTGTGAAAGTAGGAGGATTCATCCTCGTGAAATCCCTCAGCCTGTCAGCCATGCTACAAATGGGTGGGTTCTCCCTTGGAACATTCTATCGGTTGACCTGGGCAGTCATAGCCTGGGCTTGAATAGTAATGGCATGTGCCATCTGGGCTAAAGATGCCCTCACTTCAGCATCAGTCAACCCAGCTGGGTTAACTGGCATAGCCACTCCTTCAGCTAGAGCCTAGGGTGGATCCTGATTGCCCCCAGCAGCTGCACCTCCTCTCCTCTGACCAATAGTCCTCCTATGATTCACTCTCTGAAAACAACAAAGATTGATGTTAGTGATACGCTCAAACTTACTTCTCAAACAAGAAGTAAAGCGGTCGTATCAAGTAAAGAACCCAACTAATGAGGTTGGGATCGATCCCACAAGGAAAATAGTTCAGACTTAACTTTATTGTATTATTACTATTATTTAGCCAACTGTTTTCCAAAAAAAAACTAAAAGACAAAAAAGGGGGGTTTTATTTCTAAATTAATGAAAATGATTAACTAAATAAGATCGAACAACTAACAAATTCAACTTTCGAAGTTTAATCAAATTGTAAAAGTAACTAGGGTTTTAGTGTTCCCCACAGGTTCCTAACTTGGTAAATCTAACTTTAACAGTTCTCTCCTGATATCTTGCATGTAAAGTGATAAGTTATGTATCTCTAAATCCTTGGTCCGGCATCTAGAGTATTTCACTCCGCACCTTGGTCCGGCTACGTGTGTTGCTATACTAACCCTTATCTTTACCTCATATTAAACATCGTATTCGGTATTTGACTAAGCTATTAACTCGTACCAACCAATACTAGTCTATTAGATAGTCTACACTAAATCTATGTTGATAATTCTTTTCCTATTATCTACCTCCTTGGTCCGGCAAGTAGCATTAAGGCGAGTTCTAACGTTGGCCACCGTTAAAAAGAATTCTAAACGAAAGAATTATCAATACATGCAAGACACCACTCTAGAAATTGTTATTGAAGTTAGATTACTACCTTGTTATTCACCCATGGTTCCCACAACCCTAGCTATGAGGTTTAGTTACCCATGTTCGTAATTACACAATTCATATCGTTAATGGAAGAATTCATGCACTTACTTTTATGAATACGAATAATTTCCCAGAATTTAACTTGATTAATCAACGAAATCCACAACAATCAATTCCCGGAAAATATCTTAATTCACAAAATCGAGAGTTTAACAATATAATCGAAGAACTATAAACTAAAAATTATCCAGAAAGTCTAACCTCAAAAATGAGGTTTTTCCAACTATTTATAAGAAAAACAAAACCTAATCAAATAAGGATTCTATTTACTAAAAATCTGTCCAAACGCGTCTGGATCGACGGACCACGTGACGGACCGTCATGGACACGACGGACCGTCATAGCCTCCGCGTCCCATACTTCACATCTTCTCATGTTGCTTTCTTCATTCCCCTCGACGGACAGGTATGACAGACCGTTGCAAGCACGACGGCCCGTCGAGGGTCTTCATTCCAAAACACTTGAACTTTGGAATTTTGGGTTCTGGGATTACTCTCTGGTAATTACAACGAACATGCAGGACGGACCGTCGTAGCTGTGACGGTCCGTCATGGACTTCCGTAATCCCACACTTGTCAGACTTCCCCAACTTTCCTTCAGCAACTTCTTCCTTCACTACGATGCCACCTACGTACCGTCACAGCCGCGACAGACCGTCATAGGCTCCGTAGGTGGTCTCTTCTGCAATTCTTTCTCAAAAACTCCCGTGTTCTTCTTTAGACAGATTTTCTGCAAACAAAGAGAAACTTATATCAAAATCAACACAAAAAGGCTCTCGACACACACTAAACTTAAGGAAAAAGTATTAGAAATACCGTGAAACCACGGTACATCAACACCCTCAACAATAAAAGTAATTAGTCTTTTGGGGAAAAAGAACACAGGCAAGAAAGCCCCAAAAGAGGATCGTGAACTTGGGCTACTCAGAATTCACCCAAGCGTTCACTTTCTATTTACCCCACCCCCTACAAAAAAATATGCAATTGTCCCCAATGCATAGAAAAGTTAAACTACGTAAAAGGGTAAGTGAAGCAAACCTGAGGCGCTAAGCGCCGGTGATCAGCAAGCTGGTGGGTCCGGTTCCCCGGAACCCGCTCCCTGCGTAGTCTGGACATCCTCAGTAATGTACTCAGCATCCACAACACCATCAGTAGTGCCTCCCACAGAATCTATAATTTTGGAGCTCGACGCCCCGGCAGCTACTTCTACAGCCCTCAACCTACGGGCCTCCTCATCGGCAATCGAGGCTTTCCTCGCAGATTCCATCTCACGGCTCTCCTTCTTCCTCACCCTAGCCTCATCCTTCTCTCGACCCCTGCATTTCTTGATATGCTCTCGTGGGGGAGGTGGTGGAATATCAGAAGTGGTAAACAGGGCAGCCATCACGGTGTCATCGGCAGGCTCCGCAGAAGGGGCCTCAGACTCGGGCACCCTCGCCTCTAAAATCATATCAAGATCTGCCTGCAGACTCGCAACCGCAGCCTGGAGGGTCGACATGTCCACCGGAGGGGCTGGTCGGGCTAGTACTCGTAATTCAAATGCGTCTAAGCGCTGGTGTACCTCGGCGATCTGCCTCTCTATGTGCTGTACCATCTTGCGCTCCATGCGCTCCTCTGCCTCAGCAATAGTCTTCTGCATCCACGGCTGGATGTGATGTAGAAGAGTAGCCATCTGTGCCTCAAGTTTCTGGACCCGAGCAAGTGGGACCAGAGTGGCAGAAGGAGTCGAGCGAGAGGAGCTCTGGGCAGTACTACTACCCGGGATAGACTCGGCCGGAGTAGTGTAAGTGTGTGCAGAAGCAGCACGGGAAGCATCATGAGCATGCTCTACGGTGTCGGCCAGGTTCTCACCAAATGGGGCCACCTCTAGACGGGGCCCTCTGCGTGGGGCCAACTCATTGGCCTCATCCCTGATGAGGCCGATGTCAACATTTCCTGGCGGGGTCTTGAGCTAGTCAATGCGCCAAATGGGTACACCTGCTGATCTCCACAAAGAGAAAATCATGCAAGGGAAAGGGTAAGTCGTGGTGACCTTGAAGGCTCTCTCGTGCATGACCGCTTGGAGAAGCCAAGCAAAATCGACCTCGAACCCTGCCATCATTGCAGCAATCAGCACTGCACGATCCCAGGTGACTATGTTATCCGCAGCAGTGGGGGAGAGACAATGGCGGACGATCAACCAGAGAAACTTGGCCGTAAAGGTCAAGTTGGCCTTCCTGATGGCCCCCTTCGGCTCTATCACCCAATCCGCAGCCTCTCCATCAATAGATAGGTGCAGTGCTATCCACCTCTTGGTGGTCTCTCTCAGTGAAGGCTCACGTAAGAACCGGCCCTCTTTAACAATTTGCCACCGGTAATCAAACTCGGCGGTGAGAGGTGTGCTGGTGGAGTCAGAATCCGTGCCGTACAGATATCGGCGGATGGCTGGTAGGGAGATGTCAACCTGGATGCCGCGTACTCGGACGTGCTCAAGTGGGGCCTGTTTGGCGGGGGCAGACCGCCTATCGATCTGCGAGCGAAGAGTAGCCACATAAGAGGCATAGAACTCGCGGACTAGCTCCTCACTGTAGCGACCCAAAGAACGAGCCGTCCACTCTAGCCGGTGTCTGGTGAAGAGGGTGTGAATATCTGGCATGGTGGGGAGACTTCCCGTGAGGACCCGCCTCTCCAGTGTAAGAGTCCGTGTCATGACGCCTTTGTCATTGAGAACCTTGGCGTCTAAGTATACTTTGTATTGCCCGTCAACACACCACCGGTTGGGCTGATCGGCAACCAGGGCAGGGACTCCTGTTGGTGAGCCAAGGGTGGAGTCAGTGCTATCAGCCTCATCATCGGAAGCAGACTGTGTAGCTGTGGCAGGGGCACAGGCTTCTGCAGACCCAGAGGCTTCTTCTGACCACGAAACTCCTAAGGAGCCAGATGCTCCTTCGTCTTGGGCAGCTGACCCAGAAGGAGTGCCGGTCAGTGTGCGCTCCTCATCAGACTGGGAGGCAGTGACTACGCCGGGCGCCACCTTCTTGGGCGTGACTCGCGGTACACGTGGAGCTAGTGCTGGAGTAGCAGTGCCTGGGGGCACATATTCTGGATCATGCTCATCATCAGAGCCTATCACCAATCGGGCAGACGGGGCGACAGATTTAGAACGCCCACGTGCGTAAACGCGATCTTGTTTAGGTGCCATGATAGGTAGTACCTGTAACGAATCATCATTAGTACTTGAAGGGTGAAACATGACACAAAAAGAAATAAAAAATTGAGACAATAATACACAGAAACTTAAACCAGTGATAACAGCTCTGAAGTAGCAGTAGGGCACGACGGACCTGGTGACGGCCCGTCGTGCGTATGACGGACCGTCATGCAGTCCGTCATGTAATACTTGGCAATATAAAGTATCAGAGGGAAAGTCTCAGACCGATACGACGGTTATGCAGGATGGACCGTCGTGGGTATGACGGTCCGTCATATGTGTCCGTCAGTGGACACTTAGAAAAAGAGTTGAGACCCTTAGGACAGGGGTCTCAGACCGATACGATGGTTTTGCAGGACGGACCATCGTGGGTTTGACGGTCCGTCACATGTGTCCGTCAGTGGACACTTAGAAAAAGAGTTGAGACCCTTAGGACAGGGGTCTCTGACCATCACGACGGTTTTGCAGGATGGACCGTCGTGGGTATGACGGTCCGTCACATGTGTCCGTCAGTGGACACTTAGAAAAAATGTTGAGACCCTTAGGACAAGGGTCTCTGACCGTCACAACGGTTGTGCAGGACGGACCGTCGTGGGTATGACGGTCCGTCACAGGTGTCCGTCAGTGGACACGTAGAAAAAATGTTAAGACCCTTAGGACAGGGGTCTCTGACCGTCACAACGGTTGTGCAGGACGGACCATCGTGGGTATGACGGTCCGTCACATGTGTCCGTCAGTGGACACTTAGAAAAAGTGTTGAGACCCTTAGGATAGGGGTCTCTGACCGTCACAACGGTTGTGCAGGATGGACCGTCGTGGGTATGACGGTCCGTCACATGTGTCCGTCAGTGGACACTTGGAAAAAGTGTTGAGACCCTTAGGATAGGGGTCTCTGACCGTCACAACGGTTGTGCAGGACGGACCGTCGTGGGTATGACGGTCCGTCACATGTGTCCGTCAGTGGACACTTGGAAAAAGTGTTGAGACCCTTAGGATAGGGGTCTCTGACCGTCACGACGGTTGTGCAGGACGGACCGTCGTGGGTATGACGGTCCGTCATCGGGTTGTCGTGATGTCAAACAGAGACAGAACTGAGGGGTGCGAAATTTACCCCATGTGAGTCGAAACGACAACCCAACAATGTTCTAATACAGATTAGAACCCTAATGGACAAGTTTAAAGCCCTATCAAATTGGCAAGTTTAAAGCCCTAATTTCTCTAGTATTGTCCAGGCATTTTGTGGAATTAAAGACCTAAGTTAGATAATATCTAGGCAAAAACAGAAACCCATATGCAATTTATAGGGAAAAACAGTAAAACAACCAAAAATAGTAAAAGGGTAGAGTTTCAGGAATACATACCTTGGAAGAGGAGACAACAATGCACAATTTATGGCACTCAAGTTAGAAGACTAAGACACACTGCAGCAGATTCCGACCAAGAGGGAAAATTTTGGGATGAAAAATGGGAGAAGATGGGGAATTTGGGAAGAGAGTGAAGTTGGAAGGGGAGAAAATGGAGGGAAGATTAAATGAAACTGATAATGAAGGGGGGGGGGTTTAAAACGTTTTAAACTTTTAAAATTCTTTAGCCGGGTCGGGTCGGGTAGCCGGGTAATGGCGTGACGAAACCACGATGACGGTCCGTCGAAGTTGTGACGGTCCGTCATACGGTCCGTCGCATGTGCCCTAATTCTTCAAAAATACAACAAAGCGTTCCTGGCACGACGGAGTCCTGCGACGGTCCGTCACAGGCGTGACGGTCCGTCGATGTATCCGTCAGTGACTGATGTAGAGTAACTTGTCTGCATAACTTCCTGTAGATGTGCTACCTGAAAATTTACAACCCATTAATAGAAAATGCTACCGTTACTAGAAAGCAGAAAAAAAAAACTATAAAAGTGGTTAGATGATAACTATTGGGTTGCCTCCCAACCAGCGCCTGATTTAACGTCGCGGCACGACTGAGGACACTTGATTACTCAAACTTCATCAAGATGATATGCCTCAACCACCTCATTCGCCGATTCTGCATGACCAATATATATTTTGAGACGTTGTCCGTTCAACTTAAACCGCACACCTTCCTTGTTTTCCAACTCAACTGCTCCATGAGGGAATAATTTGGTGATCAAGTACGGTCCAGTCCATTTAGACTTTAGCTTGCCCAGAAACAAGCGCAATCTAGAGTTGAATAAAAGCACCGAATCCCCAATCATAAACTCTCGTTTCTCGATTTTTAGGTCATGGTACTTCTTCATCTTCTCTTTGTAGAGGGCTGAGCTTTCATAAGCCTTAAGGCGAAATTCATCGAGTTCATTTAACCCATTTAATCGTTGTTCTGCAGCTTCGTTCCAGTCCATTTTTAGCTTCTTCATAGCCCACATGGCTTTATGCTCTAATTCAACCGGAAGATGACATGCTTTCCCATATACTAGTTGGTATGGGGACATACCTATGGGAGTCTTATACGCTGTCCGGTAAGCCCAAAGAGCATCATCAAGCCTCCTTGACCAATCTGTTCTACTAGCGTTCACTATTTTCGACAAAATCTATTTGATTTCCCCATTTGATACTTCAACTTGCCCACTAGTTTAAGGATGGTAAGGAGTGGCCACATTATGGCGAACCCCATATTTCTCCAATAATCCCTTGAACAATTTGTTGCAAAAGTGGGATCCCCCATCACTAATAATTGCCCGTGGGGTACCAAATCGAGAAAAAATATTCTTTTTCAAGAATGCAGTGACACTCTTCCCTTCATTGTTTGCGAGGGCGATAGCTTCCACCCACTTGGATACATAATCCACTGCTACTAAAATATACTTCATTCCATGAGAACTCACAAACGGACCCATAAAGTCAATACCCCAAACATCAAATAACTCAATTACAAGAATGGGGTTTAGAGGGAGCTCTTTCTTTCTTGAAATGCCGCCATCTCTTTGACATCTATCACATGCTTTGGCGAACTCATGAGCACCTTGATGAATAGTTGGCCAATAGTAACCACTTTGTAAGATCTTGTGAGCAGTCCGGACACCACTATGATGTCCACCAAAGGGTAAGGAATGGCATGCCTCTAAAATACTCAACATCTCGACTTCTGGCACACAACGCCGAATAAGCCCGTCAGCACAACTCCTGTATAAGTATGGTTCATCCCAAAAGAATTTCTTCACATCGTACATGAACTTTTTCCTTTGATGAAAAGACAAGTCCGATGGAACAAGGTCACTAGCTAGGTAGTTCACAAAATCTGCAAACAACGAAATCAGGTCTTGTGAGGCAGCCAATACATGCTCATCGGGGAACGTGTCATCAATATCAGTCTTATCCCCCAACTCTCTCATAGCTTCATCTTCTAAACGGGACAAGTGATCAACAACTTGATTTTCGGTCCCTTTTCTATCCCTTACCTCAAAGTCAAATTCTTGCAGTAGTAATACCCAACGAATTAACCTTGGTTTCGCGTCCTTCTTCGCCATAAAATATCTCAGGGCTGAATGGTCAGTATGCACTATGACTCTAGTACCTAGCAAATAGGAACGAAATTTTTCAAAAGCAAATACTACGGCAAGGAGCTCTTGTTCAGTGACTGTATAGTTCTTCTGAGCTTCATTGAGGGCTTTACTAGCATAGTAAATGGGATGAAGGATTTTGTCCCTTCTTTGTCCCAATACCACACCAAGGGCAACCCCACTCGCATCACACATTACCTCAAATGGACTGTTCCAATTTGGAGAAATAATGATAGGTGCAGATACCAGTTTTTCTTTGAGATCGCCGAATGCTTTCAGACAGGATTCATCAAAAGAAAACTTACAATCTTTCTCCAACAGTTTGCACAATGGATGTGCAATTTTCGAGAAATCTTTGATGAATCTCCTGTAAAAACCTGCATGCCCAAGAAAGCTTCTCACACCTTTTACAGAGATAGGTGGAGGAAGTTTCTCTATCACCTCGACTTTGGCTCGATCAACTTCTATGCCTTTTTTTGAAATACGATGGCTCAAAACAATACCTTCTTTGACCATGAAGTGGCATTTTTCCCAATTGAGAACTAAATTGCAATCTTCACATCTCTTAAGAACCTCAGACAAATGGCTCAAACATTGCTCGAAAGATTCACCAACTACTGAAAAATCATCCATAAAGACCTCAATAGTATCTTCCACCATGTCGGAGAATATAGACATCATACGTCTCTGAAATGTGGCGGGTGCATTGCACAACCCAAACGGCATTCTCTTGAACGCAAAGGTCCCATATGGACAGGTAAAAGTGGTCTTCTCTTGATCTTCTGGTGCAATAGAGATCTGATTATACCCTGAATAACCATCAAGAAAACAGTACCACCCTTTTCCGGCGAGTCTATCCAACATCTGATCCATGAAAGGCATGGGAAAATGGTACTTTTCGGTCCATGCATTTAATTTCTGGTAATCCATACACACCCTCCATCCAGTCACCGGCCTCATTGGAACCAGTTCATTTTTTTCATTGGGGACCACAGTCATTCCCCCTTTCTTAGGTACACACTGAACAGGGCATACCCAACTACTATCGACGATTGGATAAATTACTCCTGCATCCAACCACTTTATGATTTCCTTCTTCACGACCTCTTGCATAGGTGGATTTAAGCGTCTCTGGTGCTCAATACTTGGCTTATGATCGGGCATGAGTTGGATTTTATGAGAACAAGGAGGGATCCCAATAATGTCCGCAATGGTCCACCCAATAGCTCTTTTGAACCTTTTTAGCACTTTGACCAAACTCTCAACTTGTTGTTCATTTAGATCTGATGCAATGATTACCGGTAATGTGTCACCGTTTCCTAAGAATTCATACCTTAGATGAGGTGGGAGAGCTTTTAGTTCTAGCTTTGGAGCCTCCTCTATGGATGGTTTAGCGGGTGGAGACTCGCGATTCTTCATGTCTAGCTCATATTTCTTCGGTTTAAACCGAAAATTACCACGATCAAGGGCAGCGACTAATGACATATATTCTTCAATGCCTTCATTATCAAGATTCATTATCACTGCCGCCAGTGCTTCTACACTTAGCCATTCTTCTATTTGTGTCTTGGATGATTCACCAACTTTGTAGGATATGGCAGATACCGATTGGAGCTCACCACTCTGCCGCATGGACCTACAAATGTTAAAAGTCACTTCTTTATTGTTCAACCGAAATTTCATCTGCCCTTTTTCCATATCAACTAAGGCTCTACCCGTAGCAAGGAATGGCCTCCCAAGAATAATAGGCTCCTCAAAATCGACTTCATAATCAAGAATGACAAAATCTGCTGGAAATATGAATGACTCCACTTTTACTAGCACATCATGGAGTATCCCTATAGGCCTTTTTACTGTTCGATCGGCCATCAGTAGCCGCATCGCAGTGGGCTTTGGGTCACCCAAACCCAACTTCTTGTAAATCGAGAGGGGCATGAGATTTATGCTTGCCCCCAGATAACATAATGCTTTCGCAAAATGTAATAACCCGATTGTACAAGGAATAGTAAATGCACCCGGATCTTCTTTCTTTTGCACTAAAGACCTTGTAGGAATAGCACTACAATGCTGCATTCTGTCATCATCCTCAAAAGTGACCGATCTTTTCTGTGTAACCAAATCTTTCATAAACTTGGCATAACCGGGCATTTGTTCAAGAGCTTCTACCAAAGGAACATTGATAGAAAGTTGCTTCAACATTGTTATAAAACGCCGATATTTGCCATCATCGGTCTTTTTCACTAATCTTTGAGGAAAGGGGGGTGGAGGTCTAGGCATGGGAGTTACCTTTTTAGGCACTTCAGCAACTTTCTCAGTGTTATCTTCTACTTCATCACTAACCTCTACCACTTCATCATTATCTTTCATCACCTTTTCCACAATAGACGGCATAGGTGGGTCAATAGTTTGTTTACAACCACGAGTAGTAATTGCCATACAGTGTCCATCATTTTTCGGATTTTTGACAGTGTTGCTAGGAAGAGTGCCCGGTTTCCGTGTGTTCACAGTTGCAGATAATTGAGCCATTTGCAATTCAAGCTGCTTTATTGATATGGCATGTGTATCAACTTTCTGTCCAATACCTGCTACATCACTCCTTAACTCTTTGGTGTGCTCATCACTAACATCGAACCTCCTCCTCATCTTGTGCAACATATCCTCAACTCGCGCCATACTACCTCCACCATCTCTAGGAGCAACTTCACGATTTTGAGGAGGAACATAGGGCCCACTTCTCTCATTTCTGTTACCATAGTTACCCTTGTTGAAGTTGTTGTCGCGGTTGTAATTTCCATCACGAACATAATTACCCTCGCGGTTGTAGTTACCATAGTTCCGACCTTGATTTCCTTGACCTTGGCACCAATTCTCCTGATTGGAGCCTTGGGCATTTGGTCGGAAACCCCCCGTCTGATCATTTACTACATAAGAATCTTCCTCATAATAATATTCATCAGTTGGTGGTGGTGGTTTAGACAAGTAGTTTACTGCGTTTATCTTTTCTGCACCCCCAGTGACATGTTTTAACACTAACCCAAGCTCAGTTCTCATCTGTGCCATCTCTTCACGAATCTCATCTGTGGCTGGATTGTGTGTGGATTGCACTGCAAAAGTATTTCTCCCAGTATCTGTCTTCCTAGTACTCCATGCTTTATTATTCCGGGAGATTTTCTCTAATTTTTCGGCAATTTCAGCATAGGGACACTCCCCATAAGAACCACCTGCTAGAGTATCCAATACCGCTTTATTATTATCATCCTGTCCCCGGTAGAAGTATTCTTTCAGTGACTCATCATCTATGCGGTGATTGGGGACACTTCGCAGAAATGAAGTGAACCTATCCCAAGAACTACTAACTGACTCTCCTGGTAGTGCCACAAAGTTGTTAACTCTGTCTTTGTGATTTAGTTTCTTGGAGACCGGATAGTAACGTGCTAAGAAAACTTCCCTCAGTTTGTTCCAAGTGAAAATTGAGTTATAAGGGAGCTCAGTGAACCAAATGGCAGCCTCTCCCGTCAGTGAGAGAGGAAATACTCTTAGCCCTATTACATCCAAATTCAAATCAGGCCTCCCTACACAGCTTTTACACACTGCCCTCACCTTAGCTATATGGGCATGTGGGTCCTCAGACGGTAGTCCTGAAAACAAACCTCTAGCCGTGAGCATTTGCATTAGACTACTAGTGACTACAAAGGTGTGACCTTCTGGTAGAGGGGGCAAGACAAGTGGCCCATCAGAATTTGCAATATTGTCATACCCTCTGTAGTATTCTTGAGGACGTGGAGCGGGATTATGTCCCCTTTGTGCACCTTGATCAGGATCATCAGGTAATAATCGACCATGAGCATCAACCAGAGCTGGGATGTTCAGGTTTGGATTCATTTATACCCAAGTTTCGATTCATTTTGCGTAGTGTACGCTCTAACTCGTGATCGTAGGGAAACAAGGGTTCTCTTCCTCTCCGTGTATTTGGCATACAAGGACGTCAAACCTGGCAAAATCAAAAACACCAGAAAAAGTAAAATCAGGAAAATATTGACTAAATTTTAGTAATAAATTTAAGTTAATCAAAAAGCTACTTTCCCCGACAGCGGCGCCAAAATTTGATACGCTCAAACTTACTTCTCAAATAAGAAGTAAAGCGGTCGTATCAAGTAAAAAACCAACTAATGAGGTTGGGATCGATCCCACAAGGAAAATAGTTCAGACTTAACTTTATTGTATTATCACTATTATTTAGCCAACTGTTTTCCAAAAAAAACTAAAAGACAAAAAAGGGGGGTTTTATTTCTAAATTAATGAAAATGATTAACTAAATAAGATCGAACAACTAACAAATTCAACTTTCGAAGTTTAATCAAATTGTAAAAGTAACTAGGGTTTTAGTGTTCCCCACAGGTTCCTAACTTGGTAAATCTAACTTTAACAGTTCTCTCCTGATATCTTGCATGTAAAGTGATAAGTTATGTATCTCTAAATCCTTGGTCCGGCATCTAGAGAATTTCACTCCGCACCTTGGTCCGGCTACGTGTGTTGCTATACTAACCCTTATCTTTACCTCATATTAAACATCGTATTCGGTATTTGACTAAGCTATTAACTCGTACCAACCAATACTAGTCTATTAGATAGTCTACACTAAATCTATGTTGATAATTCTTTTCCTATTATCTACCTCCTTGGTCCGGCAAGTAGCATTAAGGCGAGTTCTAACGTTGGCCACCGTTAAAAAGAATTCTAAATGAAAGAATTATCAATACATGCAAGACACCACTCTAGAAATTGTTATTGAAGTTAGATTACTACCTTGTTATTCACCCATGGTTCCCACAACCCTAGCTATGAGGTTTAGTTACCCATGTTCGTAATTACACAATTCATATCGTTAATGGAAGAATTCATGCACTTACTTTTATGAATACGAATAATTTCCCAGAATTTAACTTGATTAATCAACGAAATCCACAACAATCAATTCCCGGAAAATATCTTAATTCCCAAAATCGAGAGTTTAACAATATAATCGAAGAACTATAAACTAAAAATTATCTAGAAAGTCTAACCTCAAAAATGAGGTTTTTCCAACTATTTATAAGAAAAACAAAACATAATCAAATAAGGATTCTATTTACTAAAAATCTGTCCAAACGCGTCTGGGTCGACGGACCACGTGACGGACCGTCATGGACACGATGGACCGTCATAGCCTCCGTCGTCCCATACTTCACATCTTCTCATGTTGCTTTCTTCATTCCCCTCGACGGACAGGTATGACGGACCGTTGCAAGTACGACGGCCCGTCGAGGGTCTTCGTTCCAAAACACTTGAACTTTGGAATTTTGGGTACTGGGATTACTCTCTGATAATTACGACGAACATGCAGGACGGACTGTCGTAGCTGTGACGGTCCGTCATGGACTTCCGTAATCCCACAATTGTCAGACTTCCCCAACTTTCCTTCAGCAACTTCTTCCTTCACTACGATGCCACCTACGGACCGTCACAGCCGCAACGGACCGTCATAGGCTCCGTATGTGGTCTCTTCTGCAATTCTTTCTCAAAAACTCCCGCTTTCTTCCTTAGACAGATTTTCTGCAAACAAAGAGAAACTTATATCAAAATCAACATAAAAAGGCTCTCGACACACACTAAACTTAAGGAAAAAGTATTAGAAATACCGTGAAACCACGGTACATTAGACACGCTCATAACACCAAGAAATTAAACTTTAGGAAAATCACGATAAGATAAGAAAAAGGGAAGTTTTCCTATGCACCATGCAGTCTCTAATCCAGGATAGTGGTGCACTTCACTATCATGACTTAGAAACTACTCAATGTGGTTGATTTGAACTTATTATTTTCTGAATTTAACCTAGTGCTCTGATACCAACTTTGTCACGACTGGAATCTAGACCCCAGACGAGACCAGCGTCGTTGACCTCTCAGAGGTCGCAGACAAGCCTACTTACGTCAATCATAATTCATCTAGGTTAATTTTAGCAGAAAATTTGAAACTTTTTGTTTCCTCAACATACTTGTTAAACATTCTTATCATTTCATAATTGTTCACCATCAACCATCTAACATTAAGAGATAAGCAACTAAAAGAAATAGATCAATAAGTATTAAGTGTATAATTGCCAAAATGGCACCAATACAAAGTCTGAATAAAAACATGAAAGAAATGCTAGTGGAACATGCTCCACTAGCTTAACTCTAAAACTAAGCTAGAATATAAAACAGTAGCATCCTCGAAAGCATGAGGACCTACCAACTCCGGATGAATGCTGGACGTCCGGATGAATGCTGGACGTCCGGATGACTGCAATAATGATCCTGTAGCTCTATCGTCCACCTGTGCTTGCACCTAAAATAGTATAATTGTATAGGGTTAGTACACACTTGTACTAAGTATGGGTATATGCAAGCACACACCAAGGACATGCATGAGAAAAGATAACTCTTTCCTCACAACATGATTATGGGAAGTCAAGTCAGTGGACTTGCCAAATTGAGATTAGCAAAGTTAGTGAATCTTCCAAATTTGGATTAGGAAAGTCATGCCATGAGAGTAACATGCATCATCATAAACATCATATTGCACACAGCATATAACATCTTCATATAGCACATATCATAACATATAACACATAGCTTCTTTCATATCATTCATTCATATGCCATGAGACCTTAGAATCATGGACTTGACATTAAGACTTTCCAAAATAAGGGCTCAACATATGGGACCTCAACTAGGGAGTCTTCATTAGCAAACACAGAGTCTGGTTCATTCATTCATACGTACTTCATTTCATTTCGTTCATATGCTAGTGTGAACACCAGCTATACGTAGGATGTAGTTTAAGACTTTCATCGGGTTTGCTGTGCAATGATCAAGAATAACCTAATGTCATTACCTGAGTCTAGCTCAGCTCTTGATTATCCTATCCCAACACCTTCGGTATTATTCATTTCATTATGTGCTTCATTTGAGGCGGGCCTCATTCATTCATTTGGAACTTTAACTTTAACCGACATAGATCATGTAAGCATCAGGAAATCCAGTGTCTCCCCCACACCGAAAATAGGTGGAATCACCGGCCAAAGTGACCCAATAACATGCTAGCGTACATGGGAATTTAACCCCGCCAGATCCCTATAATGGCAGTATAGGTTCGAAGACTAGGAGATGTATGGAGACCCATACCCGGCAAGCCTGACAGTCTCATCTCATGAGAGTTACGTGAACCTTCGCCCCTCCCGAAAGAAGGCATCACCACTCATATCTAGCCTGTCGGTGCTCAGTATAAAGTTCCATTTCACTCAACTCATATGTCATGGAAGCTGGCTTCTAGTATGAGGACATCATAGCTCAATATATGATTTCTCATCTCATCATTAGTATTAAGTGTGTTAATCTCAATACTTTCATTAGAGTGTTCATAGAGACTGGTTTCTTCATTATCTTACACTCTCATTGGTGAGTACGTATTGGTAACATTTACTTAAGCTCATTTGAGATTGCTCTCATCATTTACATTAGCCTCATATCATGTTGTCACCACATTCTTCATCATTAACACCTTTGTTTTTCATAGTTACTCACCTCTTATTACGTGAATGTTCATTTCATCATTTCATAGTTCATCTCATCATATGCCAATGCACTTGGCCACTTAGTGTATCTTACACTCATACTTAACCCTCCTAGGGTTCATCATTTCGTTACATACATCTTAGGTTCACTTACTTTTGAACGTATGTTAGACTTATGTGTCTATACATACAAGCCATGGGGCTTCATTAATAGTTCGTTAAGTGATTTTTACTTTCCTAAGATTTTGCAGTACAAGACTTATGTATCTTGTATACATGCCAAGATCTTGATTTTGATCTAAGTAGATGGCATTATTCTTGGATACTTATTCACGTATGACTTATGTATCAATACGGATGTTTGGGCAAGGGAACCTAAATCTTGAATCACTTGGATATCATTTATATTTTTCATTGATTTTATTTCTAATATGCATAACATTAGAACTCTAAATTAAATCTCAACATTAATATCGAAGGATTAATTTTCTATTTAATTTTACTCTTAAGTTGGCCGAAGGGTTGTGGGTTCGAACCCCCACAACCCCTTTTTATTTTTTGTTACTCCCTTATTGCCCATTCTCGCCTAAACCAAGAGGTTGTTGGTTCAAACTCCCACAGCCTCTTTGATCTTTAGTATTAAATTCGCTGGAAGAGGGAGGTTGTGGGTTCGAACCCCCACAGTCTCCTTATTTATTTATTAATTTTGCTAAGGCTGTGAGGTGGTGGGTTCGAACTCCCACAGCCTCTCTAACTTTATTTTAATTAAATTGGGCGAGTGGCAGTGAGGTTGTGGGATCGAACCCCCACAGCCTCACTTTATTTCTTAATAAATTTCGCTTCTCTCTTCTTTCAGCCTTGAGGTCGTGGGTTAGATTCCCACGCCTCGCGTTTCATTCTTTCTTATTTTCTCTTCTTTCGTGCGTTCCTGGAGGTCGTGGGTTCGAATCCCACGCCTCCCATTTATTTGTTTAACTATTTTTCTCCTCCTTCTCCCCACAGCTCGCGAGTTCGATTCCCCCCAGCCCCAATTTCTTTTTTCTTTGTAGCGAATATCAGTGACCAGGTTCGAACCCCCGCCTCCCCATTTTTCCTTTCCATTGTCACGCGAAATCAGTAGCTAAGGGGTTCGATTCCCCTTAGCTCCTTCACGTTTTTCTTTCTTTTTCAGCCATCTCAACATGTGAGGTCTTGGGTTCAATTCCCATTGACCTCACTTATTAAATTTTCCCTTTTAAAACACAGATTTTAACCTTATTATAGAGTACCCAAATCTGGAAAATTCTTGTCATTATTCAACTCATTTTTAGTCACATTGCTCATAAGTTTAGTTGGCTAAAAGATGATTATTTCAATCCACTATATTTCATTGCAATGAACATCACATTGTATACACATTTCACACATAAAATACACAAGAATTTCATGTCTTATACGACTCCAAACAGTGGCTAAGGCACTGCCAACGAGCACACACACACCAACCTTTTCAACCACACTTTGAACATCATTTTCGTAATTTCCCTCACATAAACATGTTCACATTTAATATAAACACATCATTCATGCCTAAATCTAGCAGCACAACATACCCATCCTACGAATTCGTTTGGGATCTAGGGAAAAGGATACAAAAGGGAACAACCTTAGTTTCGGAGTGAATCTTTTTGAGTCGTAAAGGACCTCTTGGGAAAGGGACCAAAAGAGAAGAAACCCATACCTTTTGATGTTGTTCAAGTGTGAAGCTGATGCCCAGAAACTCCTCCAAACCACGCCCAATTCTCCTCAACGTACACAACACTAGACGAACAACCTCCATTTGCCTTGACATTTTTTATTACCTTGCTTTTCTTAAAACTTTTCGTGTGTTTATCAAGTTTGAAGAACAATTGTTATTAAACTGTTCTTGTGCTTTCTTGTTAGTCAGAGTGTGAGAGAATGAGAGTTGAGAGACGTGAAAGAGAGTTGAGAAACGTGGGGGAGAGAGTTATTAGGATTAGGAGACTAAATTCAAGACTTAGTCAAAATAGGATTTAATTAAATTAATACAAAAATCTGATTTATTTTAATTAATACGTGAAAGGACCATTTTACACTTAATGAATAGATTTTAATTGATGATTAAATCATCAATTCATTGCTCCTAGTGGGGCTCGAACCCGAGTGGCACCCCATTTGCGAAATGGGTCACTTCGGGTCGCCCCAACCCGAAATGCTCTTTTAATTAAATCACTTACTTAATTTATTATTTCCTCAAGGTAATTACAATATTACCCTTGGCCTGGAAAGGACCATTTTACCCCTGGATCCTCAAACTTAAAATTTTCTCTTTTAAGTCCGGTAAAGACTCCTTCGATTAAGTCTTCGTTTTCGCGAGCCTTACTTGGTTGGTTCCAACCTTTCCAAGCTCAACTAACTCCCCAAGTTAGTTGACTTGGTCGTAGTAAGGGTTCTGAGGTCTTGTTCTATGCGTATCAATCCGTGTGAACCTTGGTTTAATCGCAAGCATTCTTGACACCCTAAGTCTTGATCCTATTCATTTTTAGGGTTGTTACAAAACCAGACGCTCACCAGAATTACACAAGTAGTCAATCACAAAATATTAGTAACTGAGGTCGAACCTCTAACCGGATGCCCTACATAAGTATGCGGATTGTCGAGGCCAGACCTTGAACTGGATGCTCTTCGACAATCATCAATGAAGTCGAGGTCGGGCCTTAAATCCGAATGCCCGACAACCCGTGTGAAGCTTTAGTTTCGTTATCGGCCAGAGCTCCTAGCTCGCTTTCTTTCCGGTCATTGGCAAGCGTAGATGGGTCTTTCTTTTTCTTACAAATGCCAATGCGGGCGTGGCATTTTGTCTGTAGTTGGATCGGCAAATCGATTAGGGGCGATTAGGTGTGACTTGCTTGATAAGGCAACTAATGTATGTAGACCAAGGACTTTCCATTTCATTACCTCGACGTGACATGATCGTGGAAGGGGTTCAAGAATCAGTTTTCTTTTTATAATGGCTAAAATCACTTATTTTGGCTTTTTGACAGCGGCTCTCTCTTCCCTGTAGCAGGCGAGGCAAAAAAGACCCATACCATATAATGGTGGGAAAGCGCAAATAGGGACCATGAGTCCTACCTACTTCTCTTCTAGGCTTAGGGTAGTCCTAAAGGTGTCAATATAGATGTTGAAAGAGTCGCTATCTATCCATAATTATAAATATCTGTGGAACACCATTCACAGGTAGCCAATCAATGTAAGTCCTTGAAACCGAATCAAAAATCAACTTTGAATTGCGCAGTGGAATTCATTGTCACCGACGTAACTCGTGAAGCCGTAACATCGAAGAAGTAAGGCTAACTATTGCCGGAGCGAGCTCATCGTCTAGCTAAGGCCCAAACTATCAGACTCAAGTCTGCTAAACCAATCTACAAGGATTTAAGCCAGCCAAGCGACGTCGGGGCTAAACTAAGTCCTACTGATTTTGAATCATGCATTTCTAAGGCAAGCCCTAGTCAAACCTAAACTAAGGTCCAACATATTTCCAATAAATAATATTCAAATATGCAAGTACTCCATATAGCAAAGAAGGTCAATTAATACAATAGCATGCTCACAGTTACCTAATAATTCTCATAAATATGTCGAAAACATGATTTCTAACACCTATGCATGATTCAATAACTACCCAACCCAAATCCCAACTAATTAAATGCATTCAGATGTTCGAGTTCAATCTAAGTAAAGGAAATTGTCGCCTACCTCTAGGCAGATTAGGCGCGCTCCAAAAATCACATCTCCAGAGCTTTTCCTTTTTGAACGGCCTCACAACGCTGACACACTATCAAAAATAGATTAACAACGTTGTTACAATCGTTTAGATTCTAAAATCACAATAAACGGAGATGGACCAATTTTGGAGTCAAAACAGGAAAAGTGGGACCCACGCTGAAAATTCCAGAATTAACCCCAAATATAGGTCCTAAACAGCTCTCCAAACTTGTGTTCCAAATTGGAACACAATTTGGGGCTCAAAACATCCCAACACGAACAGGCAACCAAAACCCCAAAGTTACGCTAAAAACAACAATAATGGCAGCTAATATTTACAAGAATTTACCAGAAACAAAGGTCCAACTGCTGAAACCGATCATACCACGATGATCCTCGCGATAAACGCCACAATCTAAGCTCTTGAATCACCAAATTCGGACCTAAATTGGCCAGAAAATCATCTTTTAAAATTTTCCAAAAGTTGAGTTCGAAATGAGCTATAACAGCAGCTAAAGCACAATTTTTATCGTCAACAAAACTTTAAATACGAATTCCAACCACGTCAACATGTTATCCTCAAAAAAACACTCAAGATAGCCTCAAGAATCACTGAAATTGAACCTAAAATGGCTGAGAAAACAACTCTGAAAACTTCCAAAATCAAGCTCACAAAAAGGGGTCGTGACAGCAGGTATTTTACAAAATTTACCTCAAAAGGGGACCCCAAATCAGATCCAAGCTCACTAATGCGTTTTTCTCAAAAAATCTCACAACTAAACCTTTTGAATCGCCCAATTTGGAGCTCTAGAGCTCTAGATATCGCATCTTTAAAATGAGGCATAAAGGCTGAATTTTGGGCGTTTTAAAAGGGCGAACTCGGTGGTTAAAAATCTCTAAAAAACTGGTCATTAAAACCACAAATTCTTGTCGATAAAAGGGGTGCACCAGATTTCAGCTTTGGCTAATTTCTTCAAAGTCTACAATTGGATGCTCGGAATTCGTTTGGAATCCGATTAAAATAAAACAAATATGCTACCCTACTAAATTCGACATTCTGGACTCAATGGCGCAGTCAAAATTTCTAGCAGAGGTCATCTCGATAAATAGTGGGTTCCACTTCCATCGGCCATTTTAAGTCAAAAATCACAATGTCTCGAAAAAATATCAGAAACCTCAAGATACAAAATAAGGGTCAAACTAGGACAAACTCAACATTCTGAAGATAGCCACGCTGACGGAATTCTCATCCGAAAGAGGTTACTCAGAATGCTGACTAAAGTCAAACTTACCCTTAAACTTAAAGTTAAAACGCCTAATCGCTCCAACTCACACTGAAAAGTTCGGGAGTCACGTCGACCATGCTACTAGCCTAAAATGACCCTTCCGGAGTTGCTAGAATCATCAGAATTGGATTCCAATGTCATTTTCTTGAACTTTTGATCAAAAATGATTGTTCAAGGTTCATAAGCTCCAAAAACACTAAAACTCGCACAATAACCAAACGAGCAACCAGGTGATCAAACTGTTAGTCCTAGTAAGTCATAAATGACTTGGGGTCACTATAGGAATGCTCTAAACGATGCACAAAATACAAAATACAGAAATGACCAAGAGGGTCATTACAAGAGTCCTAAGACCTTTTTTATAAGAAAACTACTAGTAAGATATTAAAACCTTTTCCTAAAAGGAAAACTGATTCATTGCAAGAAATCAGGGGAAATAAAACCCAATAAATATGAGCAAGAATAGAATAAGTCTTTTGCTATGAAAGACTTGCGACCAGCAAGGCAAATTCTTGGCATGCAGATTGTCCGTGATGGAGAATCCAAGAAATTATGATTGTCTCAAGAAAAATACATTCAGGAAGTACTTCGTAGATTTAACATGGACAAAGCTAAAGTTGTGAGCACACCTTTAGGTATGAACTTGAAATTGAGTACTAAACATTGTCCTTCAAGTGATGGTGAGAAGGAAGCTATGAAGAAACTTTCTTATGCTTTAGTTGTTGGTAGTTTGATGTATGCAATGGTGTGTACAATACCAGATATTGCTCATGATCTTTGCATTGTTAGTTGTTTTGTTTCTTATCCAGGGAGAGAGCATTAGAATGTTGTAAAGTGGATATGAGATATCATTATGGCACTTCTACCCTGAATGAAACACTCTGAAAACTAGTAGGCTAAAGTAGAGCTTAACATAAGGGTTAGAGTTGTAAATGTACCTCTTTGTACCTAAAAATATAGGATTTCATGTTTAAACGTCAAGGTACAACCACAAGGACCAAACATGGGTCCTTGAGGAGAACCCTCAAAAGATTGCCTTGTAGTGACCCACGAAGAGCACTCACGCCCGTGTATAAGCCCACACCCCATGGGTGAGGTTTCATGGGTCAAGGCCTACAAAAATAGGTCTCTAAACCTCTACCTACGATTCACAAGCATTTCGCATGGGTCCATCCATGGACTGTGGTCATGGGGTCGTGGGTAAGGCTTGAAACTGTCAATTAGCAGTTACACTTAAGGGTACTATGGGGGTTTTTGGTTTTCATTAATAGTAAGTGACATAGTTTTACACTAAATTAGACAAAATATAAAATTCATTCATCTTCTTCATAATTCCAAATCCCAAAATAAAGACCCAGACCCTCTCTATAAATTCTCTCTCTAGAGCTCATAGGAAGAAGAAGAAGGAAGGTGAATCTAGGGTTGAAGGAGAAAGGGTTTCTACTCAATTTCATTGGAATTCATAGCTAAGGTATGGTATCTTTGCATCCATGGATATAATTTGTCCATGGAGTCCCTTCAAAACCCCAATTTCAAAGATAAAAATTCCCGAAAAGCTAGGGTTTTACTCCAAGTCGTGGATTCCCTTCCAAAACAATTTTATTAATTTAAGTACTTTATATTATGATTGCATTGATGATTTATCATAGGTTTATTATGAATTCTCCCAAGAATCCATGAATTCCATATATTCCTGATTTGTGACCTTGTGGTGTGGTGAATTGTAGAAAGAAGAGTACTATGAGAGTATGCTTACAAAAATTCAACTAATTGAATCATTTTATCATTAATGTCTAATGTAGTAATTCTAGATGTGTTTATTGAATATGATCTATGGTACTTGATGGGCAAAGTATGAGAATTATGCATGATCAGGAGGGTTATGTATATTGTTTTATGAACACTTTTAGAGTAAAGTTAATATGATTATTATCTAGTTGTTGTGTTATTGGAGGTTATCCTCATGTGCAAACTTATGTATGAATATGATATGATGTGAAACGTTTTCTCAAAATATGATGATTCTAAGGTTGAACGGTTATTCTCACCTATTGAATTTATGAGCAATAGTATGAATTATGTTGGATTGAGTGTCAAGACATTCTTCCATGAATATGTACTTAAGTCAAGACTTATATGTAATCTATGGGAATTAATTCTTAGCACTGATACGAATATTAGATGGAAACTTTTACACTAGTTGAGTCTGACTTTCCAAATGGGTTTCAGCTACCTTAGTTGTTTCTGGGTTCCCAAAGTATGTAACTAATGAGATGGAAATCTTATACCTTAGTTAAGTCCAGGTTTCTAGTAGAAATCTCCTTATCCCATAAACTATGTGCCCACATAGGTATTTAGCTAGTGTATCCACCAAAGTAAGAGTATGGTTCTACCTTAGGCAAGTAGGACAATCCCTTTTTGGTGTGGGGTAGACACCAGATTTCATGGTAAGCTCACATTGTCCATATTGGTTAATGTTTATTCCCCTTTATTATAGTATGAACAAGTATATGAAATATGAACTGTAGTTACTCATGAAGCTTTACTTATTATGGGTGGGATTATAGGATCTTATTCATGCATTGCATAAGTATGCTTTGAGGGTATTTATGGTATGTTCCTCTTGTGATATGATTATTTATGAGTTGATTATGCTTATGACTTATGCTTTTCCATTATCTTCAAAATGATGCTTTGACTTAGTAAACTACATGCATTTAACTAAAATGTCTGTTTTAGCATGTTTTCATGATTTTATGCATTGTTATCATACTTTGTGCATTTTTGTAGTAACCCCTATTTTCCTACATTTTCCCCAAGTGTAGGGTCCGATTCTCAAGGTGGTCCCCATTATGGATAGATCTTGGATTTGTTCATTTTTTCTTGCTTGTGGTGAGTCCTCATTCTTCGAGGGTGGATATCATCATTGTAGTTCCTTTTTTTGTGTTTCATATTCGAATTATTTTGTATGGGTTGTGTGACCCTATTTGATTTGACTATTGTAATAGATGGCTAATTGAGGCAAGTCTAGACTTCTAGTTTCCTTTATGAATTTTCTTTACTTGAAATGCATTTTAACTCTTATTATTCTACTAGTTTTGGGCACGTGCGTTGCACGTGTGCCCCATGCTAAGTTGCATAAAGTTGTTGTAACGATGTGTGTGTATGATCTCTATGATATGAAAGATGAAGAAACCACAAATATTATTAAAGGAAAATAACTATATGTTAAATGTGTGTACATTTTGATTTACGAATTTACTGATAGAATAAAAATAGATAAACAAAAAAAAGTAACAAATTATAATAATTTATTAAGAAAAATATATAGATAACGTTCGAAAACATAAGAAATATTAGGCAACATAGAACACATACTCATATGGCAGCTATCTCAAATTTTATTTTCAAGAAACTCAACAAAGCCTTTCTTTTGTATGGAAGATTTATGTACTTTTTTTCTTGTAAAGATGGGTCTTAACTTAACTAAGAGAAAAATAATTAATTAAATTGGAGAATTGTAACTTAAACTTTATGTTAGAATTAAAATGAATTAAATGAAAGAAAGTGAATGAGGGAAAACAAAGTGTCAAACATCTTTACATATTTCACCAGTAGCTAGAGGCTTTAGTAGATGAATATGGTAAATATTTTAAATTAAGTGTATTTAATTATTAAGTAACCCTTCAAATTCTTCATATTTTATATTTTCTAAGAGTGTTATACTCAGTACAAATTTATAAGATTATTTCAGTAATCCAACTTTTAGCTTTGTTGCTTCACACTTTTAGTAAAACTAATAATTCTATTTTTTACTATAAAGTTTGTAAAATAAAATAGTAAATCAGAAAAAATTACTTTAAAAGCTATACAACTCACATTTGTGGTCACCAAAGCAAGAATAATTATGAACCATGCAAAGACATAAATCATAAAATTTGAAGTCTTATTGTGTACAATAATTTTTGATTCGTAGTTATTTATTTATTGAATAGGAATTAACTCACTTCTAAAGAAATAAACAAAAAAATTATAAAATGAAGCTAAAGTAACAATGTGTAAGAAGAAAGCAGAAAACATTGTAGAGATATATATAAGAGATGACAACTTCCTTTATTCTCTTCCAATTATTCAAAATCTCTTCGGTGTGTACAATGTAATGTCTAATGTCATCCTTTATAGGATATACTTGAGGGACTCAAACGATTGTCATGAATATGCAATTAACCCATTTCATGGATTAAAGGTGATAGTAACAAATATAATAATAATGAACATCAACGAATGTATAACATATTTATTACTAATATAATAACAAAAAAATAAAAAATTTCACTAGAACACATAGAAGAGAAATCTAAGCAGATCTAGTTAATCTACGATAAAATTATCAATCAAATATTAAGATACAAGGAGTAAAAAAAATAGCTATCATCATAACTAAGATAATATATATATATATATATATATATATATATATCATGGCACAATGTATAGATCGAAAAATCAGTGAAGCACACAACAATATTTATAGCCATGATATATAGAAACTCGAAAGTCAAGTTATAAAAAGACCATTAAAATATCGTTGAATTTCTTTATAATTGTTATGAAGAAGAGAAAGGACACACTTTATATTTTATTCTTTAAAAATGGTTAGATTTCAAAAAAAATATTAAATCCAAATTTGTAGTTATCAAAGTTGAAGTGTATGACTGTAATTATTCAATATATGTACTAATACACATATAAGAATATGAAGAATCAATTCTGAAATTAAATGACTTCTAATAACTTCTTTAAATTAGTAATTGATATGTGGAGAAGCATATAATCATGGTTGATTCATTGTATTGTACTCAATATGATCATACTTAGCATTTATTTAAACTTATATTTACATTTTTTTTGCACAAATTATTAAAGGAGTATTTTCTTTATTTCAAGATAAAAATGTTTAATTAATTATATTATATGATTTTAATTATATTTATAACATTTTCATTTAGTGTAGGGGTAAAATGGTAATTAACTCTTCACTTTGGAGTTTTCCACTTATAATAATATATGATTGTGTATGTTATGATACTCTAAGTGGCTTTCATAGAGTATTTCGGGGTTCTATGTGTCTTGTTACATTTAGAGGGTACCCCTGGGTCGTGACCCTGAGTTTGTGTTTGATATATAGAAGCCTATTCTCTGTGGTTATACTGATTGAGATATGACTGGTGATGTTGATACTCGTAAGTCCACTTCACGCTACTTTATTAATTTTGCAGGGGGAGTATGTCTTGGCAATCTAGGTTGCAAAAATGTGTTACTTTATCTACTGTAGAAGCTAAGGTTATTGAAGTTGTTGAAGCTTGTGAAGAATTCATATGGATGAAAAGATCTTTGGGGTAACTTGATTGCGCTCAAGAGAGGTATGTGCTTTATTGCAACAGTCAAAGTTCTATTCATCTTGACAAGAATTCTACATTTCATGGTCGGTCTAAACACATTGATGTGAGGTATAATTGGATTCAAGATGTGTTGTATTCTAAGTTGATTTAACTTTAAAAGATTCATCCCAATGATAATGGTTCGGACACGATGACTAAAGTTCTGCCAAGAGGGAAGTTTGAAGAATGTTGCATGATCGCCGCGATGAAGTTTTCCTCCACAAAGTAGTTACTGGAGAATTTTTGGATTTTGGGTCATTTTCCCTTCCTATGCGGATAAATAAAAGTCCAAGGTTTTGGGTCTCCCTTTCTTTTCTTTGTGGATAAATTTAGTCAAAATTTGACTAGTCCACTTTGCTCATAAGCTCAATATTATAGTGCATATGGAAGACTTTCTTTTAGTTCTTTTTTGGAAAGAATCACTAGATATTAAGAGCATCAATATATAGAGAAAAGTGAGAGAGCGCATATTTTTGCACAAGCCCTAGTAGCCAACTTCAAATTGCGATCCCAACTTTTTTTCTTATCTGATTGAGCTAATTTTTGAACAATGTGTTCCTTACAACTTAATAATTGATTTTAATTCTATTCTCCTTTGATTTTTTACATCTTTTTATTGGGTGTTTATGATCCTTTATTTCCCTTGTTTTGGTACTATCTTGTCGTTTTGTTGCTCATTGTTTGGTACTTTATTGGAGACCATTTTGGAGAACACTTTTGCAACTCTTGTTAATTTTACTGGATCTTTGTCCTTGTTGTTTTTACTCTTCACAATGAAGAGGTTTTCCATTTAAAGTTTGTGTTATATTATCTGAGTTATTTTTCTTGCTTTGGTTTATTTGTTTGCTGCCCTAAACAATGTTTTTCTAGCATTATTTTGTCTTCTCTTTGTTCTAATACAAGGGAAAGTTTTGACTTTGTTTTCTTTCACTATTGCCCTGTCGTGTACTTTTGTTTTGTGCTTGCCTTTCCCGACAAAGTGGTACGGACCCATGGTTCAATGATGGAGCTAGGTAAGAGATGGGTATTTATATTTGCGGATGTAATTTTATCTATAGTCTTTTTGACAATAATGAAGATTTTTGTTGGAGAAATTATTTCAGAGGGGTTTTCTTTGTCTAGATGTAGATTCGATGGAGGATATTATGGAGAAGAGATTCAAGATCCTAAAGATTATGTGAAGAAGGCGGACAAATTTATTTTGTCAGAAATTCAAGCCACGGGGAAGATTAATTTGTTGGGTTTCATTTGCTGATTTCTTACTATAAATAAGTTTCGGTCCCAACAGTTTCTTCGACATGGCAGCCCTGAGGTTCTTGTCATCTCTTTTCATGTCATTATCATCAATTATATGGTGATCATACGTACCTAAAACCTATATAGAGACCAGAACGTAGCAGCAATGAACAAGAAGTAAGAACCCTAAGTAACGAAATTAAGTAAGCACAAAAGTACTATTATAAATATATACACATATGCATATATAGGACATATCCTAGTTTGTATTATTAACAAAATTTCCTTTTCAGGAGTCAAATGATATCAATTTTGATATGTTTTAGGTAAATTCATATAACACATACAAAAGAATATTGATATGATCCCATAGTTTAACTGAAAATTCTCATTAAGTTATTTTCTTTTATATACATCTTATCTCGAGTACGGGACCTATTTGAGTCATCAATAGGTAAAATTGATACAAATAAGTCATAGTTTAAAAGTACAACTAAAATAGGCTTAGTGTATATTTTCCTTCCATTATATCAAACAATATAAACGCTAGACGTTAGTCTTTTAACATCTAAAATTTAACATAAAATGGAACTTTTTCTTCCACGTTATTTTTCTTACACTTTATATAGAAAACTTTACTTTACCAAAAACTTTTTACTTTCTTCCTGAAATTTTCTAACCCTATTCTAGTTACCGACCTGTCAATCAAACAATTCAACTTTTCTTTTGAAATTTGAAAAATCTCATATTATGATTTTTGAAAAAACGATTGTTCGTAATATAGTCATAGTATAAGCTGACAACCCAATTGTTAGGGTATGTAATATCAATCATGTGTTTAGAATATTCTAACAATTTTCAATATTAAATATCTTAGTATGACATTGTTAGGGTATATACTACTAACCATGTATTTAGATATAGTACATTATAACAACCGTGATGGTTAAAAGTCTAAATGGGAGATTGTTAGAATATATACTATGAACCATGCATTTTGATATATTATTATTATAGAATAATTATTTATTCATTTATAATAAATCATATAGTCGTTTATGGTGTCTGTTTACTTATATAGTAGATGATTTTATGTATAGAGTTTAACCTTATACATAGAGGATTAAATCATAGGTTCTTATAACTATAAAATTTTTGTTCACAATCTAAGGTGGGAATTGGACATGTAATCGGTAGACCGTAGCACAAGATTATATGTAGTTTATGTTCATTATGGGAATGGTATAGTTTCATCTTCTCATGCTAGTGCATTTTATATGTATTTAACGGGACTGAGTAGACATAGTTGCTTTAGACTAACTGACAAAAGCATATTCTCTAAACTATTATATTACTTATATTCTTAATCATGATATAACTATTATGATCTATATATGTTAGTTATCGTTTTAATTTATTAAAAGGTGAGATTTTAAGATAGGTCAATATACCTGGTAGATTGGATGATATACTAGGTATATATATATATTAATCTTACCATGGGAAATTACATATCTGTTTAATAGGGAATTTGGAAATATAAATTTCTAGTGGAATGATCTGTAATTTATTATGGTATGAATAATTCAAATAATTATAACGAATTATATCCGTAATTGGAAGCCTCAATAGTTTTTTTTGTGGTCCCTACCGTGCCCATATTTAACTAGAACTCAAAATCTATTCTAAAGTGAAAAGGGAGAAGTATGTGTCCTTTCTCTATTCTAAGAAATGGGACAAGTATGTGTATTTCTCTATTCTAAGGCAAAGGAGAAGTATATCAGTTTTTATATACTAAGGAAAAGGAGAAGGACATTACTTTTTCTATTCTAAGGAAAGGAAGATGTACATGTCTTTTTCTATTCTAAGGAAAGTCATGGTATTCTTTCTCCGTGGACTAGGAATAGATCTCTATTTGTAGGGATTGTTATAAAAATTTAATGGAGAATGAGTTTTCCATATGATACAGACATAAACACGGGACCTAGGATCACGAGTGACCCCAAATTGGCATATCATAAGAATAACTGAATATATTTATGGAATATAAATTAATAAGCAAGTTAAGTAATTAATAGCTAGTAGTGGGGAATACCCGAAACTGGCCTGAGTATATAAACTAATATGAGTTTAGTGATACTGAGAAATCACTCGAGTACTAAAGTTTAGTCTAATAATATGTATGAAAAGACCTCTAACTGACTAGAGTTTCTGTGACATGCTGCTAGCTAACTCTAGCAAAACTGAAACTAAAAGAAAGGAGTAAATATGAAAACATGTTTTTGTCCTCGAAGTATGTGGACTAACCACTCAAGCTCCTCAATTGGACATCATGAACGGATCTATGCATGATACAAATTCTAAATGCATGATCCTACATCATGAAAGGATGAAGCGCAGAGTATGCGTCAGTACATTGAAATGTACTGAGCATGTAGGATAGTATAAAAGTTGAACAAACATATAAATTGTTTCTATTTATTATATGCAAGATGAGGGTTAGCTTGGGGTCACGCGTGATCCTAGCTCTCTTGTTTATGTCAAGGGGGTAGCCTCAGAGAATAACAAACTTGGTTTTCCGACATTAGGTTCAAGAGTCTTAGGATGTCTGAAAAGCCGCACTAAAGTAGATTACTTTCCATGGGTGTGAAGTGCACTACATATAATTAGAGTGAGTTTGTAAAGCGTTCTAGGAAAAACTTCACTTTCTTGCTATTCTTATCGTGCATGGGTATGACCTACTTTCTAAATCATCGTTTTGCATTTCATATCATGCCTCCTCATAGAACTTATTCAACGAATGCTAATGCCCACAATGCCAAAGCAAATACCTCCAATCCCAGACCATGAGGTTTTTAATGCAGAGTTTTGAAATGCTATCAAGCTCTTGGCTCAAAGTGTGGTTAACCAAAAAAATCATCATGCCCTAGTTCCTACAAATGCTAATAATGGTTTAGCAGCAAACAGGGTTTGAGATTTCATTCGGATTAATCCACCAAAGTTTCTAGGATCGCAGGTAGGTGAGGATCCATAGAACATTATTTATGAGGTTAAGAAATATTTGGAGTAATGTAAGTGATGGGTAATGATTGGGTAGAGTTGGAATCCTACCAACTTAAGGATGTGGCTTACATTTGGTACACTTAGTGAAAGAAAACAGGTTTACAAATGCATCTCCTATGACTTGGGAATTGTTTACTGGAGCTTTTTTGATAAAAATTTTCCTGAAAGATTTAAGGGAGGCTAAGGCTCAAGAATTCATAAATTTGAGACAAGGTACAATTTCAGTACATGAGTACACACTTATTCACCCAACTCTCTAGGTATCCTCTACATATGGTTGCTTATTAGAGGGCACATATGACTAAGTTTCTCTATAAAGTATCCGACTTAGTGAAGACAGAGTGCAGGAAAGCTATGTTATTAGAGGAGATGAATATCTCTAGGCTCGTGACTCTTGCTCAACATGTTGAGGGAGATAAGCTTAGTGAAATGGATTAGGACAACAAAAAGTCTAGAATAGGAAACTATTAGTACTCTTAGCAGAAATCGAGTGGTGGAAATCGCTCACATTTTTAGAAGAAATCTTCAGCCCAACACCTTCATCAGCTAGTGCTCCATCCCCCAGGTTTCGACGGAATTAGAAGGGTAGGGGATCAGGCTCTAAGTCTCAAAGGATTGCTTCAAATAGCATGACCTATCAAACTTGTCCAAAGTGTGTCAGGAACAAACGAGGTGAGTGTCCTAATGGTAAAGAAGAGTGCTTTGGGTGTGGCCAGTTTGGCCATAGGTTGAGAGATCGCCCTTCTTCCAGGCAAGGACAAGGACGTAACAACAATAGGACTTAGTCTAAAGCACCAGTTGGTCGCCCAACTCAGCAGGATGTTTCATCTAACACAGGTAGCGGGCAGCACGAAAATAGGTTATATGATCTCAGAGCTCACCAGGATTAGGAAGATTCTCGTGATGTGGTCACTGGTGCATTACGTGTCGTTCACTTTGATTTTTATGCATTATTAGATCCAGAGGCTACCTTTCTTTTATAACTCATATAGCATGCATTGTTAGATAATATGGCTACCTTTATTTTGTAACACATACAACAGTTAACTTCAATGTCTTTCCAGAAACTCGTTCAGAACCCTTCTCAGTCTCTAATCTAGTTGGTGACCCATATAGCTAGACGGGTATACATAAATTGACCTACCATAGTCGCTCAAAGAGTCACCTTAATAGATCTTGTAGAGTAAGAAATGATAGGATTTGATATTATTCTAGGCATTGATTGATTACAATATTGTTATTCCTTAGTCGATTGTAGAAATAGGATTGTTCGGTTTTATTTTCTAAACAAGTCAGTCTTAGAATGGAAGGGTGGTAGCTCAGTACCTATGAGTCGATTTACTTTTTAACTTAAGGCGACAAACATTATCTCTAAGGGGAATATCTATCATCTTGTTTTGGTTTAGGATTCATGCTCCAAAACCCCAATTCTTGAGTCAGTCCCTGTAGTAAATGAGTATCTTAAAGTGTTTCCAAAAGATCTTCTTCGAGTTCCTTTCAACAGTGAAAATGACTTCCGAATTAATCTCCTTCTATATACCT
The DNA here is from genome assembly GCA_016801875.1 of Solanum sitiens. Lineage (NCBI taxonomy): Eukaryota > Viridiplantae > Streptophyta > Magnoliopsida > Solanales > Solanaceae > Solanum > Solanum sitiens. The sequence continues at coordinate 278,999 of JABWTJ010000611.1, forward strand.
AGCCCATTTCAATTCTTCCTTACATAATTACTCCATATAAGCTTAAGCTATTGAAGGAACAGTTAAAAGACCTTCTAGATTAGGGCTTTATCAGACCTAGTATTTCCCCATGGGGTGCACTAGTGTTATTCATGAAAAATAAAGATGTTTCTCTCATAATGTATATTGACTATCGTCAGTTAAACAATGTCACCATCAATAATAAGTATCTCATTCCTAGGATTACTAACATGTTCGACCAACTTCAGGGTGCTAGTTGTTTTTCTATGATAGACCTCTGATTTGGTTATAATCATCTTAAACCGAGAGATAGTGACATTCCGAAGACAACTTGAAGACCTCGAAATGGTCACTATGAATTTGTATTTATGTCTTTTGGACTAACAAATGCTAATGTAGCTTTCATGGACTTATGAAAAAGTGTGTTCAAACAATAATTGGACTTATTCGTTATTGTTTTCATTAATGATATACTCATTTATTCTCGGATTGAAGATAAACATAAGACTCATCTGAGGGTCATTCTGTAAACTCTTTAAGATCACCAGTTATTCGCTAAGTTTAGAAAATTGAATTCTAGTTACAATTTGTCGCTTTCCTTGGTCATTTGGTATCTAGCTATGGAATCCGAGTAAATTCTCACAAGATTGAAGTAGTGAAACAATTGCCAAGACCCACCTCTCTAACAGATATTAGAAGTTTCCCGGGCTTGGCAGGTTATTACATGAGATTTGTTGAAGGATTTTCATGTATAGCTACATCATTGACTAAGTTGACTCAAAAAATTGTTATGTTTTAGTGATCAGATGAGTGTGAGAAAAACTTGGCAGAATTGAAAACAAGGTTGACTACATCTCCTGTCTTGACTCTATAAGATGGTTGCGATGGTTAGGTGATTTATCGTGATGCATACAAGTTTGGCCTAGGTTGTGTATTGATGCAGCGAGGTAATGTCGTAAATTATGCTTCTAAACAACTTAAGATCCATGAAAAGAACTACCCCACTATCACGCCCTCAAAATAAAATAAGGTAGCTAGAGCCTCACATGTGCCTAAAAAGTTTAATAATAGGTTAATTAAGTGTTTATTAGTATGTATAGTTTATTGAGGTGATTAGGAAGTCAAACGTCAAGGGACGACCAAGACGTTCGACGACTAGTTACCAAATGGCCTTAGCTTTTATGTGCTTATGAATGTGTCATGGGCTCTTGAGGTCCTTATATGAGTTATAATGATGTTTATAGGCAGTGTGTTAAGTTTCATGAAGTTTGGAGGTCAAACGTTCAAGAACGTCCAAGAGGTTCGAAGGTTAGACTTTTAGACGTGCTAGTGAGTCCTTGTATGTATGTCTTGATTTGATGTGTTGTTTGGAGTTGAGAAGCAGTGTAGTTTACCATAGTACCTTAATAGACATGTTAAGGATCAAAACGTCTGGGCACGACTCCCTGGGGAGCACCCAAAGGGCCCCCAAGGAGGACCCAAACCTTGGACAACAGGCTGCCCAAGGCAGTGTGCAGGAGCAAGATTTGGACCTTCCCTCACGAAGCGCACCTGTCACACACCTCACTACCTCAAATTATATTTGGGGCAGAATGGGGAGGCTGCTCCGCGACGCGCAGCCCACTCCCAGATCCGGTGGCGTCATTTTTAAGTCAATTTTGATATGTCTAAGAGCCCCAATTCGTGTGGGGGTGTTTTAGTAACTTGGGGGACGTTTTATTAACTGATTTTAGGACCTTTTTAAACCCTTTCCCAAGCCAAAACCCCAATACCCATTAAGAAATCAAATTCCTAAAGTTCTCTTCTCTTCCAAAACCCCCAAAACCCCAATTGAAGACCAAGCTCAAGAACAAGCTATGGAGTTGGATTCTTGGAGCTTTATTCTATGATTTTCATGGCTTTTTTAATGTATAAGGTATGGTTATACTTCATCTATATATAACCATTCATCTATGAAGTCCTTTCAAAGGTTTTCAAAATATGAATTCTAAGTCAAAAATCCTATTTTTGAATCTAGCCATGGGTTCATTCTCAAATTGATTTCAAAAGAATTGTAATGATGAATATATGTTTATCTACTGATTTTATGATGAATTTATATCCAATTTTATGAAAAACCCATGATCCTCCTAATTTTTCAAATTAGCCTATAATGTGGGTCTTGTGATATTGACTTGATATTTATAGAATTGTGATTAGATTGTATTGAATTGCTTATTGCTATTACTGTCCATATCAATTGAATATGAATTGTGGAGGAATTATCAAAGATGATCATTACCTTGGAGATTTGGTAAGTTGACTTATTTCTTCTAATTAGCCTAGAATGTACATTGAATCATGTTTATTGGTATGGTCCCTCTTTGGTGGCGGTGTTTACTTTCTTGTACATGTTTATGTGTTATGATCGTGGCCTTGAAGTAACTAGATGCAATATGAATTGATATGGTGATTTCTATGTTAGGAAGTTGAAGGATTTAGCCTTGCTTCTAATATCATGTCTAAGTGAATTGAGGTTATATGATGTTACATGTATATGTGTGATGATTATGTTAGGGTTAGGTGTGGTCTATATAGTTAATGGTGATAAATATTCTTGTAGCATGACCCCTACCCATATGAACCCTATATGAATGTGTGATCAAATTATGCTAGGAGTCTTATATCATATTGTTAAAGATGTATTTGTCTCCTATGATGTAATGTGAGAGTATGTAGTCTATAGTCCTCAATACTCTATATATGTGTATAACTTGAGATTTGAAGCATGTTGTACATGTGTTGTGGTCTTTAGATGGTGGCTTCCTCAATAATATGTGATAGCCATTATGTGATCATGTTGACCAATGTACAGACACACACTTCATGCATATCTATGAGTAGGATAGATTTATGATGATTAAGGAAAGGATAGTTCTCCTATGCATCATTACTTATTTCTATGCATGTAAAGTATATGAATTATGAAGTTATAAACATGTGTTCCTAAAGGTGTTTATGTGAAGGTAAATCTCACATGTATGTACACACACACGCATGTATGGATACGATATGATTATGTGAAAGGACGTTCTCACATAATATAGGTTCTATGATGAATGTAGAATTCTCATCCTAGATACCTTTGAGCTATATGATATATGAGGGAGTAAATCCCTAAGGCCTATTCTTTATGAACTAATGTTATCTAAAGGCTTAATATGTTTAAAAAGAGAGTTATTGCTTAGCACCAAAAGGGCATGTAAATGAGATGGGTTTCTTCATGACTAGTAGCATTGATTCCCAAGGTATATGTTGTCTCATGAGATGGAAACCTTCACGATTAGTAGTCAAGGTTTCTAGAATCAATCTCATTTTCCCTTAACTATGTGCCCACATAGGACTCTAGCTTAGTGGATCCACCTAGAAAGTTATGTACGAATGGTTGCACCTTAGGCAAGTGTTAACCCTCTCTTTTCGGTGTGGGAGTAGAACACCGGATTCCAGGTAGCTTGCATGGACTATGTCGGTTATGGCTGTGTCTCTCGAAGGTTAATAATTAACTAAGATAAGAATATGAACTCTAATCTAAATTCCTTGATAAGTTTACTTTTTATGGGAGGACTATGGACCCTACCTATAAATTGCACTAGATGACTTCAAGAAAGGATAGGATTGGAGACCCTTATGAAGTAATGACTTATGTTATGGATGACTTTATTATGTTAAGATATGAATTATGACTATGCATGTGAATTATACTTATGGCTTCTAAATGAGTTTACTTAGTATATGTGGGGATATGGGACTCCATGTTTACATTGCACAAGTAAGCTTATAAAGGGTTTGTGAGGGTGGTTAACTTATTATATGAACTAAGTAAGTCTAGGACTAAAGTGTATGAAGTATTATGAGTCTTCCTATAATGTTATATGAATTATGATGAGTCCTTATGATGATATGAAGTATGTGGTCTCATTGCTAGTTGTAAATGAATATGTTATGACTTGTTGAATAGTCTAGGGTGACTTCTTAGGTACACTTGGTGGAAGTAGCATTATGGGATGTTACCTACACATTGCACTAGTGTGACTTAGGAGTTGTCTTAGGTGATGGTCTTAATGTGAAGTTGATGTCTTTGATGTGATTATGACTTGTGAATATATGTGGTTGTGTTTATGAAGCATATTATGAATGACTATTGTAAGTGACCTCAAGGTGATGCATTGCACTAGGTACACTTGAGGGTTACATATGAAAAGAAGTAAAATAAAAGAGAGGTAATGTATGATGTGTATTGAATATGCTTATAAGTATGATAAATGGCTTTATGTGCTATTATGAGTATTTTCCATGTCTATATGGTGTATGTGAACTATATTGAGCTTATATGTGCCTATGTTCATGAAGTTTACTAAAAAGACATGTTACATGATTTTCAAAGGAAATGTCCTCTTTGAATGCATGTTTTTGCATGGTTGTCATACTTAGTGCATTCTTGTACTAATTCCATTCTTCTTCATCTTTTTACACAACGTGTAGGTGGTGATTGCTAGAAGATGTCTCCTAGGTGAAGAGATTGGATAGATCTCCCAAGTTCAAGTAAAGGAGCCATTATGATTCAAGGATTGCCTATATCAAGGTGTTCTTAAAGTTAATGTAATACCGTAGATATTATTTTATGTTGTTAAGGGTCGTGTCCCTATTCGATTCTATTGAGTTGTGTCTTAAGATGGCAAAGAGACAATTGGAGTCTATCTATGTATTATGATATTTTATTTATATACGAAGTAATGTTCTAGCATATGATGTGCTATTAAAAGTTCTAAATTTTCCGCTATTTTTATGAGTATGCAATGAAGGTACGTTAAGAGGCTTGTCTTAGAACTCTGAGAGGTCGACGATGCCGTGTTAATTCGAGAGTACCATAACTTTTAGGGTATACCCTCGGGTTGTAACAAACTTGGTATCAGAGCATAAGGTTTTGTGTTTTGTCCTTAGTTTTCAATGTCTCATGTTTCCACGTCTAGTAGAGTCTAGTAACATTGGTGGTGAGTCGCAACACATCAAATGGCATGGGAGGCTATAGGACGATAGAGTTTCCCTTCTTCACTATTCTCATGTCGTGCCATAGAAATTAACGCTATAAGATCTCTCTCTCTCTTATGCTTTCTTGTCCGGTGGTCTTTTAGATGTGATTGCTTGGAAGTGATGATTTCTCAATGCTTGAGGGAGAAAAAGGTGAGTTTTTGATACTTACCTTGGTTTTATGGTTGATGAGTATATGTGAAGGTGAATTTTAGTACATATTGATGTGGTGACATTTATGGTTATAGGTGGATTATGGGGATTGAGTTGTTATGTTGAGAAGATTTATGATAAGGTATGGTTATAGCTTGTTAGTAGTTGGTATGGTTGAATGGAGTTCCCCTTTGAATGATGAAATGTCTCATGATTATGTAGGATGGTAGCATGATGTTATGATATAGGATTGAAAAGTCTTGGAGAATGTGGTAAATAGTGAGAAAGATGAATGATGCCTTAGTATATGTAAAATGCTTCATAGTTGTCCTTGTGTGGATTGGAACCTTTTGTATAGGCTTGCTCCTAAGGAGGAGAGATAGTGTGTTGAGCAATGTAAGGCGATTATGAAATATGCTAGTTAATGTTAGAAAACTTATGACTAGTTAATGATTCTATCCATGAACCTATTCTAAGAGTGGTAAAAGGGGAAAAAAGAGCTTTATTCCATAAGTGGGAAGTATGAGTACCCTAAGGTGACTTAGGGGGGGGGATGTATGGAAAGTACCTATAGCTCTTGAAGAGAAGGAGATTATTGAGGTTGACCTACTTTGAAGTGGTTGTCTTTTAAGCTTGAATTTGAATATGTTCAATGGAGGAAGTGCTTAGATTGTACTTAGGCATGTTTGGTTGGAAAGTTCCACCAAAAGTGATAACCCTTGTAGGTTTGTCTTGAATTGCCTTGACCTTGGTATTTAAGGGCATGATATACTTAGGCTTACCCCAAGAAGGGGATAATGTGTATAGATGATATTTTATGTTCCCTTGATGTCCCTATGTTGAGCTCTCTTGAATTTTTCTAGGTTGATAATCACTTTGTAGTGATGGTAAGAAAGGTGTTCATAAGCTTAGATCCCAAGAGAGAGATGATATGCTTGGTTAATAAGGTTGGTAAGCTATGATTCCCCTAGAGTTGAGATGAGTTTCTCTTAAATGGGTTTATCCTAAGTGGGGGAGGATGATTTGAGTTGTAATGTTTTAGATATCCCTATCTTTTCCTTCTATTCTTACTCAAGCGTCAAACCAAAGAGTTCCTAAGTAGCTTGTCCATGATAGGAGTCTTGAATAAGGTGATAAGTTGGATGTTCTCAATATGATACACATGTATTAAATGACACTATGTTATACATATTATGAAAGGTCATTATTGCATGAAAAAGAATTTTTTTTATAAATTTGCATGTCTCTCATGTTGTTGTGCATCCTTATATGATAAATGTGCAATTTGATTTCATGAGATAGCTTAATGAGCATGATTGATGTCACTTATTATGTGTGGTGTTTGGCCCCACAATGAGAAATTGAGTCTTCTTTAAGTGAGATAATATGAGTCTCTTTGAAAAATGTGTGAATTTTAAGTTTGGGAAGTGTTATTATAGGCTCACTCTTGAGAAGTGATGGTTGGTCTAGCCTATGTTCATTGGTGTGCCTATAAATTGTGATAAATTTTCCTAAATGATGCATGCTTATGAAATCTAGTGATGTGCTAGAAATAGAAAGCTGTAAATTTACTTCCTAAAGTTGTGATGTGCTTGGTGTGACCTACCATGTTGATTTCATAAGTAAGGAATGATAAGCATAATGTGGTTTGGAGTAAATAAATCCTCCTTAGTACGAATTAACCTTTATGCATTGCTTTTATATGAACTTTATGATGCCATGTGTGTATATTGTGACTAGGAGAAAGTAGACCCTTCTTGAACAAAGCTAAGCATGGTATTGTCATATATGACCTTGGTGGCATTATGTATAGACTATATGATTGTAGTTGATATACTTTATTCATGATTCTTGTGCAACTAAATGAAGTGTTTAAATTTTCTCATGAGTTGAAGTGTGGATTATGCCTAAGTGTGCAATTGAAATCCATTGTATGCTTAGCCTTGTGATGAAATATTGAACATGCCTAAGGTTGGAGAAGGTAGTTCCTCCAAATGGCAATGATTATGAAGAAGTATGTGTGCATGGAATGAATTATAGAAGTACTCCATGTTTGACTATGTTGCTTTGAATGCATGCTAGAATGAAATTGGTGTTCCTTGTAATTTAGTGCATTGCCTTTTATGTAATAAAATGTTGAAGTGTTGTGAGCTGCTATGAAAGTCATTAATTCCTTGAAAGTGTTTAAAATGATTTAGTGTCATTTGAGGACGAATGGTGTTCTAAGTGGGGGAGTATTGACACGCCCTCAAAATGAAATAAGGTAGCTAGAGCCTCACATGTGCCTAAAAAGTTTAATAATAGGTTAATTAAGTGTTTATTAGTATGTATACTTTATTTGAGGTGATTAGGAAGTCAAACGTCAAGGGACAACTAAGACGTTCGACGACTAGTCACCAAAGGGCCTTAGGTGTTTTTATGTGCTGATGATTTTGTCATGGGCTCTTGAGGTCCTTATATGAGTTATAATGATGTTTATAGGCAGTGTGTTAAGTTTCATAAAGTTTGGAGGTCAAACGTTCAAGAACGTCCAAGAGGTTCAAAGGTTAGCCTTTTAGACGTGCTAGTGAGTCCTTGTATGTTTGGCTTGATTTGATATGTTGTTTGGAGTTGAGAATCAGTGTAGTTTACCCTAGTACCTTAATAGACATAAGGGTCAAAACGTCCGGGCACGACTCCCTGGGGACAACTCGAAGGGCCGGCCCCCAAGGAGGACCCAAACCTTGGATAAGAGGCTGCCCCAGGCAGAATGTAGGAGCAAGATTTGGACCTTGCCCTCGCAAAGCGCGCCAAGAAATCACCTTACTGACTCAAATTATATTTGGGGCATAATGGGGAGGCCGCTCCGCGACGCGCAGCCCACTCCCAGATCCGGTTGCGTCATTTTTAAGTCAATTTTGACATGTCTAAGAGCCCCAATTCGTGTGGGGGTGTTTTGGTAACTTGGGGGACGTTTTATTAACTGATTTTAGGACCTTTTTAAACCCTTTCCCAAGACAAAACCCCAATACCCATTAAGAAATCAAATTCCCAAAGTTCTCTTCTCTTCGAAAAATACCAAAAATCCCAATGAAGACCAAGCTCAAGAACTAGCTATGGAGTTGGATTCTTGGAGCTTTCATCTATGATTTTCATGGTTTTTTTAATGTATAAGGTATGGTGATACTTCATCTATAGATAACCATTTATCTATGGAATCCTTCCAAAGGTTTTCAAAATATGAATTCTAAGTCAAAAATCCTATTTTTGAATCTAGCCATGGGTTCATTCTCAAATTGATTTCAAAAGCATTCTAATGATGAATATATGTGTACCTACTGATTTTATGATGAATTTCTACCCAATTTTATGAAGAACACATGATCCTCTTAATTTCTCAAATTAGCCTATAATGTGGGTCTTGTGATATTGACTTGATCTTTATAGAATTGTGATTAGATTGTATTGAATTGCTTATTGCTCTTACTTTCTATATCAATTGAATATGAATTGTGGAGGATGATCATTACCCTGGAGATTTGGTAAGTTGACTTATTTCATCTAAATAGCCTAGAGTGTACATTGAATCATGTTGATTGATATGGTCCCTCTTTGGTGGCGGTGTTTACATTCTTGTACATGTTTATGTGTTATGCTCATGGCCTTGAAGTAACTAGATGCAATATGAATTGATATGGTGATTTCTATGTTAGGAAGTTGAAGGATTTAGCCTTGATTCTAATATCATGTTTAAGTAAATTGAGGTTATATGATGTTATATGTATATGTGTGATGATCATGTTAGGGTTAGGTGTGGTCTATATAGCTAATGGTGATAAATATCCTAGTAGCATGACTCCTACGCATATGAACCCTATATGAATGTGTGAGAGTCTTATATCCTATTGTTAAAGATGTATTTGTCTCCTATGATGTAATGTGAGTGTGTGTAGTCTATAGTCCTCAATACTCTATATATGTGTATGACTTGAGATTTGAAGAATGTTGTACATGGGTTGTGGTCTTAATAGGGTGGCTTCCACAATACTATGTGATATCCATTATGTGATCATTTTGACCAATGTACACACACACTTCATGCATATCTATGAGTATGATAGATTTATGATAATTAAGGAAAGGATAGTTCTACTATGCATCATTACCTATTTCTATGCATGTAAAGTATATGAATTATGAAGTTATGAACATGTGTTCCTAAAGGTGTCTATGTGATGGTAGATCTCACATATATGTACACAAACACGCATGTATGGATATGATATGATTATGTGAAATGACGTTCTCACATAATATAGGTTCTCTGATGAATGTAGAATTCTCATCCTAGATACCTTTGAGTTATATGATATATGAGGGAGTAAGTCCCTAAGGCCTATTCTTTATGAACTAATGTTATCTAAAGACCTAATGATGTTTAAAAAGGGAGTTATTGCTTAGCACCGAAAGGGCATGTAAATAAAATGGGTTTCTTCATGACTAGTAGTGTTGATTCCCAAGGTATATGTTGTCTCATGAGATGGAAACCTTCACGATTAGTAGTCAAGGTTTCTAGAAGCAATCTCCTTGTCCCTTAACTATGTGACCACATAGGACTCTTGCTTAGTGGATCCACCTAGATAAGCTATGTACGAATGGTTGCACCTTAGGCAAGTGTTAACCCTCTCTTTTCGGTGTGGGAGTAGAACACCGGATTCCATGTATCTCACATGGTCTATGCCGGTTATGTCTATGTCTCCCGAAGGTTAATAATTAACTAAGATAAGAATATGAACTATAATCTAAATTCCTTGAGAAGTGTACTTGGTATGGGAGGACTATGGACCCTACCTGTACATTGCACTACATGAGTTCAAGAAAGGATAGGATTGGATACCCTTATGAAGTAATGACTTATGTTATGCATGACTTGTATGAATGCATATTAAGCGACTTTGTTATATTAAGATATGAATTATGACTATGCATGTGAATTATACGTGTGGCTTCTAAATGAGTTTACTTAGTATATGTGGGGGTATGGGACTCCATGTGTACATTGCACAAGTAAGCTTATGAAGGGGTTGTGAGTGTGGTTTACTTATTATATGAACTAAGTAAGTCTAGGACTAAAGTATATGAAGTATTATGAGTCTTCCTATGATGTTATATGAATTATGATGAGTCCTTATATGATGATATGAAGTATGTGGTCTCATTGCTAGTTGTAAATGTATATGTTATGACTTGTTGAATATGTATGCCTAGTCTAGAGTGACGTCTTAGGTACACTTGGTGGAAGTAGCATTATGGGATATTACCTACACATTGCACTAGTGTGACTTAGGAGTTGTCTTAGGTGATGGTCTTAATGTGAAGTTGATGTCTTTGATTTTTTATATGACTCGTGAATAATTTGATTGTGTTTATGAAGCATATTATGAAAGACTATTGTAAGGTGACCTCAAGGTGATGCATTCAACTAGGTACACTTGAGGGTTACTTAAGAATAGAAGTAAAATAAAAGAGAGGTAATGTATAATGTGTATTGAATATGCTTATAAGTATGATAAATGGATTTATGTGCTGTTATGAGTATTTTCCACGTCTATATGATGTATGTGAACTATATTGAGCTTATATGTGTCTATGTTCATGAAGTTTACTAAAAAGACATGTTACATGATTTTCAAAGGAAATGTCCTCTTTAAATGCATGTTTTGGCATGGTTGCCATACTTAGTGTATTCTTGTACTAACTACATTCTTCTTCATCTTTTTACACAAAGTATAGGTGGTGTTTGCTAGAAGATGTCTCCTAGGTGAAGAGCTTGGATAGATCTCCCAAGTTCAAGTAAATGAGCCCTTATGATTCAAGGGTTGCCTATGTCAAGATGTTCTTAAAGTTAATGTAATAGCTTAGATATTATTTTATGTTGTTAAGGGTCGTGTCCCTATTCGATTCTATTAGGTTTTGTCTTAATATGGCAAAGAGACATTTAGAGTCTATCTATGTATTATGATATTTTATATATATACAAAGTAATGTTCTAGCATATGATGTGCTATGAAAAATTTCAAATTTTCCTCTATTTTTATGAATATGCAATGAAGGTACGTTAAGAGGCTTGTCTTAGACCTCCGAGAGGTAGACGACGCCGTGTTAAAATTTGAGAATACCATAACTTTTAGGGTATACCGTCGGGTGGTAACACCCACTCGTGACCTAGAGCTTGCAGCTGTAGTATTTTCCCTAAACATTTGTAGACATTACTTGTATTGTGTTTATGTAGGTCTGTTCACATATTTATAAAAGCCTCTAGTATGTGTTCACTCATAAAGAGTTGAATTTTTTTAAAAGAAGATATCTTAAATTCCTCAAGGACTATGATTTGAATGTGTTTTTATCATCCCTCTAAGACCAATGTAGTAGCTAATTCTCTTCAAAGATTATCTATGGGTAGTGTAACACGTGTTGAGAAAGAAAGGAACGAATTACCAAAAGATGTTCATCAGCTTAATCACTTAGACTCGTCAGATTGTGGAGTAATAGTTCAGAATATATCTGAATCTTCACTAGTAACAAGGGTTAAGGAAAATCATGATAGTGATCCTACATTTTTTAATTTGAAAGATGCAATTCACAAGCAGAAAGTAGAGGTTTTCTCTTAAGGGGGAGATGGTGTGCTACACTATTAGGTCGATTATGTGTTCCTAAAGTGGGTGAGTTAAGGCAGAAAATCCTTACATAGGCTCATAATTCCATATATTCTATTCACCCAGGTACCACTAAGATGTACCGTGATCTGCGTGAAGTCTTTTGGTGGAACAACTGGGAGAGAGACATAGTAGGTTTTGTGGCTAAGTGTCCTATTATCAACAGTTTAAGGTAGAACATCAAAAACCAGAAGGTATGACTCAATAGATTAACATTCCTACATGGAAGTTGAAAGTGATAAACATTGACTTCATTATTGGTTTACCTTGTACTCACACACAATATGACTCCATTTGGCTAATATTAGACAGAGTTACTAAGTCCGCTCACTTCTTTTCTTTCAAGACTAAAAATTCAGCGGAGGACTACTCAAAGCTTTACATTAATGAGACAGTCAGGTTTTAAGGGGTTCCTTTGTCTATCATCTCAGATTGAGGTTCATAATTTACCTCTTATTTCTGGAGATCCTTCTGGAAAGGTCTTGAAACCTAGGTAAATCTGAGCACAACATTTAATCCACACAAGGATGGTCAAGTATAGTGTATCATTCATACCTTATAGTACATATTAAGCACTTGTGTGATCGACTTCAAGGACAGTTGGGATTATCACCTATGTAACACTCCCAAAAAATGGGTTAGTGTGTATAGAACCTCACTTGTGCCTATAATATTGTTAAAATGTTAATTAAGTGTTTTAAAGTATGCATGGTTTATTTGAAGTCATTTGGAAGTCAAACGTCAAGGGACGACTAAAACGTTCGACGACTAGTCACCAAAGGAGCCTTATGTGTTTTTATGAGATTTTATGTGCGTCATTGGCTTATTAAGTCCTTATATGAGTTATAATGATGTTTATATGTATTATGTTGACTTTCATGGATTTCAGAGGTCAAACGTCCAAGAACGTCCAAGACATTCGAAAGTTAGCTCTTGAGACGTGCATGTGTGTGTCTTGATGGTGCCTAGCATGTTTGACGGTGTTGCCTGTATTTATTTTGGGTGAAAATTATGTGGAAGGTCCTTCACTTGTTAAGTTTTGTATTTACGTGTGAAACATCCAGGTACGACTCCCCAAGGGCCCCGCAAGAAGACCTCAAGGAGGACCCAAAGGCTGTCGAGACACTGCCTTGGCAGTGATAATCGACGGAGCAAAGGGACGGTCCTTCAGTCCACCAACACCCCGTCAATGGTGAAGCGTCGATTGGTACTTATTATGAAGAAGTATCAGCCAAAGTACAGCCTCAGACCCAAACGACGGAGGCCACCAATGGCCCATCGATGGGCCTAAGGTCCATCGATGGTTGGCCGTCGATGCAAGCTGCATTTAACTGCATGCACGCTGTCCCATTATGGGGTGAATGGTAAATTCACCTCACGTGCTTACCTGACCTTACATAGCTTATTTGGTTATTTTTTGGTGTATTTAAGTGATAAAAAACGTTACAACCCCATTCCCAATTGAATTCACAAAAATTAGATTTCCCTCCAAAACCAAACTCTCTCTAGAACCTCCATTGAAGGTGACGCTCAAGAACAACTTGAAGCTTGGATTTCAATGGGTTATTCATAAATTTTTAGAGGTTTTCTTTACATTGAGGTATGGTAATCCTTCACTTCATCTCCAGTTAACCTTCCATCTAGAGAGTTCATCTCAAAGATTTTAAAGCAAGTTCATGATCAAATCTCTTCTTCTTCAATCTAGCCATGGGTTCTTTCTCAAAACATTTTCAAAGTCTTAATCATGATAAATTGATGATAATGTACTGAATCTAAATTGGATTTCAATCCAATTGCATGATGAACCCATGTCTCCTTCAATTCTCGTTTTAGCCTATGTATGGGCTTTGTGATCTTGATCTTATGGTAATCGAAATGTGTTTCTATTATGTTGAATTTCTTATTTCTAATATTTATATTGTATATTATGGTGAACTGTTGGTGAGTGATCCATGTGGATCAAGGTTTTATTAGCCTATGTTCTTCTATCTTCCATGGATTCTTAATGTAGTATGTTCACTGTAATCTCGAGTTTATGGCAATTATATTAGGATGTCTTTTAGGTTATGATTTCTTTAACTACTACCTATATAGTAATGTGATGATTAATTATGTTAAATTGTATTAATGTGAGTTGATTCTTGAAGAACTTGATCTCTACTTCTTATGGATTGTTAAGTATGGCATTCACTGTAACATTGACTCTATAAAGCATGAATGTGGGATTCATTTTTGTAGGGATAATTGTATCTACTTCCTTACTTGTATGTTATCGATGAATTGTTGGGTATTAATCCTTAATGATCAAAACAACGGAGTGTTGGTAAGGATTGATTTACATTCTTTTAGCCTATAGATTGGATGTTGTAATGTACATGATGTGATCTTAATTCTAGGGTAGATGAAGCATAAGTTAGACTTGATTATTAGGTCTTTAGCTACTGCCCCAGATTGATACTATTGATGATGTATGATTGATGATCAATGCAAATAAATTTGGTTAAAGATTTATGTCCTTTTAGTTTCTAGTATATTGGTGATGTATGGTACTAGTTTGTAACATGGTCTTGTAGTGGCTTATGCATGGTTTATTTTATGATTAAATTACATTTAGCTACTTCCCAATGTTTACGAATTGTTGTTGAAAAAGGAGTATTGATCGGGATGATCAAACGGTAAGAAATTGGTAAGAATGCCTATCTCTTTTACTTTCTTATAGTATTGGTAGTTGATGAAGCCTTGTATGGCATTGTGTGATGTGGTCCACTTATGGTCCACTTATGGTGGCGGTGTTTAATTTATTGCAAATATATGTGTGATGCAATCATGGCCTAGAAGGCAATTATACTAAGAATGTGTGTCGGTGGTGATCACCCTATGTGAAGCTTTTGCCTAGTTTTCCTATTCTAGCTATGATCTAGATTGTATTGCTCATGTTACAAGTATATGTATGACCATGTTGGGGTTTGTTTAGGTGCTGCCTTAAATGAGTATAAATGGTTAATAATCCCTTACCTATGTACCTCTATGTGAAAGTGTGAATAGTTATGGTTAGGAGTATTAAGTGCAATATGAAGTCAGCTTGTCTCCTATGCTAAATGGTGTTGTGTGGTCTATGCTTGGTTCTGCATTATGATCCTAAGAGGGTGGCTACCTCAATAAGTTGTTGATAGCCATTATGTGATCATATTGACCAATGTACACACACTTACACATTATGCATGTTTACAAGTAGTATAGGTTCATGGAGTCTAATGGAAGGAATTCTCATATGCACTTGTGTCTATTACTATGCATGTAAAGTCTATGTCTATGAAGCATGTTATGTATTATCTTAAATAGGATGACTTTATAGGTGTACTAGTATGGGCAAGGGTATGACGCCTTGTCTATGCATTGCACATGTGTGCCTTGATAGGATAGTTCCTAGGTTTGGTTATCTATGTTTATGAATATGAATGTATGGTTAAGTGATGAACATGGCTTATATGCATGAATGAGGTAAACTATGAATATGTGTGACCTTAGTGTGTTATGTGAAAGGTTTTTTCACATGTAAAAACAAACACATGTATGATGATCTAGTCAATAGAGGGGCTTGAAAGGTTTGTCAAGTATACCCTAATCTAGATAGGTGCGTACATCTGCTTTGTCCATGTGAAAGGAATTCTCACATGATTTAGGTTGATGAACTTTCATCTATGACCTATGAGCTAAGCATATGGGGAGTCAATCTCCTAAGCCTAATTTTATAAAGAAATGTTAATAAAGACTTTTAATAAAAGGGAACGTAGCTTAGCACCGAGTGAACTTGAAGTTGAGGGGTGTCCCTTCCCATTGGAGTAAGGTAGGTCACCATAGTCCTCACGGGGTGGTTAGCCTCATAGACCAAAGGTCATAGAGTGATGTTTCCATAGTGGATAACTACAATGACCCATTTGGCATAAAGAGGGTTTCGACATATACCTTCAAGTTCCATAACTATGCTTGCCACATAGGATCTAGCAAGTGATATAACTTAGAATGCTAGCATGTGTTAATGTTCTACTTTGGCTAAGTAGATCACCTTCCCTTGGTGTAAGGCTCTACAACACCAAATTCCATGTAGCACCCATGGTCTTAATGTCGGTTAAGCCTATAGTTTCCCTAAAGTAAAATGGAGAATGGAAATAAAGTAAGGACCCTAACTAGGATAACCTAAGGGTAGTTGCTTAGTGTAGGTGGGGGTATGGGACTTCACCTATATATTTCACAAGTAGCTCGATAAGGAAGTCCTAGGAAGGTGTTTTATATATTTCTTTTGCATGACTTTGTAGTCTTGTTTATATGATGAGGACTTTCCTTATGTGTAATATATTGGTATTATTGACTATGTGAATGAAGGTTCTACTTGAGTTGCGTATAGTTGACTATAGTAGTATGTTTGAAGTGTGAAGTACATGTTTTAATGCTTATGGTCTTATGATAGGTCTATCAAGTATGTGTGAGATTATAGGGCTTTACATGTACATTGTACTAGTAGACTTAGAATAGGATTATGAGTAAGCTCATTGACTATGGTTCACTCTAATGTCCTTATGGTCTTTACTTGAATGTGTTTGGTAGTGTGCTATACTTCTATGATGGTATGTGTTTACATGTGTAGGTGTTATGTATGCTTTGTTTGTGGCCTTAAGGTGATGCATTGCACAAAGTATTACTAAAGGGTTACTTGAAATGTTAAGGAATTAAGAAGAAATGCATTCACTGTAAAATCAAAAGGAGCTCACTGTCATGTGAAATGGTCCTAAATTGCCTTAAATGCATTGAATGATTTTATATTATGTTTGACCATGAAATATGCCTATATGAAGTATGTACATTATATAATGCTTATTGTATAAAGGTTTTATGAATTTTTCACAAAAAGGCATGAATTATGATTTCAAGTAAAATTTCCCTTTTAAAAGCATGTTTTTTGCATGGTTTCCATACTAGTGCATTCTTGTACTAACTCCACTCTTCACTACTTTTTACTAAAAGTGTAGGTGATGGATGCTTAAAAGGATGTCTCTATGTTGAGGAACTTGTTATGTGTTTCCCAAGCTCAAGCAAAAGGAATCCTTAAGATTCAAGGATGTCCTATGTCAAGTTATGTTTTAAGTCCTGTATTTATATACTTATGATTATGTTGTAAGGGTTGTGTCCTAAGATACTCTAATGATGTTGAGTCTAGGATGGTAAAAAGATACTAGAGTCTAAATATGTACTTGTGATTTTTTTTATATATAAAGTGATGTTTCTAGCAAATGATGTGCTATGAAAAGTTTTAAATTTTCCGCTAAATTTACTATGACAATGCGATGAATGATAACTATGGGCTCCTATAAGACCTCCGAGAGGTCAAGTACGCCATGTTACTTCTAGGGGGTACTTCCTTGTCGTGACAAACGTGGTATCAGAGTATGAGGTTTATGAAAGTGGTTTTAGAGTCCAAAGTCTCATATTGCCACGTCTAGTAGGGTCTCAATCATCGGTGGTGATTCGTGACACATCTATGAGCGAGAGGCTATAGGACGATAGAGTTTCCCTTTATCATCATTCTCATGTCGTGCCATAGAACTTAACTTTATAATATATCTCTCCTATGTTTTCTTGTCTGGTAGTCTTTTAGATGTGATTTCTTGGATGAGATGGTATATCTATGCTTGAGGGAGAAAAGGTAAGTTTTGATGCTTATCTTGGTTTTATGGTTTCATGAGTACGTGTGAAGGTGAATTTTGGCATGCTTTGATGATGTGATGCCAATTATGGCTATGTAGGTGAAATTTGATAAATGATAGGTAATGTTGATATGATGTCCTATGGGGCTATTGATGAAATATGATTGATTATCAATGCAAGTGAATTTGCTTAAATATCTATGTCCTTCTACTTTCTGGTATATTGGTGATGTATTGTACTAGTTTGTAACATGGTCTTGTAGTGGCTTATGCATGGTTTCTTTTATGAATAAAGTACATTTAGCTACTGCCCAATATATATGAATTGTTGTTGAAAAAGGAGTAAATATCAAGGATGATCAAAGGGTAAGAAATTGGTAAGAATGCCTATCTCTTTTACTTTCTTATAGTATTGGTAGTTGATGAAGCCTTGTATGGCATTGTATGGTACGGTCCACTTATGGTGGCGGTGTTTAATTTTTTGCAAACATATGTTTGATGCAATCATGGCGTAGAAGGCAATTATACTATGAATGTATGTTGGTGGTGATCACCCTAGGTGAAGCTTTTGCCTAGTTTTCCTATTCTAGCTATGATCTAAGTTGTATTGCTTATGTTACAAGTATATGTATGACCATGTTGGGGTTTGATTAGGTGCTGCCTTAAATGAGTACAAATGGTTAATAATCCCTTACATATGTACCTCTATGTGAAAGTGTGAACAACTATTGTTAGGAGTATTAAGTGTAATATGAAGTTAGCTTGTCTCCTATGCTAAATGGTGTTGTGTGGTATATGCTTGGTTGTGCATTGTGATCCTAAGAGGGTGGCTGCCTCAATATGTTGTTGATAGCCATTATGTGATCATGTTGATCAATGTACACACACTTACACATTATGCATGTTTACAAGTAGCATAGGTTTATGGAGTATAATGAAAGGCATTCTCATATGCACTTGTGTCTACTACTATGCATGTAAAGTCTATGTCTATGAAGCATTTTATGTATTCTCTTTAACTAGGATGACTTGATAGGTGTACTAGTATGGGTAAGAGTATGGGACCTTGTCTATGTATTGCACATGTGTGCCTTCATAGGATAGTTCCTAGGTTTGGTTATCTATGTTTATGAATATGAATGTGTGGTTAAGTGATGAACATGTCTTTATGCATGAATGAGGTAAAGTATGAATATGTGTGACCTTAGTGTGTTATGTGAAAGGTTTGCTCACATGTAAATACACACACACATGTATGATGATCTAGTCAATAGAGGGGCCTTGAAAGGTTTGTCAAGTGTACCCTAAACTAGATAGGTGCTTACATATGCTTTGCCCATGTGAAAGGGTTTCTCACATGATTTAGGTTGATGAACTTTAATCTATGACCTATGAGCTAAGCATATGGGGAGTCAATCTCCTAAGCCTAATTTTATAAAGTAATGTTAATAAAGACTTTTAATAAAAGAGAACTTAGCTTAGCACCGAGTGAACTTGAAGTTGAGGGGTGTCTCTTCCCATTGGAGGAAGGTAGGTCACCATAGTCCTCATGGGGTGGTTACCTCATAGACCAAAGGTCATAGAGTGATGTTTCCATAGTGGATAACTACAATGCCCCATTTGGCATAAAGAAGGTTTCCACATATACCTCCAAGTTCCATAACTATTCTTGCCATATAGGATCTAGCAAGTGATTTTACTTAGTATACTAGCATGTGTTAATGTTTTTTGGCTAAGTAGATCACCTTCCCTTGGTGTAAGGCTCTACAACACCAAATTCCATGTAGCACCCATGGTCTTAGTGTCGGTTAAGCCTATAGTTTCCCTAATGTAAAATGGACAATGAAAGTAAAGTAAGGACCCTAACTAGGATAACCTAAGGGTAGTTTCTTAGTGTAGGTTGGGGTATGGGACTACACCTATGCATTGCACAAGTATCTCTTGAATGAAGTCCTAGGAAGGTGTTCTAATACATGTGTCTATGTATATGTTTCTTATGCATAAGTTTGTAGTGTTGTTTATCTGATAAGGTCTTTCCTTATGTGTAAGATGTTGGTATTATTGACTAAGTGAATGAAGGTTCTACTTGAGTTGCATATAGTTGACTATAGTAGTATGTTTGAAGTGTGAAGTATATGTTTTGATGCTTATGGTCTTATGATAGGTCTACCAAGTAGATGTGAGGTTATGGGCCTTCACATGTACATTGCACTAGTAGACTTGGAATAGGATTGTGAATAAGCTCATTGACTATGGTTCACTATAATGTCCTTATGTTCTTTACTTGAATGTGTTTGGTAGTGTGCTATACTTCTATGATGGTATGTGTTGACATGTGTAGGGTGTATGTATGCTTTCTTTGTGGCCTTAAGGTTATGCATTGGAGAAAGGATCACTAAAGGGTTACTTGGAAGGTTAAGGAATTAAGAAGAAAAGGATTCACTGTAAAGGCAAAATGAGCTCACTGTAATGTGAAAGTGTTCAGTGTAAAATAATCATAAATTGCCTTAAATGCATTGTGTTATTTTATATAATGTTTGACCATGAAATATGCCTATATGAAGTATGTAAATGATATAATACTTATTGTATAAAGGTTTTATGAAGTTTTCAAAAACAAAGGCATGAATTATGATCTCAAGTAAAATGTCCCTTTTAAATGTATGTTTGTACATGGTTACCATACTTAGTGCATTCTTGTACTAACTGTATTCTTCTCTACTTTTTACATTAATGTAGGTGATGGATTCTTGAAAGGATGTCTCTATGTTGAGGAGCTTGTTATGTGTTTCCCAAGCTCAAGCAAAAGGAATCCTTAAGATTCAAGGATGTCCTATGTCAAGTTATGTTTTAAGTCTTGTAATTATATACTTATGATTATGTCGTAAGGGCCTTTCCTAAGATACTCTAATAATGTTGAGTCTAGGATGGCAAAAAGAGACTAGATTCTAAATATGTACTTATGATATTTTATATATATAAAGTGATATTTCAAGCATATGATGTGCTATAAAAAAAATTAAATTTACTATGACAATGAAATGAATGATAACTATGGGCTCGTATAAGACCTCCGAGAGATCAAGTACGCCATGTTACTTCTAGGGGACACTCTCCAGTCGTGACAACCTACCTTTTATAGAGTTTGTCTACAATAAGAGTTACCATTCAAGTATTCAAATGGCCTTTTATGAGGAACTATATTGGTGTAGAGACAAATCTCAAATTGGTTGGTTTGAAGTAGGAACAACAACATTGAATGGATCGGGTTTTGTTCATAAAGCTATGGAAAAGGTTTAGGTCATTAGAGATAGACTAAAGACATCCTAGAGTTTTTAAAAGTCCTATGTACATGTGAGGTAAAAAGACTTAGAGTTTGAAATAGATGATTCGGTTTCCTGAAAGTGTCATCTATGAAGTGGGGATTAAATTTTACAAGAAAGGGAAGCTCAGCACGAGATGTAGGTCCTTACAAGATCCTGAAGAAGGTTGGTAATGTGGCGTATGAGTTAGATTTACCATGGGCTGTAATCAGGAGCACGGTCTATCACCCTCATTGTGGTTCACACACTCCCATAAATGGTGGACTATGGAGCCCCTCAACGTCCGTGGACCAACTCACAAGCCAGAGAAGGCTCGTGGAGGATAGAGAGACCGTAGTGGCATTTGTCATACT
Source organism: Solanum sitiens (assembly GCA_016801875.1). Classification (NCBI taxonomy): domain Eukaryota; kingdom Viridiplantae; phylum Streptophyta; class Magnoliopsida; order Solanales; family Solanaceae; genus Solanum; species Solanum sitiens. The sequence continues at coordinate 300,292 of JABWTJ010000611.1, forward strand.
AAGCCACCAATCCCCAACCCAAGTGAGGAACCATAGAGACCATCACGTTCTATGGTCCTTCTCACGAGCCGTGTTAGGATTATGGTCGGACCCACCAAGAAATCACTAGCATCTGCCAGCAGACAAGACCCAGTTGACAAGTTGTGGTCCTTTTGATAGACCGTCAGTAGGTCTTGGTAGGCTTCAATAGATTTTAAGTGTGGGGTCATTTGATCTTTTCCCTTATGTGTTGGACACCTAAACTATGTCATTTAACCGACCATAGGTTGAGGGATTTCCCTTTTGTCAAGCAGGGGAAATGAGGTAATAACAATAATACTGAGTCTACAGCACCAACAAGTCGCCCAATTCAGCAGGGTGCTTCATCTGGCACAGGTGGCGGTCAATGCCAGAACAGACTAACCGTATCCCATTAGATTCTTGTAGTGTAGTCACTAGTATGTTATGGGTATTTCACTGAGATGTTTATGCATTGTTAGATCTAGGGCCTACACTATCTTTTGTAACTCCATAAATAGCAATAAACTTCGGTGTCAGTCTAGAAACTCTTACATAATCCTTCTTAGTCTTTACTCTAGTTGGTGACCCAGTTATTCTTTGACGGTATAGAGAAATTGTCATGTCGCGGTCTCTCAAAAATTCACCTCAACAGATTTTGTAGATTTAGATATGGTAGGATTTGATATCATTATAGGCATGGATTGGTTACATTCATATTATACCTTAGCCGATTGTAGAACTATGATCATTCGGTTTCAGTTTCCAAATGAACCAATTTTAGAATGGAAAGGTAGTAGCTCAATACCTATGAGTCGATTTGTTTCTTACCTCAAGGCTAGAAAGATCATCTCTAAGGGGTATATAGATCATTTTGTTGGGGTTAAGGACTAGAGCTCCATAACCCCAACTCTTGAGTTAGTCTCTGTAGTAAATGAGTATCCAAAAGTGTTTAAAGAAGATCTTCTCGGAGTTCCTCTCGGAAGGAAGTTGACTTTAGAATTGATTTACCTCAAGATACCCAACCCATTTCGATTCCTCCATACAGAATCTGTCCAGCTGAGCTTAATGAATTTAAGAAACAAATGAAAGAGCTTCTAGCTAAGGGCTTCATTAGACCTATTATTTCCCCATGGTTTGCACTAGTGTTGTATGTGAAAAAGAAAGATGGTTCTCTCATAATGTGCATTGACTATCATTAGTTGAACAATGTCACCATCAAGAATAAAAATCCCATATTTAGGATTTATGTCTTGATCGACCAACTTCAAGGTTCTAGTTGTTTTTCTAATATAGACCTTTGACCTGATGATCATCAGCTTAGAGTAACAGATAGTGACATTTCAAAGAAAACATTCAGAACTCGATATAATTGAATTTATAGTTATGTCTTTTGGACTAAAAAATGCTCATGCGGCTTTCATGGACATAAAAAACACAATGTTCATACAGTATTTGGACTTATTTTTTATTGTCTTCATTGATGTTATCCTCATTTATTCTCAGAGTGAGGAGGAGCACGTAACTCATCTGAGCGTTGTTATGCGAACTCTCAAATATCGACAATTATTCGGCAAGTTCAGCAAATGTGGATTATGGCTACAGTATGCCACTTATCTTACAGTATGCCACTTATCTTTGTCATGTAGTATCTACCGAAAGAATCTAAATATATTCTCATATGATAGAAGAAATGAAACAATAGCGTAGACTCACTTCTCCAATATATATCAAAAGTTGCTTGGGTTTTGCTGCTTAAGATAGGAGATTTGTTGAAGGATTTTCATCTATAGCTTCAGCATTGACTAAGTGGACTCAAAAAAAGGTTTAGTTTCAATGGTCAGATCAGTGTGAGAAAAGCGTTGAATAATTGAAAACTAGGTTTACTATAGCTCTTCTTGACCCTACTAGATGGTTTGGACGGTTATGTGATTGATGCATCAAGGTAAGGTCATAGCTTATACTTCTACATGAGAAGAAGTACCCGAGTCATGACCTTGAGCATGTAGTTGTTGTAATGTAAAAATGTTCACAGATAATAAGAGCCTCTAGTATGTGTTCACCAAGAAAGAGTTGAATCTTATTCAGAGAAGATGTCGTATTCCTCAAGGACTATTATTTGAATGTGATTTATCATCCCTATATGGCAAATGTAGTTGATGATGCTCATAGCAGATTATCTATGGGTAGTGTAGCAAATGTTGAGAATAAAGGAAAGAATTAGTAAAAGTTGTTCGCCGTCTTTCTTGCTTAGGAGTTGGTCTTATAGACTCCTCAGATGATAGAGTAATAGTTCAGAATGTATTTGAATCTTCAATTGTAATGGAAGTTAAGAAAAAACAAGATAGTGATCCTACATTGCTTCATTTGAAAGGTGCAGTTCATCGACATAAATTAGAGGTTTTCTCCTAAGGGGAAGATGGGTGTGCTGCGTTATTAGGATCGATTATGTGTTCCTTAGGTGGCTGAGTTGTGGCAGCAGATCCTTATTAAGGCCCATAATTCCAGATATTCTATTCACCTAGGTGCCACTAAAATGTATCATGATTTGTGAGAAGTATTTTGTTGAATGGAATGAAGAGAGACATAGAATATTTTACGGCTAAGTGTCCTAATTGTAAACAAGTTACGGTAGAACATCAGAAAACATGAGGTATGACTTAAAATATTCACATTCCTATGTGGAAGTGGGAAGTGATAAGCATGGACTTCATTACATGTCTACCTAGTACTTGGAGACAATATGATTCTATTTGGGTAATTGCAGACAAAGTTACTAAGTCCGTTCACTTGTTTGCCTTCAAGACAACAGAATCGGCAGAGGAATATACCCATATCTACATTAATGAGACAGTCAGGTTTCATGGGGTTCCTTTAATTATTATATAAGATAGAGGTCTACAGTTTACCTCTTATTTCTAGAGATTGTTCTGTAAAGGTCTTTCTACCTAGGTAAATCTTGCAACAACATTTCAACCACAGACAGCTGATCAGTTCGAGCATACTATTCAAACCATAGAGGACATATTGAGAGATTGTGTGATCAACTTCAAGGGTTTTTGGGATGATCACCTACCTCTTATAGAGTTCTCCTACAAGAACAATTGCCATACAAGTATTTAGATTACCCCTTATGAGCCACCATATGGGAATAAATGCAGATTTTCGATTGGTTGGTTTGAACTAGGTGAAAAAGCATTGATTGGGCCAGATTCGGTCCATGATGCTATGGAAAAATTTCAGCTCATTAGAGATAGACTAAAGACATCCCATAGCCTTTACAAGTCCTATGCAAATGTAAGGAGAAGGAACTTAGAGTTTGAAATTGATGATTGGGTTTTCTTGAAAGTGTCACCTATAAAGGGGGTAATGCGACTTGGAAAGAAAGGGAAGATCAGTCCAAGATATATAGGTCCTTATAAGATCCTAAGAGAGTTGCTAATGTGTCATATAAGTTAGAGTTACCATGCGAACTAGAAGTCGTGCATCCAGTCTTTCATATTTCCTTGTTGAAAAGTGTGCGGGGGATCTAGAATCAATGGTACCATTAGAGAGTAAGGTTGTGAAGGACATCCTCACCTATGAAAAGGAGCCATATGAAATCCTTAATTTTCAGGTTCTTAGGTTGAGAAATAAAGAAGTAGCTTCATTGAAGGTGTTATGAAGGAGTCGGTTCGTAGAGAGAGCTACTTGGGAAACAGAAGTAGCCAAGTATCCTCATCATTTTCCATTCGTTTCCTTTTCATCTTGAGGTACTAGTTCCTCTCCAGTATCTTAGCTTACTCTTGCATAAATTCTATCTTAGTAGCATGTTCCTTCAGTTGTATTTAATTTTCTGCATACTTGCATGTTTTGGAACTCCGTTCAGTAACAAATGAGGTTCTAGTACTTATTCAAAGGGATTGCAGCTACTTCCCTCAATACTCATCTAGTTTAGGCTTTATTCGAGGAAGAATCTTCCCATGGGGTATATATTTTAACACCTTGGAAATCAGATTTAGACTTTGATGTAGAAAACAACAAGAAAAGGTGAACGATGAAAGGGTTCACGAGTCGTTATCTGGACTACAGTTCATCACCTTGATCGTGGTTCACACCCTCCCATCAGTGGTGGACCAAGGAGCCCCTCACGGGCCATGGACCACCTTAAGAGCCACGGGAAGGCTCGTGGAGGATAGACAAACCTGACCAAGCCCAAGCATCAGACCACGGAAGCCTCTACAGGGCGTGGTGGAGTCCATCGTACTGGGCCACAAGACCTCAGCAAAAGGGAGGAACCACGGAGACCTTCACAGTATGTGGTCCTTCACACGGGCCATGGTAGGCTCGTGGTTGGAACACATAAGAGTTAGTAGCCACTACCAGAAGACTATGACCCAATCGACAGGATGTGGTCCTTGTGACGGAGCGGAACTGGGGACGTGGTCGGCTTTGTTAGATTTTAAGTTGGGTTGTTTGGTCTTTCCCCTATGCATTGGACACCTAAATATGGTATTTAACCCCTAAACTACATAGTTTTCTTTAGTTTTAGCCTAGTAACCTAGGCAGAACCTACCCTAGTCAGTCCATTTACTGAAATTCGTCGATCTTAGAGAAAAATTGAGTGAAACATTGATCAACCTATCAAGAACGTGCAGCAAGATTCCTTCTTTTTCCGCACTGATATCAAAAGATTTCTCCGTGATTTTGTGTAACACCACGTACGAACTAGTAAGACCTAGCTAAGGCTGGACTAAATCTAGTAGGTTGAACTAGAGCCTCACATGTTAGTTTGTAGTTGGAATATTTTTTAAATGATGAAAATGTCTATTGAAGTTAGTTTGGTTATTTTAGAGGTCAAACATCAAAAGAAACGACCATAACGTCCGAAAACTAGTCATTTGAACTACTGAGTTGTAGGGGTCTTGTCGTTGAAGTTTTAGAGTCTTGTTTGAGGGTAAAAACTTGTAAAAGAGACTATCACACTTAAATAGACATGGTTAGGGTCCAAACGTCCAGTCACGACCCCCCAAGGACCACACAAGGGGTCCTTGAGGAGGACCCAACCATGCATCCAAAAGTTGTCAAAAATAGCTTCACCTACGAGACCAAAACTATGGCTAGTAGACTGGTGTACGGACCATAGGTCTAGTTTGTAGGCTAGTAAATAGTCTAGGGGAGTTTAGATCCCCAAAAGGAATCCTTTGAACCAAACTAGGACCATGCAGTAAGGTTAGTAACTCCACCTACAGTCCGTAGGTGGAGGGGCATAGGGTCTGCCAATTTCCAGCTTTCTAGATTTAAGTTGGTATTGGAAGTAAAGTTAGTTAATTAACTAAGGGCTCAGGGTTTTATCTAGTTAGTTGATTAATCACCTTTATAAGCTATCAAGACACTAAACTAAGCCTTCAAAACAGTCCCCAATATAAGTTCCCTAAAACCAATTTTTAGTGATTTAGTTTTAAGTTAGGAATTTAGGGTCAACTTCAAATGGTCATGTGTCACATCCGGGTTTACCCCCTAGACGTAACCGGCATCTTCATCCTCCTTGAGGACTAAGACTAGCCTCTTAGTTTACATCATTCCATTCATAAGTCAAAAATACGGAAGAATTTAAAACTTTTCATTATTTCTAATTGGAGGTTTACAAAGACCTCTACATACACGTAATATATATATATATATCCGTATCGAGTATACATAGACCATTCGTATATCAAGGTTACATAGCCTTCTACTTTATTTCACATACACATATATGTAAAATAGAGCATAGTCTTAAAGATTGTCTCATCTCATAACTATTTAAAAGATCATAACAAATTGGGCATATCCCTACATCAATGTAAAGAAGCCACGTATAGGCTTATACAAATCGTACTCAAACGAAAATAGAAGGAATATAAAAGTCTTTAGAACTAAACAACAACATAAGCTCGATATCGGTATCGCCCTCGAGAAGTGAGGACCTACCCACTTGGATGGTAGAGAATATCCAAGTCTTCTTCAAGTCATCTCGAATGAGCCTTCAACAACCGGAACCTAAAATTTTTGGGAAAAGGAAAATGGGGTTAGGACACCAATGTACTAAATATGAGACCATATGCACATAAAATGTCAAATCACGCTAAAAAGAACATTTAGTTAAACCATGCCATTTTATCCTTTGAAAGTCTTATGCATAATCAAACAAGACATACCAATCAACAAGACATATTTATCAAGGCAAAGTAAGTAGTATGCATGCCAACATACTTAAACCCGTTATCTACTACAACCCTATCAACGAGGAATAACATCACAAGCATGGATAAGAGTTTATCATAGCATAATAAGCAAGACAAGTAAAAAAGAATCCCTATCAAGTCAACAAGTGCAATAACCAAGCAAAGCCCCATAACATTACTTAATCATGTAACCCAACAAGAATCCATAACTAATGTCCAACTTCACATAATATAACCTTTAAGGATACTGAACATCATAGACTAGAAACATGTTCATAAGAATAACCATCATCATATGTTATAATTTACATGTAAAGTCAACATATTATTATCATTCACATCATTAGCATATACATATATAATATCAACTTCCTAAAGCTTCCCTAAGGCAAACTAGTGCAAGGCATAAGTAGAGTCCCATACCCCTACATAGGCTAAGTCAAACCTCTCAAGTCACCCTAGTTAGTTTATACTTTATTACTTAATTTTAGTTTAGGGAACACTTGCCTTAACCGACTTAGACCACAAGAGCTAAGTGTGGAATCCGGTGTCATGGAACCCTACACCGCAGAAGGTGGACTAATTGCCAAGGTAGTACCAAAAATGAACATAGCAACTACGTGGATCCACTAGCTAGTATTCCTATGGTGGCAACATAGTTTAAGAACTAGGAGATATAATTGGGACACTCTTTATGCTACATGCGTTAGTCTCCAATCTCAAGAGTACATTAGTGATCCTACCTTCCCTATGTGGGAAGGGACACTCCTCAATCTAGTTCACTGAGTGCTAAGCTAGGTCCCTTTATTGAAATGTCTTTAGGGTCCTTATTTATCAATCATAACTTAGTTTAGGTCATAGGGTCTAGCCCTTGTATAATCATCATAATCAGAGCTTAATAGGAATTGCATGAGTTTAGTCCTTTTACTCACAATTCATATAAGTGAGGTTAACATATTTACATATTCATTCATAATAAGGCACATTGGTAGTCATCAACATCCTCATAGCATTTCATCTTAATCAACCTCACAACCATAATCAAGACATTTCAATTCAACATCATACCAACCATACCAATCCTAATTAAAGGCATACTCCAATATAACATCCTGAGTCAATCATACTTAATCATAAGTTGAAGTAAATAATAAGGATTATAAGGCTTACCAAGTCTTCTTCATAATTCATCATCAAGGTCTTACCATCAACCCTTAGTTTAACTCAATTAGGTCATAAAATCATCATAATCCAATAACCAACATAATCACAAGGCTAAAAGAATCACTACATCACAATTCGATACAAGATCAAAGCTTAAGATTAGGTCAATTCATCATAACCTAGATCACTTCTCAAGAACTAGCATGAAAGACTACAATTCATCCTAATTTTTTCATTAATAGTGTAATAACATCATCCAATAGCAATTCAACCAATAATCAAGTCAATTGAACCAATCACAACCTAATTCCTATAGATCAAACCTAGGGTTAAGGGTTAAGGGTTAAGGGTCATCATCTACAAGTTAGACCAAACCATCAACAATTATCATGATCAAGTTAAAATACATGTTAATCTATCCATTATAACCAAAAGAAACCATAAACAACTTAGTTCACAATATCAATTTCGAGATTAGATGAAACCCACTTGAAAACTCAACTTTTAGAAAATACTTTGAATGAACCCTTTGAGGAATGAAGTCTCAAAGGTGAATAGATCGAATACCTTCACGTTTGATGAAGGTTTGATGGTCAAATTGCCCCTTAACAGTGGTCAAGACCCTTATCTAGCTTGTTCTTCAATGGTGTCTTCCAATAGAGAGAGAAAGAAGAGAGAAGGAAGAGGATTTGTTTTGAGGGTTATATTTAGACTAATTGGGGTTGGGGTCTTTATATGGGAGGTTAACTAACTTAATTAGACTCCCTTAATACCCTAACTAACCACCTAAACCCTTAATTAATTTAATTCACCATCTTAAAAATGTGCAGGAAAACTTGACCCTCACAGACGAGACCCCGATCGACGGGCCGTCTGTGAGTCAATGACTTGCCACCCCTCCGTCCTACACACTCGTCGTTTTGGTCAGAGGACAGTAGATCAATCTAAGGTCTGTGGATTGGGATCTGTAGATGATTCCAATTTTGGTAAGTTAGGTTTTAAGTTGGGGATTTGGGAATTATTTTAGCTAATTATTAGGCTTAGGGGGTCGGTTAAGTGGTCAAAAAACCTCCTATAAATAGTTAATAGGACCCTAAAACTAGTCCATTAATTCACTAGAATTCAAGACCCCAAATCATAACTAACTTTACCCCCAACGTTTCTCCAAAACTCTTCTCTCAAAAACCTCCATTGAAAACCTAGAAGAAGATCAAGTAAAGCTTGAAGATGGAATCTTTTCCAAAGGATTGTCATGGAATTATAAGTCTAAGGTATGGGAGCTTTTTATTCTTGGTTAGCTATCACCAAGAAGCCCTCTTAACTATGTTTGAAAATTCCCCAAATTCTAGGTTTTCATCCAAAGCATGGTTCATCCTCTAAAACCGTTCCAATTGATAAATTATGATTGTTTAGGATAATATATGTTCAATTATTGATGAATTCATGGTGTATTTGATAGTTTTTGAAGAAAACCCCAAAGCCCATGTTCTTTCCCTTCTTTCTCAATTGTAAGCCCTTGTGTGGATTGATTTATGGGTATATATTTGTAATCAAAATCTGTACATTGATTAGGTAATTCTACTATGAAGTTACTGTCTAACATTCTCTATCCTAAGGGTTAGGTTTATGTATTGATGGATGACCTTAGAACTAAACAATCTAGACTTGTATTGATCATATGTAACCCTTAATGACATCAATTGATTTATTTATGATTATATGTGAAGTTTTATGGATGAATTCAAGTAAATTTTATGGTATTTGAACAAATCCCCACAAGACCCACGATTTCCCTTTTGTTCTCAACTCTAAACCCTAGTATGCTTTGATTGATGAATGAAGGATGTGAATCTAATATGTTTCTATATAATTCAGTATTCTATTATGATGTTACCCTATGTGATGGATGAATATTATGAATTTAGGGTTAAATCTTGAAGAAAACCTTGAAGGCTATGAATGAAGGTTTTCAATTTGATTATAGTTTAATGTTAACTTGTTGATCCACTTATGGTGGAGGTGTTTACTTAATGTATAGTCTTATATGTTAATCCACTTATGGTGGAGGTGCTTACTTTATTTTTATGAATTGTGGTGTTGAGTCTTGTTCCTCTTCCCTACAACCCTAATTATGATCAAGTATGCTATGATATGAACATGTGTGTTATGCTATGATATGAACATGTATATTATGCTATGATACGAATATGGATGTCATGATATGAATACGAATTTTATGATATGATTATGTTAGTGTTGATATGTTTAATGAAAAGGCAGTTCTCCTAAACACTATATGAACATGATGCGAAAGAAACATCCTCACATGTTCTTGGTTTCCATTAATGAAAGGATTGTTATAATCTTTGAAACCTTTGAGCTATACATTATATGAGTAGTTAAGTCCTTAAAGCATTCTTTATAAACTAATGCATAACTAAAGGCTTAATTATACTTTAACGGGAATTATGCTTAGCACCGAGTAGATATGATTATGAGATGAGTTCCTTCACGCTAGTAGTCGGGTTCACATTACGGTGTCTCATGAGATGGAAACCCGCATGATAGAAGTATAAGGTTTCTAGAATCAATTTCCATATCCCATAATTATGTGTCCTCATAAGTCTTAGCTAGTGGATCCACATTATAGATAGGTATGTCCGTTTCACCTTAGCCAAGTGAAACACGTCTTTTTTGTGTAGGGGTTGAACACCAGATTCCATGTAGCTCACATGTTCGATATTAGTTATGGCTAATCTCCCTAAGTTTTAGAAATATCAAATAAGATACGAATGTGACTTATGAATATTAATATGAACTCTAACTAGATTTTCTTGAGGGGTTTCACTGATGTACCGTGATTTCATGGTGCTTTCAATGCTTTTTGCTTAAGCGTTGTGTGTGTATAGAGACTTTTTGTAGTAGTTTTAGCATGTTTTTATGTTTGTTTTGCAGGAAAGATGTCCATAATTAAAACGCAGAAGGCAGGTGGAAATAGTGCAGAAAGACGACCTACGAAGGCCACTGACGGCCCGTCATTCAATCAACGGTCCGTAGGTGGTAACTGTCAATTGCAGTTCCGACTAATGGAGAAACTTGGAGAATTTTGACCAAGTGTGGAACTACGAAAGCGATCGACAGAGCGTACTGGCAAACCGTTGATTTGATCAGAGATAGTTCTTGTCACATCCAGGGAGCACCCCCCAAACGTAACTGGCATTGTCGTCCTCTTTGAGAACTAAGACTAGCCTCTAAGCTTACATAATTACATTCATAGGCCAAAATCTGCGGAAAATTCAAAAACTTTTCATTATTTCTACATTGAGGTTTACATAGACCTCTACATACACATAATATTTATATCGAGTATACATAGACTCTTCGCATAGAAAGATTACTTAGTATTCTACTTTTATTGCACATAGATATGTAAAATATAAGATAGTATCAAATGGACGTATCATCTCATAACCATCTAGTAAGAGTATAACAATTTGGGTCTCGCCCATACATCAATATAATAAGGCCTCATATAGGCTATACAACGTTTAGTACTCAAATGAAAAGGAAAGAACATAAGAGTCTTAAAACTAAAACAACTTCATTAGCTTGATAGTGGCATTGCCCTCGGAAAGTGAGGACCTACCCAACTTGGACGATTGAGAATTCCAACTCTTTTTCAAAGTCATCTCAAAGCTGTTCAACGACCGAAACCTAAAATGTTTGGGAAAAAGGAAGAAAATGGGGTTAGTAATCCACTTGTACTAAGTATGAGATCATATGCACACACATCATGAAATCATGCTCAAAAGGGGACATTTCATTAAAACATGCTATTTACTATGAAAAGTCTTATGAACATTCAAGAAGACCATACCAATCATTAAGACATATTCATTAAGTCATAGGCATGTACATAACAAGACCAACAATACTAAGTCTAGTAAAGTCAACATGCATATCATATAATTGAACATATAGTCAAAGTAACTCTATCATCGAGTACTAACATTAATAAGCATGAATAAGAATACATTTCAACATAACCAAAGTAATACCATTACTCATGACCCTCTTTAAGTCCACTTGTGCAGTAAGTAATCAATGCCCCATAACCTTACTTAATCAAGTAAACCTAGCAAGAACACTTCAGATAACATACCATTAAGAGTACATAATATCATACTTTAGCAATAGAGACCAAGTACATGTTCATAATAGTACTCAACATCATATAGTGTCATTAACATGTAAGATCATCAAATACATATTATTTACATTTATAAGCATATACATACATAAGAACATCCTCCTAAGACTTCCCTTAAGACTAACTAGTGCAATGTATAGGTAGAGTCTCATACCCCTACCTTGACTAAGATAAACCCCTTAGGTCATCTTAGTTAGAGTTCATTCCTTTAATTAATTTTACCTTTTGGGAACATCTTGCCTTAACAGACATAGACCACATGAGCTAATGTGGAATCCGGTGTCATGGAACCCTACACCGAAAGAAGGCGAACTACTTGCCAAGGTAGTACCAAAACATGAACATAGCAACTACGTGGATCCACTAGCTAGTATTCCTATGGGGAAACATAGTTCAAGAAATAGGAGATATAGTTGGGACACTCTTTATGCTATATGCATTGTAGTCTCCAATCTCAAGAGTACATTAGTGATCCTACCTTCCCTATGTGGGAAGGGACACTCCTCACTCTAGTTCACTCAGTGCTAAGCTAGCGTCCCTTTTGAAATGTGTTTAACCTTTATTAATCATCATAGATTAATGTAGGTCATACGGTTTAACCATTGTATAAACATCATCATCATAGCTCAATAAGAATTACATGAGTATTGTCCTTTCATTACAATCCATATAAGTGAAGTTAGCACATTTACACATTCACATCATGATAAGGCACATTAGTAAGTTATCACCATCTTTATATCATTACATCTTATTCAACATCTCATAAACCATAGTAAAGACATTTCAATTCAACATCATACCAACCCTATCAATCCTAATACAAGGCATACTTATATACAACATCATCACTTAAGCACAAGTAACCATAATTGAAGTAAAGAGTTGAGATCATAAGACTTACCAAGTCTTATTCATAATCCATCATCAATTTCTTACCATCAACCCTTAACTCAACCCGACAAGGGTGTAACATCATCACATAATACATCACAATCCATCACTAGTTCATAGCTTAAGACAAGAGACTTAGGTCAAATCCATAATACACTTCATAACCTAGATAATTTACTCAAGAAATATCATGATAGGACTATAATTTATCTTATTCTATTAATAATTGATACAATAACATCATCTAGTAGTAATTCAACCAATAACCAATTCAATTGAACCAACATTACATAATTCATCTAAAGATCGCAACTTAGGGTTAAGGGGAATAGGTCATCTTCTACAAAATAGACCAATCCATCAAGAAATAACATAATTGAGTTAAATACATGTTAATATATTCATAATATCCAAAAGAAATCATAAACAAATCAATTCACAAGATCAATTTCGAGATTGGAAAATACCCACATGAAAACCCAACTTTTGAAATCAATTTGATGGAACCCTATGGGGAAAGAAGTCTCAAAGGTGAAAGGAATCACATACCTTAATGTTTGATGAAGATTGATGGAGAAACTTGACCCTTTGATGCCCTTGAACCCACCTCTAGCTTGGTCTTCAATGGGGTTTCTTTGGGAGAGAGAAAAAAGAGAGAAGGAAGAGAATTTGGGTTTGTGAATTATGAGAGCTTAGGTTAGTCTAATTAGGTTAGGGTATTTATATAGGTTGTTAATTAACTTAATTAGGATTCCCTAAACCCCTAAATAATTAATTAACCACCCCTTTAATTAATTTAAGTCACTTAAAATTGAGCAGCAAGAACAGAACCATCACATACGACTTCCCGTCCAAGCCCCGTGTGTCAATCGACAGACCAAGGACCAACTGTCCTGTTGGTCCGCCGTTGAGTTCACAGACTGTGAACAGGACTCTCATGGATTTGGCTAAGTTTTCATCGATGGTGGCCATCCACGCCCCGTCGATTGACACACGCTTCGTCGATTGTACTTGTCTGTGCACACTGCCTTTTGGCAGCTTCTTGCCAAAATGCAAGGGTCCTCCTCAAGGGCCCTTGGTTGGTCTTTATGGTCGTGCCGGATGTTTCGACTGTGAACTAACCCTAATACGTGTTATACACCTTTCCACCAATTTTCATCATTTTCCGACTCCTAAAAGCTAGTCAAATAGGCTAAGGCACACTAGCACCTCATTGAACTAGTTTCTAGACGTCATGGACGTTCTTTGACGTTTTGATTTCTAAACTTCCTAAATGACTTATATACATTAAAATAGACCTTAAAACAGTGTCTAAACCTATGTTAGGATCTATAACACGTCATAGACTTTCGAAGTGTTACATTATCCCCCCCCCTAGGAACATTCGCCCCCAATTGACACTAAAATCTCTTGAAAAGAAGGAATAGACTCAAGACTAGCAGCCCAACCAATCAACAATACATGAAAACATGAGTTACAACTTCAATCATGAAATTTGCACATAGCAATTCAAAACTTCAATTACCACTCATAAGGCTCAAAATCACATTATGAGGAATTTCCTTCTCACAACAACAACATGAGCTCAATATATCTTACATGAGTCAATTATGCCAAAAGTTCAACTTACCAACATGATCCATATCATTTCATAAAGACTCACCATATCAAAATGCATAACATAATTCAAAACAAGCCAAAGAGTAAAATTGACAATTTTCAAGTTAAATAGGCATATGTCACTATAATGACACCATAAATGCACATTTTTGCAAAACTTCACCAAAAATCAAGCAACTTCAATTTTTAGTCATTATTTTCATTATTAAGAGGAATAACTAACCTTAGTTATCAAATAGGTGAGGGTAGCGGGACTTCATGTCGGCCTCGGCCTCCCATGTTCCACCCTCAACTAGGTGATTCTTCCATAACACATTTATGCAAGTCACCTCCTTGTTCCTTAACTTCTTTACTTGCCTATCAAGGATTTGAACCGGGACCTCCTCATAAGAGAGGTTCTCTTGAACACCAAGACCCTCAATAGGAAGAATGGACTCGGGATCACCGATACACTTCTTAAGCATAGAAACATGGAACACCGTATGACGAAGCCAATTCACTAGGGAACTTTAACTCATATACTACTTTACCAATCTTTTTCAAGATTTCACAGGGAACCACATAACGAGGACTCAAATTCCCTTTTTTGTCAAATCTAACCACCCCTTTCATGGCCAAAATTTTCAAATACACCTTATCACCTTCTTCAAACTCTAAATCCCTTCTCCTATGATCAGCATAAGACTTTTGCCGACTATAGGTTGTTTCCAACCGGTTTCTTATGATATGAACTTCTCCAAAGTCTTATAAATCAAATCGGGACCCAATAGTGAAGACTCTCCCACTTCAAACCACCCAATTGGAGATCTACATCTCCTATCATACAAGGCTTCAAAAGGAGACATAGATATAGATGAATGGTAGCTATTGTTGTAAGCAAACTCCACCAAAGGCAAATGCTTATCCCAATTTCCCTTGAAATCAATGATACAAGCTCTAAGAATATCCTCAAGGGTTTGAATAGTACGTTCCACTTGACTATCCGTTTGATGATGAAAAGTTGTGCTTAGCTTCACCTTGGTACCCAACCCTTTTTGGAATGATATCCAAAACCTAGATGTGAATTGTGCACCCCTATCCGATATGATGGATAATAGAATACCATGGCGACACACGATCTTATCTATGAAGATACTTGCATAATCCTCCGCCGCATAGGTAGACTTGACGGGAATAAAATGAGCGGATTTGGTCAACCTATCCACAACCACCCATATAGAGTCATATTGCTTTTGTGTTCGAGGCAAACCTACCACAAAATCCATATTGATGTCTTCCCACTTCCAAGTAGGAACTTGAATTTCTTGAAGTAAACCACCCGGCTTTTGGTGTTCGGCTTTCACTTGTTGTCAATTTGGACACTTTGCTACAAATTCCGCTATATCCTTCTTCTGGCCTTCCCACCAAAACACTTTCCTAAGGTCATGGTACATCTTTATCGAACCTGGATGAATGGAGTAACGGGACCCATGAGCTTCCTGAAGAATCTGGTTCCTCAAGCCATCTACATTGGGAACACACAACCTTCCTTGATACCTCAAAACACCATCCCCCCCCCCAAGGAGAATGACTCATTAAGCTTGCAAAGAACCGATTCCTTCAACTCCATCAATGGTTGATCAAGATGTTGTTGGGACTTCACCTAAACCACCAACGATGACTCAGAGTTATGATGGACCATAAAATCACTATTTGGAGAATCTTCCAACCTAATTCCCAATCTAGCCAACCTATGAACATCTTTCACTAGGTCTTTCTTGGCATCCTCTACAAGAGACACACTACCCATGGTCATACGACTTAGAGCATCCGCAACCACATTGGCCTTGCCGGGGTGATAGAGGACACTCATGTCATAATCTTTCAACAATTCCAACCACCTTGTTTATCGGAGATTTAACTCCTTTTGAGTAAACACATATTGGAGACTCTTGTGTTTGGTATACACATCAACATGGACATCATACAAGCAATGCCTCCATATTTTCAAGGCAAATACCACGACCGCTAACTCAAGATCATGAGTTGGATAGTTCCTCTCATTGACCTTAAGTTGTCTAGAAGCATAAGCTACTAATTTCCCATTTTGCATAAGCACACATCCTAAACCCACTCGAGATGCATCACAATACACAATGAAGCCCTTTGTACCCTCCGGTAAGGTAAACACCGGAGCGGAAGTAAGCCTATATTTCAAGATTTGGAAGCTTCTCTCACATGCCTCCGACCACTCAAATTTCTTACTCTTTTGGGTCAAAGTAGTCAAGGGAGATGCAATGGGCGCAAAACCATCCACAAACCTCCGATAATAACCCGCTAGACCCAAGAAACTCCTAATGACGGTTGGAGTCAATGGTCTAGGACAATTCTTGACCGCCTCGATTTTCCTTGTATCAACCTCAACTCCCTCACTAAAGATGATATGACTAAGAAACGCCAGTGACCTCAACCAAAACTCACATTTTCTATACTCTAAAAATAATTTGTTCTCCTTAAGCACTTGTAACACCACCCTCAAATGGTCCATGTGATCACCCTCATTTTTCGAATATACCAAGATGTCGTCAATGAAGACAATGACAAATGAATCTGGTAACTTCAAAACACCCTATTCATGAGATCCATAAATGTCGCCGGGGCATTAGTGAGACAAAAGGACATTACTAAAAACTCATAGTGACCATATCTAGTCCGAAATGCCATTTTTGGTATATCCTCACCTCTCACCCTAAGTTGGTGATACCCCGATCTCAAGTCAATCTTAGAAAATTAGCTTTCCCCTTGGAGTTGATTAAACAAGTCGTTAATCTGAGGGAGAGGATACTTATTCTTAATAGTGACTTTATTGAGTTGGCGATAATCAATGCACATTCTAAGGTACCCATACTTCTTCTTCACAAATAAAACCGGAGCACCCCATAGAGAAATACTAGGTCTAATAAGCCTTTGTCTAGTAAATCTCTGAGTTTATCCTTCAACTATTTCAATTTGGTTGGAGCCATCCGATAAGGAGAAATTGAAATAGGATTTGTATCTGGTACCAAGTCGATACCAAAATCAATTTCCCATTCGGGTGGAATACCGGGAAGATCATTAGGAAAGACCTTCGGAATTTCCCTCACTACGGGGACCAACTCAATTGGAGGAATTTCGGAGTCTAAATCTTGGATTCTTACACATATGGTATAAACACCCTATAGATATCATCCTACTATCTTTCAAACAAAAAATGATACGAGCTCTAGGAATAGAATTTCTCTCCTTCCACACTAAAACGGGCTCATTTGGAAAGTTAAACTTCACAACCCTTGTTCTACAATATATGGAGGCAAAGAAAGCATGCAACCAATCCATACACAATATGACATCAAAATCAAACATATCAAGTTCTACTATTTCAACATAAGTAACTCTATTGGGCAACATTATAGGACAATTTCTATATACCCTCTTTGCAACCACCGACTCACCCACCGGGGTAGTCACTATGAAAGGTTCATTTAGAATGTCGGGCAAAATGTCAAACTTTTTAGCTACTAGAGGAGTAACAAAAGATAGTGTAACACCTGGATCAAGTAAAGCATATACATCAATAGAGAAATATTTCAACATACAGGTCACCACATTGGGGGAAGTCTCTTGCTCACCCCTAGATCGGAGAGCATAATAGTGATTCTTCTTCTGAGCATCATTAGAACCACTTGCTTGCCCACTCTCCTTGTTTTGCTCCCTCACATTTGGGAAATCTCGAACCTTGTGCCCACTCTTACCACAACCAAAGCAATTATCTATTCCCTTAAGGCAATCACCATAGTGCTTTCTGCCACACGTTCCACAAGTTGGCTTCTTGCTTGGTGAACTAGTACCCCTTCCCTTTTGAAACGTAGGGTTAGACACCCTATCATCACGAGCCTTAGGGAACTTAGTAGGAACTTTATTAGAAACCCTTTTCTTGAATCTAGACTTGTCTTGGATATCAAGCCTACCCTTTTAAAGAACCACCATCAAAAGATCTTGCCCTCTTGGCATCTCTACTCTTTCTCTTATCCCTTGTGTCTTCCATTTGTTGAGCATGAACCATGAGACTAGAAATGTTCATATTGTAATATAGCATAGCCGAATGACACTCTTCTTGCAAGTCATCCAACACTCCCATCACAAAGCAGTTTATTTTATCCCTAGGATCAGAAACCAAAGAAGGAGCATACTTTGACTATTTAGTGAATTTCAAAGAGTACTCAAGTACACTCATACCTCCTTTATGAAGGTTGATGAACTCCATCACTTTAGCTTCCCGCTTCTCTGTAGGAAAGAATCTATCAAGAAAAGCCTTCTTGAAAATCTCCCAAGTCACCAGCCCACCCCTTAAAGTCCTATTGTCTCTCCGTTGGACGTACCAAGTTTGGGCCACCTCCTTGAGTTGGTAAGTGGCTAACTCGGCCTTCTCACTAGTAGTCAACCCCATATCATAGAGGATCTTCTAGATTTCATCAATGAATTCTTGGAAGTCTTCTTCAACCTTGGACCCATAGAAATTAGGGGGACTCATCCTAGTGAAATCCCTCAAACGAGAGGCCATGGTTCCAACTTTTTGGTTTGCTCGGGGTACAACCTCCCGATTATCTTGGGCCGTCATCGATTGAGCTTTGGTAGTGACAGCTTTTTCTTGAGTAGTAATGGCTTGGGCCATGTGGAGGAGAGCAACCCATATATCATCATCCCTCAAAGGAGGAGGATTGACCGGGGCTTGGTCATCATTAGCTTCTTCTTCAAGAGGAGGGACTTGATCACCACGGGGAGGAACTCCCGCATTGGCAATCTCTTCCTCAAGTCTTCGTGTCGAGTTCATTCAAGTATTCATTACCTATAATCACAATAAGAGGATTAGATGCTAAAAGCACATAGAGTCAAAACTCTAGAGGCACGATATTGGACTTCCAAGAAAGTGAGAGTTTCCTAAGCATCATATAAATTCCTATCCATAAGTGTGGCACACTTCAAAATTATGAGTAAGAATCTACATAGACGTGGTTGAGAGAGACATCGACTCAAATATATTTAATCTCATGCTCTGATACCAAGTTTGTCACATCTGGGAAGCACCCCTAGACATAACCGGCCTCATCGGCCTCTTTGAGGACTAAGACTAGCCTCTTATCTTACATCATTACATTCATAGGTCAAAATTTGCGGAAAATTCAAAACTTTTCATTATTTCTACAGTGAGGGTTACATAGACCTCTATATACACATAATATTTATATCGAGTATACATAGACTCTTCGTATAGGAAGATTACTTAGTCTTCTACTTTTATTGCACATAGATATGTAAAATATAAGATAGTCTCAAATGGACATCTCTTCTCATAATTATCTAGTAAGAGTATAACCATTTGGTCCTTGCCCATACATCAATACAATAAGGCCTCATTTAGGCTATCCAACGTTTAGTACTCAAATGAAAACGAAAGAACATAAGAGTATTAAAACTAAAACAACTTCATTAGCTTGATAGTGGCATTGCCCTAAAAAAGTGAAGACCTACCTAACTTGGATGATTGAGAATTCCAACTCTTTTTCAAAGTCATCTCAAATACCTTCAACGATCGGAACCTAAAATGTTTGGGAAAAAAGAAGAAAATGGGGTTAGTACACCACTTATACTAAGTATGAGACCATATGCACACACATCATGAAATCATGCTCAAAAGGGGACATTTCATTAAAACATGCTATTTACTTTGAAAATCCTTATGCACATTCAAGAAGACCATACCAATCATTAAGACATATTCATTAAGTCATTGTCATGTACATCACAAGACCAACAACACTAAGTCTAGTCAAGTCAACATGCATATCATATAATTGAACATATAATCAAAGTAACTCTATCATCAAGTACTAATATTAATAAACATGAATAAGAATACATTTCAACATAACCAAAGTAATACCATTAATCATGACCCTCTTTAAGTCCACTTGTGCTGTAAGTAAGCAATGCCCCATAACCTTACTTAATCAAGTAAACCTAGCAAGAACCATAACCAATGTCCAACTTCACATAACATACCATTAAGAGTACATAATATCATACTTTAGCAATAGAGACCAAGTACATGTTCATAAGAGTAATCAACATCACATAGTGTCATTAACATATAAGATCATCAGATACATATTATTTACATTTATAAGCATATACATACATAAGAACATCCTCTTAAGACTTCCCTTAAGGATAACTAGTGCAATGTATAGTTAGAGTCCCATACCCCTACCTAGACTAAGCTAAACCCCTTAGGTAATCTTAGTTAGAGTTCATTCCTTTAATTAATTTTACCTTTTGGGAACATCTTGCCTTAACCGACATAGACCACATGATCTAATGTGGAATCTGGTTTCATAGAACCCTACACCAAAAGAAGGCGAACTACTTGCCAAGGTAGTACCAAAACATGAACATAGCAACTACGTGGATCCACTAGTTAGTATTCCTATAGGGAAACATAGTTCAAGAACTAGGAGATATAGTTGGGACCCTCTTTATGGTACATGAATTGTAGTCTCCAATCTCAAGAGTACATTAGTTATCTAGTTCACTCGGTGTCCCTTTTGAAATGTCTTTAATACCTGTATTAATCATCATATCTTAATGTAGGTCATAAGGTCTAACCCTTGTATAAACATCATCATCAAAGCTTAATAAGACTTTTATGAGTATTGTCCTTTCATTACAATCCACATAAGTGAGGTTAGCACATTTACACATTCACATCATGATAAGGCACATTGGTAAGTTATCACCATCCTTATATCATTTACATCTTATACAACACCTCACAAACCATAGTCAAGACATTTCAATTCAACATCATATCAACCCTATCAATCCTAATACAAGGCATACTTCAATACAACATCATCACTTAACCACATGTAACCATAATTGAAGTAAAGAGTTGAGATCAAAAGACTTACCAAGTCTTCTTCATAATCAATCATCAAGGTCTTACCATCAACCCTTAACTCAACACAACAAGGATGAAACATCATCAGATAATAGTGACCAACATGATAACAAAGCCAATTGAATCACTACATCACAATCCATCACTAGTTCATACCTTAAGACAAGATACTTAGGTCAAATCCATAGTACACTTCATAACTTAGATCAATTACTCAAGAACTAACATGATAGTACTATAATTTATCTTAGTAATTCAACCAATAACTAATTCAATTGAACCAACATTACACAATTCATATCGAGATCACAACCTAGGGTTAAGGGGAATAGGTCATCTTCTACAAACTAGACCAATCCATCAATAAATAACATAATTGAGTTAAAATATATGTTAATATATTCATAATATCCAAAATAAATCATAAAAAAATCAATTCACAAGATCAATTTTGAGATTGGAAAATACCCACATTAAAACCAACTTTTGAAATCAATTTGATGGAACCCTTTCGGGAAAGAAGTGCCAAAGGTGAAAGGAATCACATACGTTAATGTTTTATTAAGATTGATGGAGAAACTTGACCCTTTGCAGACCTTGAACCCACCTCTAACTTGGTCTTCAATGGGGGTTTTTTGGGAGAGAGAAAGAAGAAAGAAGGAAGAGAATTAGGGTTTGTGAATTATGAGAGCTTAGGTTAGTATAATTCGGTTAGGGTATTTATATAGGTTGTTAATTAACTTAATTAGGCTTCACTAAACCCTTAAAGAATTAATTAACCACACCTTTAATTAATTCAAGTCACCTAAAATCGAGCAGCCAAAACAGACCCATCACAGACAACTTCCCGTCCACGCCCCATTTGTCAATCTATGGACCAAGGACCAACCGTCCTGTTGGTCTGTCGTTGAGTTCAGAGACTGTGAAAAAACAGTCCTCTCATGGATTTGGATAAGTTTTCATCGACGGTGGCCATCGACACCCCATCGATTGATACAGCTTCGTCGATTGCACTCGTCTGTGCACATTGCCTTTTGGCAGCTTCTTGCCAAAATGCAAGGGTCCTCTTCAAGGGCCCCTAGTTAGTCTTTGGGGAGTCGTGTCCGGACGTTTCGACTATGAACTATTCCAAATACGTTTTATACACCCTTCCACCAATTTTCATCATTTTTTGACTCCTAAAAGCTAGTCAAATAAGCTAAGGCACACTAGCACCTCATAGAACTAGTTTCCGGACGTCATGGACGTTCTTTGACATTTTGACTTCTAAACTTCCTATATATATTAAAATAGACCTTAAAATAGTGTCTAAACCTTTTGAAACCTACGTGAGTCTCTAGAACACTTCTTAGACTTTTGAAGTGTTACAATTGCAGTACCCGAAGTTGGACAAATTCTACGGACGGAGGGCATCGATGGACCGTAGGTGCATGGACGAACAGTGTTTTTGGTCCGTAAATTGATTCATAGAAGGTGTAATATGAAGGAGAGAAAAATATTCTAAGTCTGGACTGACGGAGGAAGTCAACGGACCATTGTTCCATCAATGGTCCGTTAGAAGTGGTCGTCGATCAATGTCGCATTTTTGGACAAACTTTCCTTATTTAAATTCCTTTTAATTTAGGAAAATATTTTCTATAAATATTGTTTAAAACCTCATTTTTGGGGTCAGACATTGCTAGTATTGTTGTTGTTTTGTTTTGGAGATTGGTTTTTGCAAACTTTGGCAATAATTCAATTTCCGGATTTGGTTTGAAAATTTAGCTTGCAATTTCAAGTTGATTTCCTGGGTTTATTCTTATTGTTGAAGTAAGTTCATGATTTCTTCCTTAAAAATTATGAATTGTGATCTTGCTTGCATGGGTAACTAAATCCACAACTAGGGTTGTGGGAACCATGGGTAATTAACAAAGTAAACCTAGCAAATAAGCAATTTTCAAATAGGTTCTTGCATGTATTGATAATTCTTTTTATTAGAAGTCTTTTTAACGGTGGTCAATGTTAGAAATCGTCTTGTTGCTATTTGTCGGACCAAGGAGGTAGTAATAGGAAAAGAATTATCAACATATATTTAGTGGGATACTATCTAATAGGCTAGTGTCGATTGGTGCAAAGGAATAACTAAGTCATACATCGATTATGATGTCTAATATGAAGTAAAGGTAAGGTTTAGTAGCTTATACACACGTAACCGGACTAATATACGGGGTGAAATTCTTTAGATTTCTTACCAAGGATTTAGAGATACATAACTTACCACTTTACATGTAAAACACTAAGAAAGAATTGCTATTGCTAGGGATACGGCGTTATGAACCTACGGGGAACACATATACCCTAGTTAGTCTCACAATTGATAAAAACTTATTTTTACTTTCGTTCACTTGTTAACTTAGAAGTGTTTAAGAAACTTGTTTCACAAAAAAAAAAACTTTAATTACTTGTTTTCTGAAAAACCTTGGCTAAATAGACATAATTGTATATTGAAGTTAAGTCTAAACCATTTTTCTCGTGGAATCGACCCCAACCTACTAGTTGGGTTCTTTACTTGATTACGACTGCTTATACTTATGAGGGAGGTGCAATTTTAGCGTATCAAATTTTGGCGCCGCTGCCGGGGAATCTGCTTTTAGATTAACTTTAAATACATTATTGATATTTAGTCAACAATTTCCTGATTTTCCTTTTTCTTTTTTGTTTTTGTCTCTTTCATGTCTAGCTTTAGTGTATGCCAAGTACATGAAGCTGAGGAGAACCACTCATTCCATTCGATCCTGAACTTAACCGTACAAAGAATGGAAAATCAACAGAACACAGCCAATCTAGGTGATGGGGCAATTCGTCAACCTCCATTATCGGTTGAAGAACACAATCAAGTTCAAGTTGAAAATCAATTGGAGAATGATTTGAGGATGCAGCCCACAGCACCACAACCTCAGGATTACTATAGGGGCAACGTTAACATTGTTGACTCTGATGGACCTCTTGTTCTACCCTCTTTTCCACCTGGGCACACATTCATGGTGACGAGTAGTTTGATGCAGATGCTCACTGCGAGGGGTTTATTCTCGGGACTACCATCAGAGGACCCTCTTGCTTACATAGACAAACTGAGGTCTGTACGTAAGAGTTTTGTGGGTAGGCCAGACTTGGATATGAATGTCATCGGTTACGAGTGTTTCCTCTATCACTGATAGGGGATGCCGCCATATGGTTTACTGAGCTTCCCTACAACTCTATTTATACTTGGGATCAGTTGAGAGATGCATTATTAGAAAGGTATTACCCAGTGTCCAACAAACTCAACCACAAAGATAAAGTGAACAACTTTGTGGCACTACACGGGGAGTCGGTGAGTAGCCCTTGGGATAAATTTACAGCATTTGTGAGAGGTGTCCCAAACCACCGCATTAATGATGAGTCGTTGAAGGAGTACTTTTATCAGGATCAAGATGATAACAATAAAGCAGTATTCAACATTATTGTAGGGGTTCTTGTGGAGAGTGCACATATGTAGAGATCACAGAGAAGTTGGAGAAGATATCTCGCAACAACAAAGCTTGGAGCACTAGAAAGTCAGAGACTGGGAGAAACACATTTGAAAAATAAGATACAAACAACCCAATAGCAGATTAGATGAGTGAAGAGTTGGCAAAGATAAGAACTGAGATAGGGTTGGTTTTGAAACATGTGAGCGGAGGTGCAGAAAAGGTGAATGTGGTGAACTACTTGACTAAAGCACCACCGCTGGTAGATGAGTACTATTATGAGAAAGACGCCTATGTAGCGAATGAGCAAACGGGGGGTTTCCGACCAAACTCTAAGGCTCCAATCAGGAGAATTGGCGCCAATTTCAAGGAAATCAAGGTCGGAACTATGGTAACTTTAATCGAGAGGGTCAATATGTTCGAGATGGGAACTAGAACCACAAAAACAACATCAACCAGGGTAACTATGGTAATAGGAATGATCAACTGGGCCCTATATTACCCCACAAAATTGGGAAGTTGCTCCTAGGGATGGTGGAGGTAGTATGGCGCGAGTTGAATATATGCTACAAAAGATGAGGAGGAGATTTGACACTAGTGATGAGCATGCCAAGGAGATGAGAGGTGATTTAGCTAATATTTCGCAAAAAATGGATGCACATGCGATTTTGATTAAAGCATATTGAGCTACAGATAGCTCAATTGTCTACTACTGTGAATTTACGCCAACCTGGCACTCTTCCTAGCAACACCCTCCAAAATCCTAAAAATGATAGGCATTGCATGGCGGTTACTACTAGAAGGGGTAAGCAATCCATTGATCCATCTATGCCGTCTGTGGTAGAAGATGATAGGAGAAAAGACAAAGAGGTTGTAGAGGCTAGTGGAGAGTTGGTGGACAACACGGTTATAGAAGCAGAGGTGTCTCAGAAAGTGGTATTCATTCCTAGACCTCCACCTCCATTCCCTCAGAGATTAGTGAAGAAGAATGAGGATGGTAAATACTGGCGATTTATCACTATGTTGAAACACTTTCCATCAGTGTCCCTTTGATAGAAGTTTTGGAACAAATGCACAATTATGCTAAGTTTATGAAGGATATGGTGACATAGAAGAGATCGGTGAGTTTTGAGGTTGATAACAGAATGCAGCATTGTAGTGCTATTGCTAAAAGATCTCTTGTGCAGAAAAAGGAAGATCATGGCGCTTTCACCATTCCATGTACAATCAGGTTGCTACACTTTGCTAAAGCACTATGTGATCTCGGTGCAAGCATAAACCTCATACCACTTTCCATTTATAAGAAGTTAGGCTTGGGTGAGCCAAAGCCTACTACGATGCGGTTACTGATGGCCGAGCAAACAGTGAAGAGGCCCATTGGTATACTCCATGATGTGCTTGTGAAAGTTGAGTCATTTATATTTTTGGCCGATTTTGTGATTCTTGACTGTGAGGTTGATTTTGAGGTTCCCATTATTCTAAGGAGGCCATTCCTTGCTACCGGGTGTGCATTGGTTGATATGTAAAATGGGAAGATGAAGTTTAGGTTGAACAATGAAGAAGCAACTTTCAACATATGTAGGTCCATGAAGCATAGTGGTGAGATCCAAATGGTATCTGCTATATCCTACAGGGTTGAGAGTATCCGAAGTTCAAATTGAAGAGCGACTAGGCATCGAGGTACTAGCCGCAGTGATTATGAATTTTGAGAGTGATGGTATTGAAGACTATGGGTCTCTTCTAGTAGCTGCACTTGAACGAAATGAATATCGGTCAAAACCAAAGAAATTGGAGTTAGATATGAAGCATCGCGAGTCTCCACCTATGAAATCATCTATTGAGAAGGCTCCAAAATTAGAGCGTAAGGCTCTACCACCTCATCTGAGGTATGTGTTCTTGGGTAGGGATGACACTTTGCAAGTGATAATTGCAACGGATTTGAATGGGCAACAAGTAGAGTGTTTAGTGGACGCTTTGAAAAGGTTCAAACGAGCCATTGGTTGGACTATTGCAAATATTATTGGGATTTCCCCCGGTATTTGTTCACACAAAATCCAACTCATGCCTGATCACAAACCAAGTATTGAGAACAAAAGAAGGTTGAATCCACCTATGCAAGAGGTAGTGAAAAGGAGATCATCAAGTAGTTGGATGCGGAGTCATTTATCCTATTGCAGATAGTAGTTCGGTGTGCCCTGTTCAGTGCGTCACTAAAAAAGGGTAGGATGACAGTGGTTCCTAATGAGAGAAACGAGATAGTTCCAACGCAACCAGTGACCGGACGGAGAGTTTGTATGGATTATCAGAAGTTGAATGTGTGGACTGAGAAGGATCATTTCCCCATGCCCTTTATGGATCAAATGTTAGATAGACTCGCTGGAAAAGTGTGGTATTGCTTTCTTGATGGATATTCGAGTTACAATCAAATCTCTATTGCCCCTAAGGATCAAGATAAGACCACTTTTACTTGCCCTTATGGGACCTTCACATTCAAAAGGACGTTTGGGTAATATAATGCACCGGCCACTTTCTAACGATGTACGATGTTGATATTCTCAAATATGGTGGAAGAAACTATTGAGGTGTTCATGAACGACTTCTCTGTGGTTGGAGACTCCTTTGATCGGTGTTTGAGCAATTTAGATGAGGTGCTCAAAAGGTGTGAGGATTGTAATCTAGTGCTTAATTGGGAAAAATGTCATTTTATGGTGAAAGAAGGTATAGTGTTGGGCCATCGCATCTCGGAGAAGTGGATAGAGGTTGATAGAGCTAAAGTTGAAGTTATAGAGAGGCTTCTTCCACCCATCTATGTAAAAGGTATGAGAAGTTTTCTTGGACATGCGGGTTTTTACCATAGGTTTATTAAGGATTTTTCAAAAATTTCACATCATTTGTGCAAACTACTTGAGAAGGAATGTAAGTTCTATTTTGATGAATCATGTCTGAAAGCTTTTGGAGAATTGAAGGAGAAGTTGGTGTCTGCGCCCATTATTATTTCCCCGTATTGGAGTAAACCATTTGAGGTGATGTGTGATTCTAGTGGGGTTGTTCTTGGTGTGGTATTGGGATAGAAAAGGGATAAAATCTGTCACACCATTTAGTATGCAAGTAAAGCCTTCAATGAAGCTCAAAAGAACTACACGGTAACCGAATAAGAGCTTCTTACGGTGGTGTTTGCTTTCGAAAACTTTTGCTCTTATTTGCTCGGTACGAGTTTCATAGTGCATATAGACCACTCCACATTGAGGTATTTGATGGCGAAGAAGGATGTGAAGCCAAGGTTGATTAGATGGGTGCTATTACTGCAAGAGTTTGACATTGAGGTAAAAGAGAGAAAGGGGACTGAGAATCAAGTTGCCGATCACTTGTCTAGATTAGAGGAGGAAGCTATGCGTGAAGTGGGAGAAAAGACCGAAACTGATGATGCATTCCCTGATGAACATGTACTGGCCACTTCTCAAGATTTGATCCCATGGTTCGCAGATTTGCGAATTACCTGGCTAATGATATAGTTCCTTCAAACTTGTCTTTCACACATCAGAGGAAGAAGTTCATGTATGATGTCAAAAAGTTTCTTTGGGATGAGCCTTACTTATACCGGAGTTGTGCCGATGGGATTATTCGACCGTTGTGTACCAGAAGTTGAGATGTTGAGTATTTTAGATGCATGTCACTCCTCGCCTGTGGGTGGGCACCGTAGTGGTATCCGGACCGCATAAGATTTTGCAGTGTGGATAATATTGGACAACCATTCATCAAGATGCTCACGAGTTTGCCAAATCATTTGATCGGTGCCAGCGAGATGGAGGAATTTCGAAGAGGCAATAGCTCCCGTTGAACCCTATTCTGGTGATTGAGTTATTTGATGTGTGGGGCATTCATTTTATGGGCCCATTTATGAGTTCTCATGGGATGAAGTATATACTTATTGCGGTTGACTATGTGTATAAATGGGTGGAAGCTATAGCGCTTCCTAACAATGAAGGAAAGAGTGTCACCGCATTCTTGAAAAAGAATATCTTCTCCAGATTTGGCACACCTAGGGCCATTATAAGTGATGGTGGATCTCACTTTTGTAATAAGTTGTTCAAAGGGCTATTGGATAAATATCGGGTTCGCCATAATATGGCTACTCCTTATCACCCACAGACTAGTGGGCAAGTTGAGGTGTCTAATCGAGAATCAAGAACATTCTGGGGAAAACGGTGAATGCTAATAGAAAAGATTGGTCAATGAGGCTTGATGATGATCTTTGGGCCTACCGAACTGCATACAAGACTCCCATTGGTATGTCTCCATACCAATTTGGATATGGAAAGGCTTGTCACTTGCCGGTCGAGTTAGAACACAAAGCAATGTGGGCAAATGAAGAAACTGAAGATGGATTGGAATGAAGGAGAGGAACAAAGACTAAATGGGTTGAATGAGCTTGATGAGTTTTGCCTCAAAGCCTATTGAAAGTTCATCCATCTAGAAAGAGAAGATGAAGAAGTACCATGACCAAAGGATTGAAAAGCGAGAATTTGCAGTTGGTGATTTGGTGCTTCTATTCAACTCTAGGCTACGCTTGTTTCTAGGAAAACTTAAGTCCAAGTGGACAGGGCCATTCCTCATCACCAAAGTGTTCTCACATGGAGCGGTTGAGTTGGAGAATAAGAAGGGTGCAAAGTTCACAGTCAACGGGCAAAGGATTAAGATCTACCTAGGCATGCGGAGTATGTCCATGAAGTGGTTACGGGCTATCACCTTGATAAAGTCTGAGTAATCAAGGAACCTGTGTCGTGAAGCGACGTTAAATCAAGCGCTTCTTGGGAGATAACCCAAGGTGTATCCTCTAGCCAATGATAGGTTTTATTTTCTTTGTAGGAATAGTCGTATTTCTGAATTTTGTTTTGTTTTTAATCTCATTTCATTCTTGCCTGACTTCTAGCGTTAGCTAGAGATAAGTGTAGGGTTCGTGTCTCAAAAGTGTCCAGAAAATACAAAATGAATAGCCTGATGGTGGTACATGTGCAGGGACCAAAACAAAAATCTGCAGAAAAATGGTATGGTGCACAGGTCTACGGACCCCATCGATGGGCCGTCGTTCAATCGACGGATAGTCGATGGTGTCCGTAGATCCCAGGTATGTCCCTTAAATATTCTAAGTCTAGATCAAAATGACAGTCCCAGTCGATGGAGCATCGACTGACCTATGGACCGTCAACGGGGTTTCGTAGGTCCAAAATGCCAGTGACCCGACCCGACCCGGCCTGTAATATTAAAGGACATAACGGTTTATATTCATTACCACCTTCAAATTTTTTTAAAATTCCCTTCCTAAACCATTTTTCTTCCATTATTTCCTTCCTTTATCACCACCCTTTACACTCCCATCTTCCATATCACTCCAAATTCCAAATTCCTAAGATTTTCCAAACTCTCTCTTCCCAAATTATCTTGTTTCTCCGTTGTTCTTCGGCCGGTGATCTAAGTTTGGGCGCATAGGCTACTGTTTAAAGTTTATATCACAACCACACCACTAGGAACTGAAGGTATTTCGATTTCCTTTACACTTTGAATTCTTGTTCATAGTTGTTTAACAGAAATTCGAATGTGGGTCTTGACTGAAGGACTAAATTAATTGATATTGCATGTTAATAACTCGTGCATTACGTCCCTAGGAATGAAAGAATGTGGTTGTATCACTTATTAGTTTGCCTATATTTCTCTATAGTTTTAGAAATTCTGACTTAGGGTTTCATAGTTTGGATGAATTAGAACACAAATTATGTGAAACCGACACTCTAGGAATGACGAATACGTTTTTGTGGGTGTTATAATGCTTGCCTACACTTGAGTGGGTCCAAAAATTGTCCAAAAAGTTGATTGCAAAAAGGCCTAAAGTTTGTCTCAGGCCAATAATACGAGACCCCGTCGACGGACTCCATCGACTAGATCCATGCTTTAATTGTTGAAGCCTGAAACAATAGAAGTGGACTATGGTCCGTCGATTGATCGAAGGACCATTGTGCAGGCCTATCGTTTCATTCAGAGAACCTGTTTTCACATATCCTACAGATTATTCTAAGTGTCAGACGACAAAAGTGGACTACGGTCCGTCGATTAATTGACGGGCCGTTATGCACGTCCGTCTGATCTGAGAGGTCTGAGATTTTTTATTAAGTTAAATAATTCTAACTGTCCAATGACGGACCCTATCGATGGACCATCGATTTATTAACGGACCATCGATAGTGCCCGTCGACCTGAAGTTCCATAACTGAACTGTGTTGTGAATTTTTTTTCTTCGCTCAGATTGTTTCAAGTATGTAGTATTGTGAAAGTGAGACTAACAACTGCTCTACAGGTACAAATGTCTCCTAAACAGGATATCATCTACTCAAGGGGCAAGTCCAAGTCTGTGGCCCCATCTCGTTGGATGGTTGCTAACTCCGACAATGAGCAAGATCCAGAATATGTTACCTCGGGTGCCACCACACCCACACCAATTGCACGAGACACTAGGGGTACCCCTCAGAAGGTGGTTCCCGGTGTAGTCACTGCCTCCCAGTCTAATAAGGAGCGCACACTCACCGGCACACCTTCCGAGGCTGCCTCTAGCTCTAAAAGATAATCAGGCTCCGAATCTGCTTCTGCTTCCGAGTTGGCCCATTTTTCTGGGTCAAATGCAGACACTGCCTCTGGCTTTGCCTCTCAGGGAGCCACGGGGTCAGAGGACCACGACCACCAAGCCTCGTCTAATGAGGCTAATAGCTCGGAGCCTACACTCGCACCCCGAGCAGATGAACCTGCACCCGTTGCTAAGGAACCCAACCAGTGGTGCATCGATGGGCAGCACCAAGTATATAGAGACGCCAAGATATTGAATGAGAGGGAGGTGATGACCCAGTTGGTGACAGTTGAGCGTCGGGTTCTTATGGGAGTTTGCACACTATCCCCGAGGTGCACAGATTATTTACCTGGCACAAGCTAGAGTGGTTGGCTCGGGGTCTAGGTACCTATAATGAGGAGATAGTCAGGGAGTTATACGCTTCCTATGTGGCTACTCTCCGAGGTTCTATCGATAGGCGGGCGAGACCTGCCAAACAAGACCCGCTCACATCTGTGTTAGTCCGGGGCTTCCAGGTAGAGATCTCCCCATCCAGTCTCTGCCGATTCTTATTTGGCCCTACCAGTGAGATACAATGGGCCCCATGACTCAAGAATTCAACTACTGGTGGGAGACTGTCAAAAGTGGCGTATTTTAGAGGACAGCCGAGAAACGGGAAAGTATGAAAAAATAGCTAGCCTAGCATTTGGCAATTGAGGGTGAGAGTGCAGACTGGGTGTTAGGCCCCCGAGGGTTGATTAAAAAGGCCAACCTCACCTTCACAACCAAGTTCTTCTAGTTGTTAGTCTGACACTGCCTTTTGTCGACAAATGTCGATAATATTCTGACCTGGTATAGGGCGCTGCTGGTAGCAGCCTTGGTGGCAGGGTTGGAAATTGACTTCGCGAAGCTGCTTATCACGGTGATCCATGAGAGGGCTTTCATGACCTCTACTACTTACCCCTTTGCTTGTCTTATCTTCTACTTGTGCAGGGATACCAGAGTGTCAATTTAGCACTGTGATACACTCTGTAGTCCTATGGGGATGGTTGATATCGGTCTCATCACGGATGAGGCCAATGTAGCGGCACCACGGAGAGGGCCCAGAGTTGAATTGCAGTCGTTGAGTGAGAGCTTGGCGAACACTGTGGAGTTAGACCAAAGGGCTAAACCTGCTACTTCAGAGCCCGTGGACACGACCCAGGTTGAGTCCGCGTATGCCGCCAGTCGAGCCCCCATCTTATCCTAGTCCACGACCCCATCTACAGCACTCGTCTCTCTAGCACGGGTCCAGAGATTAGAGGCCCAAATGGCTACCCTGCTTCACCACACACAGCCTTGGATGAAGATATCCATTTCTGAGGCTGAGGACCGAATAGAGAAGAGGGTGGCCCAGTAGATTGAGCAGAAGATTCAGACGGTTCACCAGCGCCTTGATGCCTTCGTGTTGCGGGTGATAGCACAACCAGCCCCTACCATATACCTCACTACCCTTCAGGATGCGGTAGCCAGTTTACAAGCAGATATCGATTCCATTCTAGAGATGAGGGGGACGAAGTCGGAGAGTGTGCCTATCGAGCTAGTAGGGATACAGAGCTTGACGCTTTGTTCAAGCCTTCTGCTAAGCCGCAGCCTAATCCACGTGTTCATGCCAAGAGGCACCATTCTAGACGCACTACTGATGCAGGAGATGATTCCCGTGCAAGGAAGAAAGAGAGGACGGACCTCGAGGCTGCTAGGAGGGATTCATTGGAAGATGAGGAGGCCTGCCATATTAGGGCACGAGATATGGCTACTGGGGTGTTTAGTTGCATACCGGTGATTAGTGAGAGAAGCACCACTGCTGGTGCAGAGATTGATGTGGGCACCACTGAGGGTGACCTAAGTACTAATGTTGCAAGAACCGAGAAACCAGACCCGCCTACTTGTTCAGAGATTGTCGGCGCTATGCGTCTCAGGTTTGGTTCACCTACCACCCTGTACTTGGGTTTTTTATGCATTGGGGACAATGACATGCTCTTTTTGTTGGGGTGGGGTAAATGGAAAGTGAGTGTTAGGGTGAAGTCTGAGTAGCCCAACTCACAATCCTCTCTTGGGGTTTTCTTGCCTGTGTTCTTTTTCCCCAAGAGACTGGTTAACTTTTTGTTGAATCGGCATGTCGTTATTTGAACAGAGTATAAAAACATGAAATATGAAGCATGATGGTTGAAATTAAATGATATCACGTCCTAGAAAGTGTTGTCATGAATAGGTGAAAATAAGTTGAATGTGTTGGCTCTAAGCATGACATAGATAGGCACCCGCTGCATGACCCTCAACTAATACCTAAATTGGGAAATATGACAATCTGATAGTGTAATGAGGTGTCAAGAGAGTGTGAGGAGTTTGGAGTTTTCAACAGTTGGTACCAAGCTAGAACTTGCCCGGTTTGTCCTGCAAAGGGAATATGTGTTAGAATACTAGGAAAGTATCATAGGCCCTTGTTCGAATTAGCAAACATCTAGCCTAAAATGAAGTTAACCAAACAAAAGCTTATCCCTTTTTTATCAAAATTTGTTGAGCCTATAATAGACCTATTTTTTTCTCACCAACTCACCTTCCCAGGGTTTAATGTTTTGGCCCCGATCCCTCCTTAGACATGTGCACCTCGACTTAGGTTAAAAGCTTAAGTTGACAGGGGCTAATGTAGAAAATGACCTCATCTTGGCCCTGACCCAACCTCGGGTATTGTGTACCTCAACTCATGGAAAACCCATGATTTGAGGGTGGCTATTATGAGTAAGAACCCAAAAAATGGGTATGAAAAGAGTTTAATGCTGAAAAGAAAAGAGAAAGTGAGTGAAAGATATGACTCGGTGAAATTATCAATGTGAATGAAAGAGAAAAGAGTAAAAGAAAAGAAAGAAAAGAGTTTTAAAAAGTTGAAAAATAAGTAAGAGTCATAGACAAAAAGAAGGGGAGCAAAGAAAGATGAGAAACAAAGAAAAGTAGGGCGTAAAAGGCAATGAAAAGAGGTAGGAAGCTTAGCGGAAATGTCAAGGAGGGCAAAAAGTCACTAAAAATATACCCAAATGTACCACACCTAACCCTGAGCCTACGTTACAAGCCAAGAAAGTCCTATCGTGATCCTAGAGTCTAATATGGTAAACTTAAGCAGTGAAAATAAGGGCAAGCCTATGGCGACGAGTACTAGCTATGTATGAACTTATTTTCGAGCATAAATGTTAAATAAATATCCTTGTACCAAAACATAAAATCACTATAAGAAAAATGAGGATTTCTTTTGAAGTGAGGGCACTAGTTGCAATGTCGTAAAAAGTTGGTACCTTGGTGAGAGGCAAAACAGTAGAAGTGTCTGTGCATGGTGAGTTTGTGTCAATGGTGTGATCCACATGATTTAGCTTATTCAAACCTGAGAGCGTAAGCATGCACTAAATCAAAGAAAGAGTCAGTATTTATAGCCAAGTGATTGCGAAAGCTTAAAAGAGTATACTTTTGTGAAAGTGTGGTTTTTAGTCATAGTGCTTCGCTTGAGGACAAACAACGAATATAAGTTGAGGGAGTTGATCTACCGTGGTTTCACAGTGCTTTCAATATTTTTTCTTAAGAGTTGTGTGTGTCTAGAGCCTTTTTGTAGTAGTTTTAACATGTTTGTATGTTTGTTTTGCAGGAAAGATGTCCAGAATAAAAATGCAGAAGACAGTTGGAATATAGTGCAGAAAGACGACCTGTGAAGGCCATCGACGGTCCGTAGGTGGTGACCGTCGATTGTAGTTCAGAATTAAAGAGAAACTGGAGGAAATATGACCAAGTGTGGAACTACGGAACCATTGATTTGATCAGAGATAGTTCCAATACCCAAAGTTGGAGAAATTCTAAGGATAGAGCGACGGAGGGCATCGACGGACTGTGTTGTTGGTCGGTCGATTGATTCAGAGAAGGTGCCATCTGAATGAGAGAAAAATATTCTAAGTATGGACTAGCAGAGGCAGTCGATGGACCTTCGTTCCATCGACGGTCCGTCAGTAGGGGTCGTCGATCAATGCCGCATTTTTTTACAAACTTTCCTTATTTCAATTCCTTTTAATTTAGGACAATATTTTCTATAAATAGGGTTTAAAACCTTGTTTTTGGGGTTAGACATTGTTAGTATTGTTCTTGTTTTGTTTTGGAGATTGTGTTTTGCAAATTTTGGCAATAATTCAATTTACGGATTTGTTTTGAAGATTTATCTTGAAATTTCAAGTTTATTTCCTGGGTGTATTGTTATTGTTGATGTAAGTTCATGATTTCTTCCTTAAAAATTATGAATTGTGATCTTTCTTGCATGGGTAACTAAATCCACAACTAGGGTTGTGGGAACCATGGGTAATTAACAAAGTAAACCTAGCAAATAAGCAATTCTCAAATAGGTTCTTACATGTATTGATAATTCCTTTGCTTAGAAGTCTTTTTAACGGTGGCCAACGTTTGAACTCGTTTTGTTTCTATTTGACGGACCAAGGACGTAGTAATAGGGAAAGAATTATCAACATAGATTTAGTGGGATACTAACTAATAGTATAGTGTCGATTAGTGCGAAGTAATAACTAAGTCATACATCGATTATGATGTTTAATATGAAGTAAAGGTAAGGGTTAGTAGCTTATACACACGTAGCCTGTCACGACTAGAATCTAGACCCCAGACGAGACCGGCGTCGTTGACCTCTCAGAGGTCGCAGACAAGCCTACTTACGTTATTCATACTTCACTTAGGTTAATTTTTTTGCGGAAAATTTGAAAATTTTTGTTCCTTAACATATTTGTTGAACATTTTTAACATTTCATAATAGTTCACCATCAGCCATTTAACATTAAGAGATAAGCAACTGAAAGAAATAGTTCAATAAGTATTAAGTGTATAATTGCCAAAATGGCACCTATACAAAGACTGAATAAAAACAGGAAAGAAACGCTAGTGGAACATGCTCCACTAGCTCAACTCTAAAACTAAGCTAGAATGTAAAACGGTAGCATCCTCGAAAGCATGAGGACCTACCAAACTCCGGATGAATGTTGACGTCCAGATAGCTGCAACAATGATCCTCTAGCTCTATCGCCCACTTGTGCCTGAACCTAAAATAGTATAGATGTATAGGGTTAGTACACACTTGTACTAAGTATGGGTATATGCAAGCACACACCACGGACATGCATGAGAAAGAATAGCACTTTCCTAACAACATGATTTTTGGGGGTCAAGTCAGTGGACTTGCCAAATTGAGATTGGGAAACTTAGTGAACTTTTCAAATTGGATTAGGAAAGTCATGCCATGAGAGTAACATGCATCATCATAAATATCATATTGCACACAGCACATAACATCTTCATATAGCACATATCGTAACACATAACATATAACACATAGCTTCTTTCATATCATTCATTCATATGCCATGAGACCTTGGAATCATGGACTTGACATTAAAACTTTCCAAAATAAGGGCTCAACATATGGGACCTTAACTAGGGAGTCTTCATTAGCAAACACAGAATCTGCTTCATTCATTCATACGTACTTCATTTCATTTCGTTCATATGCCAGTGTGAACACCAGCTATACCTAGGGTGTAGTTTAAGACTTTCATCGGGTTTGTTGTGCAATGATCAAGAATAACCTAATGTCATTACCTGAGTCTAGCTCACCTCTTGATTATCCTATCCTAACACCTTTGGTATCATTCATTTCATTATGTGCTTCATTTGAGGCTTGCCTCATTCATTCATTGGGAACTTTAACTTTAACCGACATAGATCATGTGAGCATCATGAAATCCAGTGTCTCCCCCACACCGAAAAGAGGTGGAATCACCGGCCAAAGTGACCCAATAACATGCTAGCGTACATGGGAATTTGACCCCGCCAGATCCCTATATTGGCAGTATAGGTTCGAATACTAGGAGATGTATGGAGACCCATACCCGGCAAGCCGGACAGTCTCATCTCATGAGAGTTACGTGAACCTTCGCCCTTCCTGAAAAAAGGCATCACCGCTCATAGCTAGCTTATCGGTGCTTAGTATAAAGTTCCATTTCATTCAACTCATACGTCATGGAAGTTGGCTTCTAGTATGAGGACATCATAGCTCATTAGATGATTTCTCATCTCATCATTAGTATTAAGTGTGTTAATCTCAATACTTTCATTAGAGTGTTCATAGAGACTGGTCTCTTCATTATCTTACACTCTCATTGGTGAGTACGTATTGGTAACATTTACTTAATCTCATTTGAGATTGCTCTCATCATTTACATTAGCCTCATATCATGTTGTCACCACATTCTTCATCATTAGCACCTTTTTTTTCATAGTTACTCACCTCTTATTACGTGAATGTTCATTTCATCATTTCATAGTTCATTTCATCATATGCCAATGCACTTGGCCACTTAGTGTATCTTATACTCATACTTAACCCTTCCAGGGTTCATCATTTCATTAAATACATCTTAGGTTCACTTACTTT
This sequence comes from Solanum sitiens, assembly GCA_016801875.1. Lineage (NCBI taxonomy): Eukaryota > Viridiplantae > Streptophyta > Magnoliopsida > Solanales > Solanaceae > Solanum > Solanum sitiens. Next base: position 337,947 of record JABWTJ010000611.1, read on the forward strand.
TGAGCGTATGTTAGATTTATGTGTCTATACATACAAGCCATGGGGCTTCATTCATAGTTCGTTAAGTGATTCTTATTTTCCTAAGATTATGTAGTACAAGACTTATGTATCTTGTATATATGCCAATATCTTGATTTTGATCTAAGTATATGGCATTATTCTTGGATATTTTATTCACATATGACTTATGTATCAATACGGAAGTTTGGGCAAGGGAACCCAAATCTTGAATCACTTGGATATCATTTATATTTTTCATTAATTTTATTTCTAATATTCATAACATTAGAACTCTAAATTAAATCTCAACATTAACATCGAAGGATTAATTTTCTATTTAATTTTACTCTTAAGTTGGCCAAAGGGTTGTGGGTTCGAACCCCCACAACCGCTTTTTAATTTTCGTTAGTCCCTTATTGCCCATTCTCGCCTAAACCAAGAGGTTGTGGGTTCAAACCCCCACAGCCTCTTTGATTTTTCCTTAAATTTTTGCTGGGATAGGGAGGTTGTGGGTTCGAACCCCCACAGCCCCCCTTATTTTTGTTTTAATTTCGCTAGAGCATTGGGAGGTTGTGGGTTCGAACCCCCACAGCCTCCTATCTTATTTTAATTAATTCTTCCTTAACTAGGCGCCTTGACAGTGAGGTTGTGGGATCGAACCCCCACAGCCTCACTTTGTTTTCTTAATAATTTTCCTTTTCCTTTTTCCAGCCTTGAGGTCCTGGGTTCCATTCCCACGCCTCACGTTTTCTTTTTTCTTATTTTCTCCTCTTTTGCGCGTACCTAGAGGTCGTGGGTTCGAATCCCACACCTCTCATTTATTTGTTTAATTATATTTTTTTCTCCTCCTTCTCCCCACAGTTCGCGAGTTCGATTCCCCCCAGCCCCATTTTATTTTTCTTTATGGTGAATTCCAGTAGCTAGGTTCGAATCCCCTTAGCCCGTTTTCCCTTTTCTCTTTTTCGCGAAATCAGTAGCTAAGGGGTTCGATTCCCCTTAGCTGCTTCACGTTATTTTTTTTCTTTCTTTTTTTCAACCTTCTCAACAGGTGAGGTCTTGGGTTCAATTCCCATTGACCTCACTTATTTAAATTTCCCTTTTAAAACCCAGCTTTTAACCTTATTGGAGAGTACACAAATCTGGAAAAATTTTGTCATTCTTCAACTCATTTTTAGTCACATCTTTCATAAGTTTATTTGGCTAAAAGATTGTTATTCAACCAAACATATTTCATTATAATGAACATCACATTGTATACACATTGCACACATAAAATACACAAGAAATACATGACTTATACGACCCCAAAACAGTGACCAAGACGCTGCCCACGTGCGTACACACACACCAACTTTTCCGATCACACTTTGATGGTCATCATCGTGATTTCCCGCACATAAACATATTCACATTTAATGTACACACATCATACATGCCTAAATCTACCAGCACAACATACCCATCCTACGAATTCGTTTGGGAGCTAGTGACAAGGACATGCAAAAGGGGAACAACCTTAGTTTCGGAATGGATACTTTGAATCGTAAGGGGCCTCTTGGGAAAGGGACAAAGAGAGAAGAAACCCATACCTTTTGACGTTGTTCAAGTGTGAAGCTGCTGCCCAGAAGTTCCTCCAAACGACGCCCAATTCTCCTCAACGTACACACCACTCGACGAACAACCTCCCTTTGCCTTGACGTTTTTGACTACCTTACTTTTCTTAAAACTTTTCGTGTGTTTTTCAAGTGTGAAGAACAATGGTTGTTAAACTATTCTTGAGTTTTCTTGTTAGTCAGAGCGTGAGGGAATGAGAATTGAGAGACGTGAAAGAGAGTTGAGAAACGTGAGGGAGAGAGTTATTAGGATTAGGAGACTAAATTCAAGACTTAGTCAAAATAGGACTTAATTAAATTAATACAAAAATCTGATTTTTTTTTCAACTAATACATGAAAGGACCAATTTACCCTTAATGAATCAGATTTTAATTGATGATTAAATCATCAATTCATTGCTTCTAGTAGGGCTCGAACCCGAGTGGCACCCTATTTGCAAAAATGGGTCGCTTCGGGTCGCCCCAACCCGAATTGATCTTTTAATTAAATTAATTAATTAATTTATTAATTCCTCAGGGTAATTACAATATTACCCTTGGCCAGAAAAAGACCATTTTACCCCTGGACCCTCAAAACTTAAAATTTCTTCTTTTAAGTCCGGTAAAGACTCCTTTGATTAAATCTTTGTTTTTGAGAGCCTCACATGGTTGGTTCCAACCTTTCCAAGATCAACTAACTCTCCAAGTTAGTTGACTTGGTCGTAGTAAGGGTTCTGAGGTCTGGTTCTACGCGTATCAATCCGTGTGAACCTTGGTTTAATCGCAAGCATTCTTGACAGCCTAAGTCTTTATCCCATTCATTTTTAGGGTTGTTACATTATCCCCCCCTTAGGAACATTCGTCCCCGAATGACACTACCACTTCACATCGTAATGCCAGTCAGATCATAAGAAAATCACTATGCACAGTCAAGCAATAGCAATAAAATACGGAGAGATAAGGAAACATAGACTTAAGAGTAGGAAGTCTAACCTCAAGAGCTGAATAGATGAGGGTAGCGGGATCTCATGTCGGCCTCAGCCTCCCACGTAGCACCCTCAACAAGATGATTTCTCCACAATACCTTCACTGTGGCAATCTCCTTGTTTCTCAGCCGCTTGACCTGCCTATCTAAGATCTCAACAGCTACCTACTCATAAGACAAGTCTTCACCAACCCCCAAACCTTCAACAGGTAGAATCGATGCTGGATCACCTAGGCACTTCTTCAACATAGAGACATGAAAGACTGCATGAACAGAAGCTAGCTCCGCAGGCAATGCTAACTCATAGGCCACCTCACCTACACGCTGCAGGATCTCATATGGCCCAACATACCTCGAACTCAGCTTCCCTTTTCTACCAAATCTCATCACCCCTTTCATAGGTGATATCTTCAAGTAAACCTGGTCACCAACATCAAACTCTAAGGGCCGCTTTCTGTTATCTGCATATGACTTCTGCCGATTGTAAGCAGTAGCAAACCTGTCCCTAATCACTCTGACCTTCTCTAAGGCATCATGAATGATCTCTAGACCCAAAATGGATGACTCTCCAACCTCAAACCACACAACTGGAGATCTACACCTCCTACCATACAGTGCCTCAAACGGTGCCATCCCAATGCTGGAGGGATAGCTATTATTATACGAGAATTCTATCAAAGGCAGATGGTCATCCCAGTTACCTCTGAAGTTGATCACACACGCTCTCAACATGTCCTCCAATGTCTGAATGGTGCGCTCTGCCTGCCCATCTGTCTGAGGATGAAAGGCAGTGCTAAGCTTTACCTGCGTGCCCAAGCTCTTCTGGAAAGATCTCCAGAAATGTGAAGTAAACTGAGCTCCTCTATCTGAAATAATAGACAAAGGAATCCCATGCCATCTCACAATCTCATCAATGTAGAGTCTCGCATAATCCTCGGCTCTATAAGTAGACTTCACAGGGATAAAGTGGGCAGACTTAGTCAATCTGTCCACAATAACCCATATGGAGTCATGCTGCCTCCTAGTCCTCGGAAGACCCACCACGAAGTCCATATTAATGGCCTCCCACTTCCAAGTCGAAACCTTAATAATCTGAGTCAGACCGCCAGGCTTAAGATGCTCTGCCTTGACCTGCTGACAATTAGGACACTTGGCCACATACTCTGCAATGTCCTTCTTCATGCCATCCCACCAATAAATCTGCTTAAGATCATAATACATCTTGGTGGAACCTGGATGTATGGAATATCTGGAACCATGGGCCTCTGCAACAGTCTTGGTCCGCAAATCATCCACATCTGGTACACACAGCCTGTCTTGATACCTAAGTATGCCATCACCTCCCAAAGCGAAAGACTCATTCATCTTCATCAGCACTGAGTCCTTCAGCTCCATCAACACAAGATCTAGATGCTGACCCTGCTTGACTTCAACTACCAAAGATGATTTAGAACTAGGATGAACTGAAACATCCCTACTAGTAAAGTCAACCAATCGCACACCCAGTCTGGCCAGTCTGTGTACATCTTTCACCAGCTCCTTCTTCTCATCCTCAACGTGGGCTGTACTTCCCATGCTCATCCTTCTCAAAGCACCAGCTACAACATTAACCTTACCTGGATGGTAGTGCACATTCATATCATAATCCTTCAACAGCTCCAACTATCTTCGCTGACGTAGATTGAACTCCCTCTGAGTGAACACATACTGGAGACTTTTGTGGTCTGTGAATACATCCACATGCACTCCATACAAGTAGTGCCTCCACAGCTTCAGTGCAAACACCACAACTGCCAACTCCAGGTCATGAGTGGGATAATTCTTCTCATGAACCTTGAGTTGTCTGGAAACTCTTCTCACAAGTCTCCGTCCATTCAAACTTGGCTTTCTTCTTAGTCAAAGCTGTCAATGGGGCAGCAATGGAAGAAAAGCCCTCCACAAACCTGCGGTAGTAACCAGCCAGTCCCAAAAAGCTACGGATGTCAGAGGGAGTAAGAGGCTTTGGCCAGTTTTTCACCACCTCAGTCTTCCTAGGATCCACCTCCACGCCCTGATCGGACACAACATGACCCAGGAAGGTCACTGATCTCAGCCAGAATTCACATTTGCTGAATTTAGCATACAACTGATGCTGTCTAAGTACCTACAAGGTTATTCTCAAATGTTGTTCATGCTCTTCCTTGGTCTTGGAGTAGATGAGAATGTCATCAATGAATACTATGACGAAAGAGTCAAGGTATTCACGGAAGACCCTGTTCATGAGATCCATAAATGCAGCAGGTGCATTCGTGAGACCAAATGATATGACTAGAAACTCATAGTGACCATAGCAGGTACGAAAGGATGTCTTTGGGATATCTCCATCCCTTACCCTAAGTTGATGATACCCTGAACGAAGATCAATCTTAGAGAAGAAACTAGACCCTTGGAGCTGATCGAACAAATCATCTATTCTGGGGAGTGGATACTTATTCTTTATAGTGACTTTGTTGAGCTGCCGATAATCGATACACATTCTAAGGGTTCCATCTTTCTTTTACACAAACAACACTGGAGCGCCCCAAGGGGATATGCTCGGCTGAATGAAACCCTTGTCAGTGAGATCTTTTATTTGCAGCTTCAACTCTTTGAGTTCAGCTGGAGCCATTCTGTAAGGAGGAACTGAAATTGGTTTAGTATCGGGTTCTAAGTCGATACCAAAGTCAATCTCTCGAAGGGGAGGGACTCCAGGCAAATCGTCAAGAAACACATCTAGGAACTCATTCACTACAGGCACTGAGTCTATGGAAGGAATGTCATGATCTAAATCATTAACACTCACAAGATGACACAATAACCCCTTGGACATCATTTTATTGGCCTTAAGGTTCGAAATCAAGGGGTTAGGACGAATCGAGTTGTACCCCTCCCAGACTAGCTCCTCTTCATTAGGGAAACGAAATCTCACCACTCTACTACGACAGTCCAAGCAAGCATAACAACTTTGAAGCCAGTCCATGCCAAGAATAACGTCAAAATCATGCATGGGTAACTCAACCAAGTTTGCACACATAGTCTTACCACTCACAACTATTGGGCAATCCTTGTATACTCTATCAGTTCTTACATTCTCTCCTAAAGGTGTACTAACCACTATAGGATCATGCAGAACTTCAGGCAATATCTCAAAAGTAAGAGCAAGCAGAGGAGTCCCAAAGGAAAGCGTAGACCCTGGATCAAGTAAAGCATAAACAGAAGTTGAGAATACTTGCAGCATACCTGTGACCACATCAGCGGACTTCTCCTGCTCCTCCCTGCCTTTCAGGGCATAGAACCTATTCCTCTTAGGAGGCTCGGCTGCTGCTGCACCCTGTGGATTAGGCCTAGGCTGAGCATTACCTCCAGCCTGACCTCTGTTCTATGGACAGTCTCTGACAATATATCAACTCTTACCACAACCGAAGCAGGCATTAGTGCCCTGTCTGCACTCTCCACTGTGAGCTCGGCCCCACTTAGAACAATTCTTCTTAGGACGCTGCATCTCACCTCCATTGCCCTTCTTGGGCTCAGGTCTGCCTCCTCTAGGTGTAGCATTCCTCTTAAGATTAGAATTCCCCGAACTCTGTTGCCCCTTTTTGAACCTTGGCTTCTCACGGATGCCAAAGTTGTTTCTGTGGCCTCCATGACTGGGACATGCCAGATCTTGAGGCCTAGGCCTCCTAGCATCGCGAACACCTCTCTTTCTGCGGCTGTCCTCTACCTGCTAGACATGCACCATCAACTTGGAAAGATCCATGTTATCATGGAGCATGGCAGATCAACACTCCTCCTCCAAGTCTCCATTGATTCCTGTAAGGAACCTGCTCATCTCATCCCTGCTGTTAGAAACCAGGGAAGTGGCATACCTGGATGATTTCAACAAAGCTCAGTAATCTCCTCATTCTTGCTATTAAATACTAGAGAAAGTAACATACCTTGATAGCCTAACAAACTTTAGGGAATACTCCCTAACTGTCATAGAGCCTTGTTTAAGGTTGATGAACTCCTCAACCTTTGCTTCCCTCATCTCTCTGGGGAAGAATCTCTCCAGAAATGTTGTCTTGAACAGCTCCCAAGTGACTGGCACTCCACCCAAAACTCGGCTATCTTGCCACATCTTGAACCAAGTCTGTGCAACATCTTTGAGCTGATAGGAAGCCAGCTCAGTCTTCTCAGTATCGGTAGCCCTCATAGCCACCAGAATCTTATGCACCTCATCCACAAGCTATGTATGAACTTGTTTTCGAGTATAAATGTTAAATAAATATCCTTGTACCCAAACATAAAATCACTATGAGAAAAATGAGGATTTCTTTTGAAGTGAGGGCACTAGTTGCAATGTCGAAAAGTTGGTACCTTGGTGAGAGACAAAACAGTAGAAGTGTCTATGCATGGTGAGTTTGTGTCAATGGTGTGATCCACATGATTTAGCTTATTCAAACCTGAGAGCGTAAGCATGCACTAAATCAAAGAAAGAGTCAGTATTTATAGCCAAGTGATTGCGAAAGCTTAAAAGAGTATACTTTTGTGAAAGTGTGGTTTTTAGTCATAGTGCTTCGCTTGAGGACAAACAACGAATATAAGTTGAGGGTGTTGATTTACCATGGTTTCAAAGTGCTTTCAATATTTTATCTTAAGAGTTGTGTGTATCTAGAGCCTTTTTGTAGTAGTTTTAACATGTTTGTACGTTTGTTTTGCAGGAAAGATGTCCAGAATAAAAATGCAGAAGACAGTTAGAATATAGTGCAGAAAGACGACCTATGAAGGCCATCGACGGTCCGTAGGTGGTGACTGTAGATTTTAGTTCAGAATTATAGAGAAACTCGGGGAAATGTGACCAAGTGTGGAACTACGGAACTATTGATTTGATCAGAGATAGTTCCAATACCCAAAGTTGGAGAAATTCTAAGGATGGAGCGACGGAGGGCATCGACGGACCGTGTTGTTGGTCGGTCGATTGATTCAGAGAAGGTGCCATCTGAATGAGAGAAAAATATTCTAAGTATGGACTGACAGAGGCAGTCGACGGACCTTCGTTCCATCGACGGTCCGTTAGTAGGGGTCGTCGATCAATGCCGCATTTTTTGACAAACTTGCCTTATTTCAATTCCTTTTAATTTAGGACAATATTTTCTATAAACAGGGTTTAAAACCTTGTTTTTGGGGTTAGACATTGTTAGTATTGTTCTTGTTTTGTTTTGGAGATTGTTTTTTGCAAATTTTGGCAATAATTCAATTTCCGAATTTCTTTTGAAGATTTATCTTGAAATTTCAAGTTTATTTCCTGGGTGTATTGTTATTGCTGAAGTAAGTTCGTGATTTCTTCCTTAAAAATTATGAATTGTGATCTTTCTTGCATGGGTAACTAAATCCACAACTAGGGTTATGGGAACCATGGGTAATTAACAAAGTAAACCTAGCAAATAAGCAATTCTCAAATAGGTTCTTACATGTATTGATTCCTTTGCTTAGAAGTCTTTTTAACGGTGGCCAAGGTTTGAACTTGTTTTGTTTCTATTTGACGGACCAAGGATGTAGTAATAGGGAAAGAATTATCAACATAGATTTAGTGGGATACTATCTAATAGGATAGTATCGATTGGTGCGAAGTAATAACTAAGTCATACATCGATTATGATGTTTAATATGAATTAAAGGTAAGGGTTAGTAGCTTATACACACGTAGCCTATTACGACTGGAATCTAGACCCCAGACGAGACCGGCGTCGTTGACCTCTCAGAGGTCACAGACAAGCCTACTTACGTTATTCAAACTTCACTTAGGTTAGTTTTTTTGCGGAAAATTTGAAACTTTTTGTTCCTTAACATATTTGTTAAACATTCTTAACATTTCATAATAGTTCACCATCAGCCATCTAACATTAAGAGATAAGCAACTGAAAGAAATAGTTCAATAAGTATTAAGTGTATAATTGCCAAAATGGCACCTATACAAAGACTGAATAAAAACAGGAAAGAAACACTAGTGGAACATGCTCCACTAGCTCAACTCTAAAACTAAGCTAGAATGTAAAACAGTAGCATCCTCGAAAGCATGAGGACCTACCAAACTCCGGATGAATGCTGACGTTTGGATAGCTGCAACAATGATCATGTAGCTCTATCGCCCACATGTGCCTGCACCTAAAATAGTATAGATGTATAGGGTTAGTACACAATTGTACTAAGTATGGGTATATGCAAGCACACACCACGGACATGCATGAGAAAGAATAGCTCTTTCCTAACAACATGATTTATGGGGGTCAAGTCAGTGGACTTGCCAAATTGAGATTGGGAAACTTAGTGAACTTTCCAAATTGGATTAGGAAAGTCATGCCATGAGAGTAACATGCATCATCATAAATATCATATTGCACACAGTACGTAACATCTTCATATAGCACATATCATAACACATAACATATAACACATAGCTTCTTTCATATTATTCATTCATATGCCATGAGACCTTGGAATCATGGACTTGACATTAAGACTTTCCAAAATGAGGGCTCAACATATGGGACCTCAACTAGGGAGTCTTTATTAGCAAACACAGAGTCTGCTTCATTCATTCATACGTACTTCATTTTATTTCGTTCATATACCAGTGTGAACACCAGCTATACCTAGGGTATAGTTTAAGACTTTCATCGGGTTTGCTGTGCAATGATCAAGAATAACGTAATGTCATTACCTGAGTCTAGCTCACCTCTTGATTATCCTATCCTAACACCTTTGGTATCATTCATTTCATTATGTGCTTTATTTGGGGCTGGCTTCGTTCATTCATTGGGAACTTTAACTTTAACCGACATAGATCATGTGAGCATCATGAAGTCCAGTGTCTCCCCCACACTAAAAAGAGGTGGAATCACTGGCCAAAGTGACCCAATAACATGCTAGCGTACATGGGAATTTAACCCCACCATATCCCTATATTGGCAATATAGGTTCGAAGACTAGGAGATGTATGGAGACCCATACCCGTCAAGCCGGACAGTCTCATCTCATGAGAGTTACGTGAACCTTCGCCCTTCTCGAAAGAAGGCATCACCTCTCATAGCTAGCCTATTGGTGCTCAGTATAAAGTTCCATTTCATTCAACTCATACGTCATGGAAGTTGGCTTCTAGTATGAGGACATCATAGCTCATTAGATGATTTCTCATCTCATCATTAGTATTAAGTGTGTTAATCTCAATACTTTCATTAGAGTGTTCATAGAGACTGGTCTCTTCATTATCTTACACTCTCATTGGTGAGTACGTATTGGTAACATTTACTTAAGCTCCTTTGAGATTGCTCTCATCATTTACATTAGCCTCATATCATGTTGTCACCACATTCTTCATCGTTAGCACCTTTGTTTTTCATAGTTACTCACCTCTTATTACGTGAATGTTCATTTCATCATTTCATAGTTCATCTCATCATATGCCAATGCACTTGGCCACTTAGTGTATCTTACACTCATACTTAATCCTTCCAGGGTTCATCATTTCATTACATATATCTTAGGTTCACTTACTTTTGAGCATATGTTAGACTAATGTGTCTATACATACAAGCCATGGGGCTTCATTCATAGTTCGTTAAGTGATTCTTATTTTCCTAAGATTATGCAGTACAAGACTTATGTATCTTGTATATATGCCAATATCTTGATTTTGATCTAAGTATATGGCATTATTCTTGGATATTTTATTCACGTATGACTTATGTATCAATACGGAAGTTTGGGCAAGGGAACACAAATCTTGAATCACTTGGATATCATTTATATTTTTCATAGATTTTATTTCTAATATTCATAACATTAGAACTCTAAATTAAATCTCAACATTAACATCTAAGGATTAATTTTCTATTTAATTTTACTCTTAAGTTGGCCGAAGGGTTGTGGGTTCGAACCCCCACAACCCCTTTTTAATTTTCGTTAGTCCCTAATTGCCCATTCTCGCCTAAACCAAGAGGTTGTGGGTTCAAACCCCCACAGCCTCTTTGATTTTTCCTTAAATTTTTGCTGGGATAGGGAGGTTGTGGGTTCAAGCCCCCACAGCCCCCCTTATTTTTGTTTTAATTTCGCTAGAGCATTGGGAGGTTGTGGGTTCAAACCCCCACAGCCTCCTATCTTATTTTAATTAATTCTTCCTTAACTAGGCGCCTTGACAGTGAGGTTGTGGGATCGAACCCCCACAGCCTCACTTTGTTTTCTTAATAATTTTCCTTCTCCTTTTTCCAGCCTTGAGGTCGTGGGTTCCATTCCCACGCCTCACGTTTTCTTTTTTCTTATTTTCTCCTCTTTCGCGCGTACCTGGAGGTTGTGGGTTCGAATCCCACGCCTCTCATTTATTTGTTTAATTATATTTTTCTCCTCTTTCTCCCCACAGTTCGCGAGTTCGATTCCCCCCAACCCCATTTTCTTTTTCTTTATGGTGAATTCCAGTAGCTAGGTTCGAATCCCCTTAGCCCCGTTTCCCTTTTCTCTTTTTCGCGAAATCAGTAGCTAAGGGGTTCAATTCCCCTTAGCTCCTTCACGTTATTTTTTTCTTTTTTTTTTCAGCCTTCTCAACAGGTGAGGTCTTGGGTTCAATTCCCATTGACCTCACTTATTTAATTTTCGCTTTTAAAACCCAGCTTTTAACCTTATTGGAGAGTACACAAATCTGGAAAATTTTTGTCATTCTTCAACTCATTTTTAGTCACATCTTTCAGAAGTTTATTTGGCTAAAAGATTGTTATTCAACCAAACATATTTCATTATAATGAACATCACATTGTATACACATAAAATACACAAGAAATACATGACTTATACGACCCCAAAACAGTGACCAAGACGCTGCCCACGTGCGCACACACACACCAACTTTTCCGATCACACTTTGATGGTCATCATCGTGATTTCCCGCACATAAACATATTCACATTTAATGTACACACATCATACATGCCTAAATCTACCAGCACAACATACCCATCCTACGAATTCGTTTGGAGCTAGTGACAAGGACATGCAAAAGGGGAACAACCTTAGTTTCGTAATGGATACTTTGAATCGTAAGGGGCCTCTTGGGAAAGGGACAAAGAGAGAAGAAACCCAAACATTTTGACGTTGTTCAAGTGTGAAGCTGCTGCCCAGAAGTTCCTCCAAACGACGCCCAATTCTCCTCAACGTACACACCACTCGACGAACAACCTCCCTTTGCCTTGACGTTTTTGACTACCTTACTTTTCTTAAAACTTTTTGTGTGTTTTTCAAGTGTGAAGAACAATGGTTGTTAAACTGTTCTTGAGTTTTCTTGTTAGTCAGAGCGTGAGGGAATGAGAATTGAGAGACGTGAAAGAGAGTTGAGAAATGTGAGGGAGAGAGTTATTAGGATTAGGAGACTAAATTCAAGACTTAGTCAAAATAGGATTTAATTAAATTAATACAAAAATCTGATTATTTTTTTTCAACTAATACATGAAAGGACCATTTTACTCTTAATGAATCAGATTTTAATTGATGATTAAATCATCAATTCATTGCTTCTAGTAGGGCTCGAACCCGAGTGGCACCCTATTTGCAAAAATGGGTCACTTCGGGTCGCCCCAACCCGAAATGATCTTTTAATTAAATTAATTAATTAATTTATTAATTCTTCAGGGTAATTACAATATTATCCTTGGCCAGGAAAAGACCATTTTACCCCTGGACCCTCAAAACTTAAAATTTCTTCTTTTAAGTCCGGTAAAGTCTCCTTCGATTAAATCTTTGTTTTCGAGAGCCTCACATGGTTGGTTTCAACCTTTCCAAGATCAACTAACTCTCCAAGTTAGTTGACTTGGTCGTAGTAAGGGTTCTGAGGTCTGGTTCTACGCGTATCAATCCGTGTGAACCTTGGTTTAATCGCAAGCATTCTTGACAGCCTAAGTCTTTATCCCATTCATTTTTAGGGTTGTTACATTATCCCCCCCTTAGGAACATTCATCCCCGAATGACACTACCACTTCACATCGTAATGCCAGTCAGATCATAACAAAATCACTATGCACAGTCAAGCAATAGCAACAAAATATGGAGAGATAAGGAAACATAGACTTAAGAGTAGGAAGTCTAACCTCAAGAGCTGAATAGATAAGGGTAGCGGGATCTCATGTCGGCCTCAGCCTCCCACGTAGCACCCTCAACAAGATGATTTCTCTACAATACCTCCACTGTGGCAATCTCCTTGTTTCTCAGCCGCTTGACCTGCCTATCTAAGATCTCAACAGCTACCTACTCATAAGACAAGTCTTCACCAACCCCCAAACCTTCAACAGGTAGAATCGATGCTGGATCACCTAGGCACTTCTTCAACATAGAGACATGATAAAAGCTCATTTTTTACTTTCATTCACTTGTTAACTTAGAAGTGTTTAAGAAACTTGTTTCACATAAAAAAACTTTAATTACCTATTTTCGGAAAAAACTTGGCTAAATAGACATAATTGTATATTGAAGTTAAATCTAAACCATTTTTCTCGTGAGATCGACCCCAACCTACTACTTGGGTTCTTTACTTGATTACGACCGCTTATACTTAGTGTAGGTAAGGGTATGGGACTTTATCTATACATTGCACAAGTGAGTTCTTTGAGGAGTTCTTGTGAGAGTCTTTTATGTATGATGACTTATTAATGATGTGAAGGTTGGTTTCACCTATTAGGATGTTGATTATGTATATCACTACATTTATAACTTCTGGATGGCTTTACTTAGTATATACGGGGGTATGGGACTTCATATGTGCATTGCACAAGTGAACTTGAAAGGGGGTCATGGAAGGTGTCTTTGTGATGTGATGTTAATTGAATTCGTGGTTCCATTCCATTATGATGACTTCTAAATTGATGTATTCTCTCTTGAGTTATTACTATGATTGAACTTCCTTACAATTCAAGTAATATTTGTATGATTATATCCTTTTTGGTGACTATTGATTATATTGATGTCTAAAGGTAAAGTGCATGACTAAGGTAGTTTCAAAGGAGTGCTTAGTAGGGTTGGTATTAAGGGATGCCAACCACATATTGCACAAGTATTCCCTTGGGGTTACGAAGGTAATGTCTTTACTATTAAATGATTATGAATGTGATATTGGCTTATGTTGCACATTATAAATGCATGATAGTTACCATATATTGAGTAAGTGTCTCATAAGGGTTGTTCATGTAATGTCTATTTAACGAGGAGATAATCTTGGTATTTGTCTCATAAGGGTTGTTGATGTAATATCTATTTAATGAGGAGATAATCTTGGTATTTGTCTTGTATTATTTTATGATTGGAGGCTATGTATTGTTGAGATTGGGATGTGTGTTACCTTGATTTTGGAGACATGATTGTTCTTGTAGTGATATCTCTTATTTATAATGAAATGTATGTGAGTTGTCTTTTTGGTTTCATTTTCCAACTATTCCCAAGATGATGTTGAAAATAGCATAGGGCATGATTTCAAATGAAATGTCCCTTTTAAAGCATATTTTACATGTATTTGCACATGGCTTGCACACTTAGTGTGTTTTCATGCTAACCCCTTCTTTTCTACATTTTCTACCAAAGTGTAGGTTTGGAGAAGTGATGCTCTATACTTGGAAGATAGGTTTTTAAGGAGCTAAGAGATGAAGACTTAGGGAGTCCTCATAGTTCGAGGACAAACCCACCTTGTCCACTTATGTCTTTACTTTATGTCTTTAGACTTTTGTAAGGGTTTTGTCCCTAAGTTGTATTAAAGATATTTAAGTCTAATGTAATTCTATGTTATAGATGGTTTGAGATCATAGATACTCCTTCAAGATAAGAGACTAAATTTTAAAGAAAGGTTTATGCCATGAAAAATATGCTAAGAGCTTGTATGAGACCATTCAGGGTCAAGTACGTCGTGTTACAACAAGGGGGTGCTCTCTGGTCTTGACAAACTTTGTATCAGAGCATAAGATTTTGGGAATGGTCTTAGGATGTCTCAAACCATGTCTAGTAGAGTCTTGTTCATCAGTGTGAGACGTGACACATTAATGAGTGAGAGGCTATAGGACGTTAGAGAACTTCACCTCTTCATTCTCTAAGTCGTGCCATAGATCTATGAGTTCTCTCTTATCCCTTATCTGATCATCTTTAGGTTGTGTCCATTTGACGGGACTTTGCTACAAGGAGCGAGGGAGAAAGGTTGGTTGTGATGCCAATTATGGCTATGTGACTTATGAGATTTGAGGTAATAGATTGTGATATTGTATTTAGTATCAACAATGCTTCATAGTTTCCTTTGTTTTGGTTAAAAGAACTTGTGTAGGCTTACTCCTAAGGGGGGTTGGATATAGTGTGCCTACAAAACAAGGTGATTGTGAAGTTATATTTACTTGATGATCGAACTCGTATAGTCAAATTGTTAGTTCCCAACTGAACTTATTCGAGAGTGAAAATGGGGAAAAATCATATTTCATAAGTTTAGATTGTGTTGTGTTTTAAAGTTGACGTTGAGGTTGCATGTACCACCTATTTTAGGTGAGGAAAAAGAGTATAGGTGTTGACCAACTTCAAAAGAGTTAGTTGTCTTTTAAGATTGATCTTAAGAATGATTATTTGAGGAATAGTGGTGCTTGAGTGATGCCTAGAGATGTTGAATAATTAAACTCATTTAAAGGAGGGTAGGAGTGAAATCCTCAATGGTTTAGAATCATAGTAAGTAGTGCAAATATTTAGTTATGACTTTCTACGACCCTTAGAATTTAAGGGAAAGATGTTGTGAAGATTTTATTTAGTCTTACCCCAAGTGACGGATAATGTGCTTATACGGTAAGGTCATGGAGTGTCCTTGATGTACATGAATTAGGCTTGCTTGAAATTCTCCATCTATAGACTCACTTTGGGTGATGTATATGAAAAGTTGAGTGTTTTAGATGTTCATATTTAGATTTACTTGAAATCCTTATCTTATGTGGTAGACTCAGATGAGACCTTGAGTGATATCCTAGTAAAGGTCTTAGAAAGGGATACTACTAGGGTTGACTTGAAAGACTTATTGGATGGAGGTACCAGTATGTTTGTAATTTCATGTGAGAATAAGTGTTATGTTGTATTCCAGTATTACCTTATCTAGTATGATTCCCTATGAGACTATGAGGCTTAGAGTTCTCCGGGTGAATTAACAGAACTTTTCCCGTATTTTGCCCCGATTAATGGTTTGATGTTAGTAAAAAGGGTTTATGGAAGATGTCCCTTTTCCTTGTTCCCTAGAAATGCTTTTTTTAATTTGGTGGAATTTGGCATCTTAGACCTTGATATGACTCTTAGTATGGATGGGTTGCATACATGGTGTGTTTTTATTGATTATAGGGACCAGATAGTTAGAAAATATGGGACTCTTGAGTGTGTATTAGTTATCACCTTTTGAGTAAGATGGAAATTGAGTACAATTTCTTTCTATTTCTACTTTGGTACTTATTGTGTCATATGAGGATGGTATTGCTAGATGTTGAGGACCCTAGACTTTTTCAAAGATGGCAAAAAAATGTGAGTTTGGTTGTGTCCTTAGGAGTACTTGAAAGAAGTTTTCTTGAGGGTTGTGGTGAGGGCTTCCTCCTAAGGAGGGATGTTGTGCTTAGAAGGCATGACTTGTTGAAATCCCGACATCGTCATTTCTTCCTTCCATTCCCATTCTAGCTCAAGACCAAGAGTTCCTAGTTGCCCTTATGTTATGTTAGGTTTCATGTGTGATTTATATGATCTCAAGATTTCCTTATGATATGCATGTTCTTGAGAATTCATGTCTTGAGATAAAAATGAGTTTTCATGTCTCATGTCCCTCATGTTGATAGGCAATTAGAATAAGAATCATGTGTGACTAATGAGGTGAATGGTTTAAATGTACTTTTAAGAAGTAATTGCATAGTTGACTTAAGATGGTATGACAAGCATGATTTGAGTTGGAGAAGGAAAATTCCTCCAATGAAGTCAAATATGTCTAAGTTGCATGCATATTGAGTTTGTGGAGGTAGTCTCTATTTTCTCATGTTATGAGAGGTGTGTTTTAAATGGAGATTCTCTCCTAAGTTGTGAATTGTGTGTGATATGTCATACTTGACTTCATGATATGAATTAATGAATAAGTGTGAATGTGTTCTTAGGAAGGGGCATGTCACCTCCTTATGAGGGGTTGAACTTGCCAAGAGAGTGGAGGAGGTAGTTCCTCCCATGTTCACATGAATTAATGAGGTTTGTGCATTTCCAAAAAAAAAAAAAGGAAACTTGTTTTTTTAATAAAGATGAGTTTGCGGAGTTTTTTCCCTCATGTTGTAGTGCATTGGCTATACGTGATCTATATTACTTCAAGAAAAAAAGATATGAGCATATCTTTGAGGAGTTGAGAATTTCCTCCTTGAAAGAGTGCTATTGAACATGGAGACTTGGATATGAGCTTTGTGATGGCACATGAGTATGTTATGACTAGGATAAGGTAGTTCCTCCTTGAAAATAACTAAACATGATAATATCATGCATATATATTTATAGATGTAGTTCCTACTTCACTGTATTTGCATTCACTATGTTGAACTTGAGTTTAAGTTCCTCATTTTGAAATGATGTTCAGTGTGTGGTGTATCTTTGTGTTGTACATCCCTTTGATGATTACAATCTTTTTGGGCTGCTAGTTTGAATTTTTGATTTCTTAAGATTTTTCAAGTGTCATTCGGGGATGAATGTTCCCAAGGAGGGGATATTGTAACAACCCATACGAACTAGTAAGACCTAGCGAAGGCTTAATTAAATCTAGTAGGTTGAACTAAAGTCTCACATGTTAATTTATAGTTGGAAACTTTTTTAAATGATTAAAAATGGATATTGAAGTTAGTTTGGTGATTTTAGAGGTCAAACGTCATGAAACGACCATAATGTCCGGAAATTAGTCATTTGAACTAGTGAGTTGTAAGGGTCTTGTTGTTGAAGTTTGGTATCTTATTTGAGGGTAAAAGCTTGTATAAGCGACTCTCACACTTATATGGAAATGTTTAGGGTCCAAACGTCCTGGTACGATCCCCCAAGGACCACCAAAGAGGTTCTTGAGGAGGACCAAACCTTGGAGCCAAAAGCTGTTAAAAACAGCTTCACCTACGAGACCAAACTACGGCCAGTAGACTAGTCTACAGACCATAGGTCTAGTTCGTAGGTAGAGACTTAGTCTAGGGGAGTTTATCTCTACAAAAGGGAGCCTCTTAACCAAACTACGACCATGTAGTACGGTCAGTAACTCCACCTACAGTCCGTAGGTGGAGGGGCGTAGGTGCTGCCAATTTCCATCCTTTTAGTTCTAAGGTTATGATTGGGAGTCAACTTGGTTATTTAATTAAGTAATCATGGGTTTTTGTAGTTATTTGATTAATCACCTTTATAGGGGTACTCAATTTGCTTCTCATTTTTGGAAAGCATTCCAATGTGGGTTTGTTACCAAGGTTAAACTTAGTACCGCATTTCACCCACAAACGGATGGTTTGGCGAAATAAACCATCCAAACCTAAGAAGATATGTTGAGGGCATGTGTCGACTTCAAGGGTAATTGGGATGATCATCTACCATTGATTGAATTTTCCAACAATAGCAGTTATTACTCAAGTATTTCCATGGCACCATTTGAGGCTCTCTATGGGAGGAGATGTAGATCTCCGACTGGGTGGTTTGAGGTAGGTGAGTTTTCTCTAATATGTCCCGAAGCAATTTATATAGCTGTGGAGAAAATTTTACTCATAAAGGATAGATTGAAGACGGCCCAAAGTCGGCAAAAATCTTATGCCGACAATAAAAATAGGGACCTTGAGTTTATGTCAGGTGACTTGGTCTATTTGAAGATATCACCCATGAAAGGGGTGATGAGGTTTGGGAAAAAGGGAAAACTTAGTCCCCAGTATGTGGGGCCATATGAGATTTTAAAACGCATCGGAAGTATTGCCTATGAGTTGAGATACCTAATGAGTTGGCTGTGGTTCATCCGATATTCCATGTATCAATGCTCAAAAAGTGCATAGGCAATTTAGTGTCTATCCTTCCTCTTGAGGGTTTAGAAGTTGATGCTAACCTTTCCTATGAAGAGGTCCCGGTTGATATTTTAGACCGGCAAGTGAAGAAGTTGAGGAATAAGGAAGTAGCTTCCGTAAAGGTTCTTTGGAAGAATCATCTTGTGGAAACTGCTACTTGTGAGGCCGAGGCCGATATGATGTCCCGATATCCTCATCTTTTCCTTCCTCTTATAGTCAAGGTTGAGGTTAGTAATCCCTCCTAGTTTTAGTTTATGAAGGGTAACAAGTCTATTTGAACTTCCATGATTTCCCTTAATTATGCATGTTCTTGTGAGAATTCATGTTTCATATGTGTTTTGAGTAATATATTCTTCATATTTGATGGCACTTGATTATATGGTTGGGATAGTTGATTTCATGTGATATTTCTTGTTATGAAATTGCTCAAGTATGAAGTGATGAGATGATATATTGTATCCTTGTTGAATATGTTGAGCTATATGAGAAAGAGAAGGAAATTCCTCCTTGTATAATGTGAAATGATTAAATGTGTGCATAATTGGTAGTTTATATAATTTCTACCTCATAATGATGCATTGTTGTGTTTGAGAATGGAGTTAATGTTTCCTCCTTTGTTATTGAATTATCATTTTATACCATGTGTTGGTTGGGCTGCTAGTCTTGAGCAGTAAATTCCAAAAGATGTTTAAAGTGTCATTCGAGGACGAATGTTCCCCAAGGGGGGATATTGCTACACCTCAGAAATCCAATGACCTAAGCTAGAGCTTTAAATCAAGTTTAATAACTTAAAAAAGGTTAAAATTATGTTTTAAGACCTAACCTAACCTAAATAACTTGATTTGGAAGTATTAGTGCATAGGCGTCAACGAACGACCTTGATGTCTGGAAGCTAGTGAAAATGATCTAGTGTGTCTTTAGGTCTTGTAAGGGGTTTGAAGAGACGTATGAGGGCTAAACCTTGTAAAAATACTTGTAATACATGTTACTACATGTTTAGGTCAAAACATCCGGGCACCACTCCCCAAGGACCACCCTAAGGGTCCTTGAGGAGGACCCAAACAATTGACCCAAAAGCTGTCAAAAAATAGCAAGGAACCACTAGTTCAATTGACGGCTCGTCAATGGACTCATGCCCCATAAATGGTGGTCGTGAGTCCACACTTATAATCATCCCCACCTTGTCCAAAAATGCAACCTCAGTCCCAATCCTCGATTGAACAGTACGGTCCGTGGATTGGTTGACGCCCCGTCAACGGGGTCTCGTAATTGGCACCAATCTCACTGCCTCCACACGGCTTAAGTGGGGCTAGTTGAGTAATTTTCTAATTAATTAATTAACACTTGTAAACGGTTATAATTAGTTAGCTTAGGTACATTAAAGTATTTTAAGTCATAAAACAAGTGCTACACCTTATAACTCCAAAAGCTCCCACTTCTCTCTAGATTCTCTCTCTAAACAAGGACTCCATCGAAGAAGAAGGTCAAAAATTTAAGTAGGGTTCAAGATCAATACTTTTCTCCATTAATCCTTAAGTATTTTCAAGGTATGCGAACTCTTCACTCTTGGGACTCCTTTCCCCAAGAGGTTCCTTTATATTGATTTTTAATGTTCCTCCAACTTTCTAGAAATTACGCAAATTCGTGAGTTACCTTTAAACTTGACTTATTTGATCTAGATTTGATTAATAATGATGTATTATGATTTTTTATGAATTATTTTATGTATTATCTTAGGCTTTTGATCGAATTCCTAAAAGACCCATGAATGTCCCTCTTCTCCTAACCCTAACTCTTGAATTATGTTGATTAATGCATAGAGGTGATGAAATTGAGTATGTTCTTGTATAATTGACTATTGTAGGATGATGATAATTGATTTGATGAATAAATATCATGTATTTGGGATGAAGTCTCGAAAGGGTTTCTTGGAGGCCATTGTTAAGATCTTCAAGGTCATGAACATTCTATTGTAGTATTGTTAGTTATCTTTTGTAATGTTGAATAATTGAAATATGAATGATGAAGTTATGAATGTATGATAATGCTATGAATATAATGGTTGTGAGATGATTATAGGTGTGCTAATGTGAGGGATTAAAGGTAATTACCATGTACATCTTATGACTATCATGAAGTAATGTTCTCACATGATATTGGGTTGTGATGAAAGGGCTTTCTCATCTTGAAACCTATGAGCTATGAACGTGATATATGAGGGGTTGAACTCCTAAGACCTATGTTATGAATTAATGTTAATGAGGACTTTAAGAAAACTTCAAAAAGGGAATTTAGCTTACCAACGAGTGAACTTGACATTGAGAGGTGTTCCTTCACAAAGGAAAGGAGGTTCACACTATGCTCTCTCATAAGGTGGAAACTACAATGCTATTTAGCATAAAGAGGGTTTCTAATAACAACCTTCTAGTTCCTTAACTATGTGCCCCTATAGGAACCTTAGCTAGTAGATCCACCTAGATGTTATACGAATGTTTATGTCTTACCTTGGCAAGTAGGGCACCCTCCTTTCGGTGTGAGGGGATCACACCGGATACCATATAGCTCACATGGTCTATGTCGGTTATGGAAGAGTTTCCCGAATGATAAAATGGATGAATGAAAGTAAGAGGATGAACACTAACTAAGACTACTTAAGAGGTGTTACTTAGTGTAGGTAAGGGTATGGGACTTTACCTATATATTGCACAAGTGGACCTTGAGGGGAATTCTACGGTAGGTTCTTTATGTATATATGTTATGAATGAAATGCATGATGTTGGTCTCATAAGATATGTATGATATTGGTTTCACTTGATATACATGATGTTGGTCTAAATTGGTATGCATGGTATTGACTACACATGATATGATGATATATGAGGTAAAAAACAATGCTTGTGATCTCTTTGTTAGTTTACTTGGTTTCTGTGGGGTTATGGGGTTTCAAATACAGATTGCACTAGTAGACTTGGATTGGGGTTATGAGTAAGTTCTTGGGATGTATTGATGAATTGGAATCTAAATATGAAATGTTGATATTGCTCTATTATGATGTTACTCTTGAACCTGAATATGAATATGTCTTGTTGTTGTTTTGGTATGGGCTTGTATATGATTCTTGGAATGTGCATAAAGATTTTCAAAGTGAACTTAGAATGCTTATAACCAGATTCCCCTTTGTGCTTATTTTCAAATGTTTTACTTGCATATGTTTCCATACTAAGTACATGTGGTTTGTACTAACACATATCTCTTCTTATTTCTACATAAATGTAGGTTCGGGCCATTAAGGTGATTCAAGGCCATATTCTCATTGTTTCCTAAGTTGGTGAGTTCTCAAGTTCGAGGACAAAACCCTATGATTCTAGCTTTAGTTGTTTTGCTTATATTGAAAGACATTGTTCCACTTCTCCTATTTCAAGGACTATGTTGTATTGATTTTATAAAATTTGTTTGATGTAAGGAATAAGTCCCAATTTTCATACTCTTGTGTTTAGATGGCAATGTGAGACAAGTTAGTTCTATTTTTGATATATGAAGTGATGTTGAACTTCAAATGAAAAGTTTTAAACTTTCCGCTTTTATTCTATCTATGATGCAATGATGAATTCTAAGGTCTTTTCTAAAACCGTTTTGAGGTCGACGACGCCGGTTACTTCCAGGGGGTACTCTCGGGTCATAACAAAAGAAGATAATAATTTATTCTAATAGTGATCAAGCATCAAAATAGTAATCACAAGAATATAAGAAGAATAAATATAATAAACAATTATGCCGAATCAAAATCACTAAACAATCATTTTGTAAGTAAATATAATCCAATAACGAGCAGTTTAACTACATAGACATAGAGAAATTATTACTTATCATTCAAAGAAAATATGTAAAATAAATAAAATAGAAGAAAAAATGAAATCCTAAAATAAAAGTTATTTTCTACATTATGTCTTCCTTCCTTAATAATGATTCTTATGGACTATTTATCGATGTAGTAAACCCTCAATAAAATAATTCTACCAAAAAAATTAGGAACTAAAAACCAAAAGGAATTAGAATTCTGCTTGAATTGTGTTCCGCCCGCCGCATTCAATAATGCTTGATGTGTTCCCTTTGTGACACGTGGCAGGACTTCTACGCCGATTCAAATTCATTCTTTCAATGCACTTAATATATATTATATATTATTTAATTTAATTTAATCCATTAAGTTGTGTACTTGATTTCCTTCTTCAACCTTCCATACTAAATTCGTTTTAGCTCCAAATTTCCTTATCTTCACACTAATTTAATTCTAAAAATAAAATATATTATTAAGCACAATCCATAAAATTCATGCTCAAAAAAAATATATATAAATTTTAAATGTGAGGCAAATAATGAGTGTACTTTCGCCTCACGTCAACACCCCACACTTAAATTTTTGTTCATCCTCGAGAAAACATTAAAGCTCACTTCAAAAATCCTTGATACAAACAATTAGTCCATGTGATAAATTTCAAGCCATCAAGTACACTTCTCAATCATTGTGCAAGATATACAAATAAACAACAAACTTCTAACCTCCTGACCTCAAATGAGGACTTTGAACTCATCAAATTTAAGTTTGCTCACCTACTCTCATCTAAGAAAGCGAATAAAATCACATGTTTATCATGAAACGAGGGCCTCACAAGAAGAAATAGTCCATACACTCAAATCAAAAGATTGAATATAAATTAAGGATTTAGCATCAAAGAACAACTCTCACACTAACAAATAAAATTCACACGTATACACAAAAAACCATAGGCTTGCTTATTATGTACATCTCCATTAATTAAGCATACTTGAATAGAATCAAATAAAATTTTAACGAGTCGTAATGTAAGCTAGGGGACGGGGAGAAATACTATATAATAGTGACTTACACTTCCCTAAGCACTTTGCAATTTTAGACTTCATCACCCATTATTTTCTTCTCTTTATTTTCAGCCCTCTCTTGAAAAATTATTTCACAAGTAATACTCATCATCTCAAGAATGCTTCAATCATCATTTTTAATAACAATATTTTTTGTTTGGTTTTTCCCTTTTTTTCATTTTTTTCATGTCGCATTCTTTCAAAGAAGGATTTTTAATCACTTTGTAGTTGTCATTGATCCCCTTTTACACTCAACCATCCCTTTTCTTCAATTTTAACAATTAGAATAAGTCTACACTACAATGCTTAAGAAAGGAAGGTGCAAAACTAGGGATTCAACAAAAAATTCAAGGGAAAATATGGTTACTAACAAAAAGCTTCAGGCCCAAAGGGGCTACTAGTGATATGAATCTGAAAAGGCTAAAATTTACAAGACAAATCAAAGAAATCCTATTATCATCTCCTAAACTAGCAACACTTTTTTATTTCATTTCAATGACATGCAGGGCAAAACTTAGACTAAGATGCAAAACATATAATATACAAATTCTAACTACACATGGCACAAGTGTCAAATAAAATTGATCAAATCCACTTCCAAGACACACAAGTTCATAACAAACTGCATAATAAAATAAGTTATATACATAGTCACAAACACTAGCTAGATTTAAAAGACTTTGCAATTTTAATGTCAACCAAACATTCACGAGAAAGTGCTACTCAAAAGTAGCCCCAAATAGCAAGTATCAAACAACTCAAAAGGGTCTTTTCTTTTCTCTCCAAAAAAATAATAAACATGAAATTTACTTCCTAAAATAATGAAAGACACTCAAAGGACTATCCGAGGAAAAGAACCGAAAACAAAAGTCAAGGTACCCATCCTAAAAAGAAAAGACTCAATAAAATAGTAAAAACAAGGAATTCATTCTTCCATTCCACACTCAAAAAGATGTTATGTTCCCAAAGCATCAAATAAAATGTATCATAATAGTAAGTACATAAGTGGTCTATTAGTCTATTACAAAATAGAAAGAACATAAGTGGCATTATGTTGTCCTCAGATCTTGAGGACATACCAAAGTCTTGGAGAATGAAATCCAAACCTTCTTTCCTTCACAATGAGAACTTATTCTTCATACAAAGCCAACTGGGAACCTTCTTTCCAAACTTGCTCGACACACAAAAGAAAAGACGAAAGACGAGAATCAGGCCTGGTCGACTCTTTGTAGGAGCCTTCCTTTATCAAGGGGCGCAGCGGGCTTCCTTTGCTTTACCCTTAAACAGTTAGAGCCTCTTCTCTTATCAGTCCTTTCAGTCAGTTCCTTTTCGGTTAGCTACTTAGGAAAACCTACACTTAGTAGAAAAATAAAATAAATATGGGTTAGTACAATCAATTTGTACTAAGTACGGAAGCCATGTAACTAAAACCACTAAAAACATGCAAAAAGGGACTTTTAGTTAAATCATGCTATTTGAAGTTAAAAGACATAATGCACATTCAAGGAATACATAATTAATCCATATCATAATATAATGAGACATTCATGATCATAAGTAGCTTATACATAGCCATAATTCATATCTTACATATTTGAGTTTAACAAACATCATACCATAAAGACACAAACCATGAACCCCTTTCAAGTTCACTTGTGCAATGTGCATATGAAGTCCCATACCCCCATATATACTAAGTAAGTCCATCAAGAAGAGATAAGTGTAGTCACATACATAATCAACATTGTCATAGTGAAACCAACCTTAAGATCATTTAAAAGTCAGCATACATAAAGGGTTCACACAAGAACTCCTCAATGAACACACTTGTGGAATGTATAGGTAAAGTCCTAAACCATTACCTACTCTAAGTTGTACCCCTCAGGAAGCCCTAGTTAGAGTTCATATTCATATTCATAAGTCATATTTGTACCATAGTTCATATTCTTAAATTATAAGGAAATTAGCGATAATCAACATAGTCCATGTGAGCTATATGTAATCCGGTGTTCTACCCACACACCGAAAAGAGGTGTTTCACTTGCCTAAGGTGAAGCTAGACATACCTAGGCATAATGTGGATCCACTAGCTAAGACATGTGAGAGCGCATAGTAAAGGAACAAGGATATCGCTACTAGAAACCCGGACTTGCTAAACATATAAGGTTTCCATCTCATGAGACAACATATGTATGCTGGGAACCCGGACTTGCTAAACGTAGAAGGAACCCTTATGGGAAGCCGGACTTGATAAACGTAAAAGCTCCATATCGTATTGATGTTCACTCATTGCTAAGCACAATTCCCATTGAAATAATGTTAAGCCTTTAATTATGCATTAGTTCATAAAGAATGTCTTAAGGACTCAAGCATTCATATATCATATGGCTCAAAGGTTCCAAAGATGAGAATAGCCTTACAATTAAAGAACCAAGAACATGTGAGAATGTTCTTTCATACCTTATTCACATAGTGTTTAGGAGAATTTATTTTATTCAACATATCAACACTACCATAATAGTATCCTTATATTCGTATTCATATCATAACATAACATAAATGTTCATATCATAGCATAAAATGATCATAGTTAGGGTTGTAGGGAAGAGGAAGAAGACTCAACACCACAAATTCATAAATCAAGTAAGCACCTCCACCATAAGTGGATCAACAATTCAACATAAGACTAAAGTCAAATTGAATACCTTAATTCATAGCCTTGAGGACATTCTTCAAGATTCAACACTAACTTCATGATATTCATTCATCATATAGGATAACATCATAATACATTATGACCTACATAAAAACATACTAAATTCTCATCCTTTATTCATTAATCAAAGCATACTAGGGTTTAGATTTGAGAAAGAAGGGGTAATCATGGGTCTTGTGGGGAATTGTTCAAAAACCATTAAAATTACTTGAATTCATCCATAAACCTTCATATATAATCATAACTAACCAATTTATATTAGTGGAAACAATATTAGAAAGAGACCCATGAATTTGAGTGAAAACCTAGAAATTGGGGAACTTTGAAATCCAACATTGAGAGGGCATCTTAGGCAAAAGATTCCAAGAGTGAAGAGCTTCCATAACTTAATTGATACTTGCCACTAAATTGCACTAAAAACTTGGAGTTTGATCCCTCACCTTGAATCTTGGTGTTCTTCAATGGAGAAGCTTTGTAGAGAGAAAATATTCGAGGGAATTGGGTTTTGGGAGAAAGTTTAAGTGTTTGTGTTTTTTATGTGAGAATGGGTGGATAATGACATAAAACCAATATATATTTCAACCCTAAAATACCCAAAACACCCCTTACTTAATTGGGCTAAAAAGGAATTGACTAACATAATCCTCACTAATAAAACCCGTCCAGGCACACGAGCCACCCTTCACGAACCGTGAATAGCACCACGAGCGGTGGTGGTGCTCATGAAGGTTGAGTCAGTGGCATCCTCAAGCCTAACAAAAACCTATGAGGCTGAGTAAAGTTTGAGATCCACCCCTTCCCCCATCAAGTGCATCATGGCCCGTTAAGATGCTTGTGGTGACTTAGGCAGTAGCTTCCAAAAATTGCCACATCTCCTTCAAGGCTAAGGGAGTCTCACGCCCCACCTCATGAGCCGTGGAGTGGACCCCGACCCGTGGTCCCGCTCTTGAAGGTTAGGATAGTGTCTAACACTTCGAGTACCTCTCTCTTGGACAAGGAAACTCTATGAATCCTCCCATTGGGTGTAGTCTTGACCACGAGCCATGGTGATGGTCGTGGAGCATTGAGGTAGTAGCTCCATGTTAGGGGCAGCCTTGGCTTGCCCCTTTTGCTTCGCATTCCTCTATTAGGCCTTGACTCGTAAACCTCCACTTAACCCTAAATGGTTGTACTAAAGGTCTGGGAGTCATTTGTCATTTTTAAATCAAATGTTTATGCTCTATTTTAACCTAGAATTTTCTGGAGTGTTACAATATCTCCCCTTAGAAACATTCATTCTCGAATGATACTTTAAACACTTATAGGGGGGATAACAACTCAAGACTAGCATCCCAACAAGCATACCACATAACAATAATGCAATTCCACAGAAGGAACATCAACTCCATTCCCAAAACACAATAATGCATCACAAGGAAGTAAGACTATATCCACAACCCAACATTCAGAAAATTCATCATTTCATATCGTATAAGGAGGAACTACCTTCTCCATTTCAATTAAGCTCAACATAAACACAAAATAGCCAATATGCCATTTTATCAAAACATACTAAACATGTTCAATACAATATATCATGAAGTGAAATACACCATCAAGGTACAAAAGTGCAAACCAACCATGAGGAACATATAATTTATGAAAACTCAAGATACATAAAAATGAATTCTCACAAGAACATGCACACATAAAGGAAATCATGAAAGTCTCAACATTACACATGAATCCTAATTCACTAAACTAAGAGGAACTACTTACCTCAATTTTGACTTGGAGAAGAAGGAATAAGATGAGGATAACGGGACTTCATATCGGCCTCGGTCTCCCAAGTAGCACTTTCCACTTACTAATTCCTCCATAGAATCTTTATGGAAGCTACTTCTTTATTCCTCTTCACTTGTCTCTCAAAAATTTCAATCAGGACCTTTTGATAAGAAAGGTTATAATCAACTCCTAGACCTTCTAACGGAATGATAGATACCGGATCACCTATGCACTTTTTGAGCATTGAGACATGAAACACCGGGTAAACCGGAGCCAACTTATTAGGCAAGTTCAACTCATAAGCAACATTTCTAACACATTTCAAAATCTCATAAGGTCCCACATACCGAGTACTAAGCTTCCCCTTTTTTCCAAACCTCATTACCCCATCATGGGTGAAATCTTCAAGTAGAAGAAATCACCTAGCTCAAATTCAAGATCCCCCTTTCTATTGTCGGCATAGGAATTTTGCCGACTTTGGGCCCTCTTCAACCTATCTCTAATAAGTCAAACTTTTTCAATGGACTAATAAAATACTTCGGGATTAATCATAGCAAATTCACCTACTTCAAACCACCCAAGCGAAGACCTACACATTCTCCCATAAAGTGCTTCAAATAGAGCCATAGCAATACTAGTGTGGTAACTATTATTGTAGGCAAACTCTATCAACAGTAGATGGTCTACTCAATTACCCTTGCAATCAATTACACATGCCCTCAACATGTCCTCTAGGGTTTGGATGGTATTTTCCTCTTGACCATCTGTTTGGGGATGAAATGCGGTGCTAAGCTTCACTTTGGTACCAATCCCATTTTGGAAAGCCTTCCAAAAGTGATAAGTGAAAGGAGTACCCCCTATCCTAAATGATTGACAAGGGAACCCCATGCATACTCACTATCTCCTTAATATATATCTTGGCATAGTCTTCCGCTGAATAAGAAGCCTTGACGGAAATAAAATGGGCTGATTCGGTCATTCTATCTACAATTACCCAATTAGAATCATGTTGTCTTCGGGTGCAAGGAAAACCCACAACAAAGTCCATATTAACATCCTCCCACTTCCAAGTTGGAATACCTATATCTTGAGACAAACCTCCCAAATTTTGATGTTTGTCCTTGACTTGTTGACAATTACGACACTTGGCAACAAAATCCGTTATATCCCTTTTCAAACCATTCCACCAATAGATCTCCCATAGATCACGGTACAGATTGGTGGCTCCCATATGAATAGAATATCACAAACCATGAGGCTCTTCCAAAATTTGTCTTCTTAAGTCATCCACATCCTGAAAACACAACCTATCTTGATCTCTAAATACCACACTCCCTTTTGGGAGAAAGCCTCAACGGATTTCCTAAGCACGGATTCTTTCAACTCCATAAAGATGGGTCAAGGTGTTGCTTAGACTTTAAATCAACAACTAAGGAGGAATTGGAGCTATGTTGGACCATGAAGACACCCTTTGGAGAGTCTATTAGTTGAACTCCCAACCGGGCCAACCTATGCACATCATGGACTAACTCCTCTTTCTCATCTTCTACATGCGCCACACTACCCCTAGACATTCGACTTAAGGCATCCGCAACTACATTGGCTTTGTTGGGGTGGTAAAGGACACTTATATCATAGTCTTTCAAAAGCTCTAACCACTTTTTTTGCTGGAGATTCAAGTATTTATGAGTAAATACATATTGGAGACTCTTGTGATCGGGGAATACGTCTACATAGACCCCATAAAGATAGTGTCTTCATATTTTCAAGGCAAATACGATGGCTACTAGTTCATGATCATGTATCGGATAATTATTTTCATGGACCTTGAGTTGCGTTGAAGCATAAGCTATCACCTTACCATGTTGCATGATAACACAACCCAAACCTACTCGACAAGCATCATAATACACTACAAACCCTTTGTTTCCCTCCAGTAAAGTCCACACCTGAGCGGAGGGAAGCTTATTCTTCAATTCTTGAAAGCCTTTCTCACAATCTTCTGTCCACTAAATTTAGCTTTGTTTTGGGTTAGGGCCATTAAAGGAGAAGCAATAGAGGAAAATCCTTTAACAAATCTCGTATAATAGTCGTCTAAGCCAAAAAGAAACTACTAATATTGGGTTGGAGACAATGGTCTCGGTCAATTCTGTATGGAGACCGTCTTTCTTGGGTCA
This sequence comes from Solanum sitiens, assembly GCA_016801875.1. NCBI lineage: Eukaryota > Viridiplantae > Streptophyta > Magnoliopsida > Solanales > Solanaceae > Solanum > Solanum sitiens. Next base: position 368,153 of record JABWTJ010000611.1, read on the forward strand.
ACCTCTATACCCATTCTTGTCACTATGTGAACTAGGAATGCTACTGATTTCAACCAAAATTTGTATTTACTAAACTTTGCGAACAATTGGTGATCTTTGAGGGTTTGCAATAGAATTCTCAAATGGCTCATCTGATTGTCATCACTTCTAGAATATACCAAGATATCGTCGATAAACATAATGACGAACATGTCTAGATATTTCTAAAAATTCTATTCATAAAGTCCATAAATTTCGTCGGGGCATTAGTTAGGCCAAAGAACATCACAAGGAACTCATAGTGCCCATACCTAGTTCGGAAAGCTATTTTAGGAATGTCAACTTCTCTCACCCTAAGTTGGTTGTAGCCCGAATAAAGGTTGATCTTTGAAAAGTGACTAGCCCCTTGCGATTGGTCAAACAAGTCATCAATTCTTGGAAGTGGATACTTATTCTTTATAGTGACCTTGTTCAATTGGTGATAGTCAATACACATCCTTAGGGACCCATCTTTCTTCTATACAAACAATACTGGAGCACCCCACAGAGATATTCTTGGTTGAATGAAACCCTTGTCTAGAAAATCCTTGAGTTGAACTTTCAATTCCTTCAACTCGGCCAGAGCCATCCGGTAAGGAGGGATAGATATGGGGTTAGTGTCCAGAAAAACATCAATGTCAAATTCTATTTCCAGTTCATGAGGAATTCGTGGCAAATCATTAGGAAAACTTCCAGATATTCCCTCACTACGCGGATCGACTCTAATAGAGGGACCTCGAATTCAACACCCTTCACCCTAACAATGTGATACATGCTGCCCTTTGCAATCATCTTTCTAGTCTTTAGGTATGACACAACTTGACCTCTAGAAATAGTGTTTCCCCCTTTCAACTTTACAATGGACTCAGTTGGAAATTGAAATCTAACTACCCGAGTTCTAAAACCAATGGAACCATAACATGCATGCAACCAATCCATGCCCAAAACTATATCAAAATCAAGCATGTCTAATTCTAACCAAATAAACCAAAGTGACTCCATGAGACAATGAGATAGGACAACTCCTATAGACTCTCTTTGCTACAATCGAGTCAGCAACCGGGGTAGACATCGAAATGGTCATCTACGACATCGAGAAGTACATCAAATTTCATAGCCACTAAAGGAGTTACAAAAGACAAAGTGGCACCGAGGTCTAACTACGTATAAACATCAATTGAAAATACTTGTAACATACCGATAACAACATTTGAAAAACTCTCTTGATCACCTCAGGATTGGAGAGCATAGGATTGATTCTTCTTAGGAGCATCAGAATTAGGGGGATCAATTGTTTGTTCTTGTTTGTTCTGCCTACCTTACACCTTTAACATAGGGCAATCTCTCTTCATATGACCACTCTTTTCGCAACTATAGAAATTACCTATGCCAACTAGGCAGTTGCCTTCATGCTTCATGCAACATTTTTCACAACTAGCTAGTTCAACATCAGAACCACCACATTTTCCTCTTTGTGGCTTAGGGTTAGACAGCCTACCTCTGTTGATCCTTGGAGCATTCGAAGAGCCTTGGTTGGAAAACCTCTTCTTAAACCTTGGCTTGTCTTGAATCTCAAGTTTACCATTGGAGAACCTCCATCATTTGACCATGCCCTATTGGAATCCCAAGTCTTCTTTCTAAGCCTAGTCTCCTCAATTTGTTGAGCATTCACCACTAGACGTGAGATGTCCATGTTTTGATGAAGCATTTTTGCATGACATTCTTCCTCAATGGAATCGGACACACCCATCACAAACCAACTCATTTCATCCCTAGTATTAGACACCAAAGATACAGAATACTTGGACAACGTAGTGAACTTCAAAGAGTATTCTGAACACTCATAGCTCCTTAATGAAGGTTGTTTAATTCTTCAACTTTCGCCTCCCTTTTTTCCTAGGTAAAAACCTATCAAATAACGCCTTCCTAAAAACTTCCAAACTTATGGGACACACTCTTATAGCCCTATTGTCTCTCTATTGAGTGTATCATGATTGAGACACATCCTTTAGTTGATACACAACTAGTTCGGCCTTCTCATTAGAGGTTACACCCATAGCATGCATAATCTTATAGATCTGGGATACGCATTTACCTTAGACCCAAAGAACATTGGAGGGATCATCCTTGTGAAGTCCCTCAATAATGAAGTCATTGTACTTGCATTTGGATTCACATGGGGTTCAAACTCCCGATTCACTTGTGTCGTCATAGCTTGAGTTTGTGTAGTTACAGTTTGAGCTTGAGTAGCCATGACTTGAGTCAAAGTTAGGAAAGCCTCCCGTATATCTCCATCCATCATAACAGGAGGATTGACCGGAAGTTGTTCACCTTGAGGGACATTTGGACGGACTTGATTGTCTTGGGGAGGAACTCCCTCATTAGGAATCTCCTCCTCAACTCACTTCGCGGCTGCCCTTCTAGTAGTCGTTTCCTATGTCCATAAGAAAAGCATTAGAAGAAAATGACTTTATAGAGTTAAGACTGTTTAGCACGACTTTAAGAATAACAAAAGAAGGGAAAGTTCCTAAACATCCCATAGCCTCTAATTCATAAGTGTGGCACGTTTCACACTCATGAACAAGACTATACTAAACGTGGCTCGAGAGACATCAATCCTAGTACTATCCAAATACTTTATGCTCTAATACCAAGTTTGTCACGCTCGAGAGCACCCAATATATGTGACACGGCGTACTCGACTCCAAAGGGATCTTATACAAGCCCTTAGAGTATCATCCTTTCATAAGACATTGAATAATGTGAAATTTAAAAACTTTTCAACAATCAATGTCAAGCTCTTTCATAATAGGAAAACAAAGTGTATAGATGCCTTCTCATCAACCATTAAAGTACAGCATAGAAGTCTCAAATAGGAATTACATAAGTGGTCGATTAGTCTATTACAAAATAGAAAGAACATAAGTGCCATCATGTTGTCATTAGATCTTGAGGACGTACCAAAGTGTTGGAAAATACAATCCAAGCCTTCTTTCTTTCACGATGAGAACCTACTAGACTGAACCTACATTTAGTACAAAAATAAAAGAAATATGGATTAGTACAATTTGATTATAATAAGTATGGAAACCATGCAATTAAAACCACTTAAAACATGCAAAAATGGACTTTTAGTTAAAATCATGCTATTTGAAGTTAAAAGCCATGATGTACATTCAAGAAATACATAATCAATCCATATCATAATATAATAAGACATTCATGATCATAAGTAGCATTATTCATAGCCATAATTCATATCTTACATATTTGAGTTTAACAAACATCATACAATAAAGACATAAACCATGAACCCCTTTCAAGTACACTTGTGCAATGTGCATATGAAGTCCCATACCCCCATATATACTAAGTAAGTTCATCAATAAGACATAAGTGTAGTCACATACATAATCAACATCGTAATAGTGAAACCAACCTTAACATCATTGAAAAGTCAGCATACATAAAGGGTTCACATAAGAACTCCTCAAAGAACCCACTTGTGCAATGTATATATAAAGTCTCATACCCTTACCTACACTAAGTAGTACCCATCAAGAATCCCTAGTTAGAGTTCATATTAATATTCATAAGTCATAATCGTATCTTAGTTCAAATTCTTAAATTAGGGAAATTAGCAATAACCGACATAGACCATGTGAGCTACATGGAATTCAATTTTCTACCCCCACACCGAAAAGAGGTGTTTCACTTGCATAAGGTAAAACTAGACATACCTAGCCATAATGTTGATCCACTAGCTAAGACCTATGAGGGCACATAGTTAAGGATCAAGGAGATTGCTACTAGAAACCCGGACTTGCTAAACACATAAGGTTTCCATCTCATGAGATAACATATGTATGTTGGAAACCCGGACTTTCTAAACTTATAAGGAACCCATAGAGGAAGAGAAACTTGCTAAACGTAAAAGCCTTCATATCATATTCATGTTGACTCGGTGCTAACCACAATTCCCATTGAAATAACATTAAGCCTTTAATTATACATTAGTTCATAAAGAGTGTCTTAAGGACTCAACCATATATATATCATATAGCTCAAAGGTTCCAAAGATGAGAATAGACTTTCAATCAAAGAACCAAGCACATGTGAGAATGTTCTTTCATACCTTATTCACATAGTGTTTAGGCCTTTCATTCAACATACCAACACTACCATAATCATATCCTAATATTCGTACTCATATCATAGCATAACATACATGTTCATATCATAGAATAATATGATCATAGTAAGGTTCTAGGGAATAAGAACAATACTCAACACCACAAATTCATAAAATAAGTAAGTACCTCCACCATAAGTGGATGAACAATTTCACGTAAGATTATAGTCAAATTGAATACCTTTATTCACAGCCTTCAAGGCTTTCTTAAAGGTTCAACCCTAACTTCAAGATATTCATTCATCATATAGGATAACATCATATTACAATATGAATTACATAGAAACATACTAGATTCTCATCCTTTATTCATAAATCAAAGCATACTAGGGTTTAGATTTAAGAAAGATGGGGTGATTATAGGTCATGTGGGGAATTGTTCAAAAAACATAAACATTACTAGAATTCATCCATAAACCTTCATATATAATCATAAATAACCAATTTAGATCAATGGAACAAGTTTAGAAAGAGACCCGTGAATTTGAGTGAAAACCTATAAATTGGGGAACTTTGAAATCCAACTTTGAGAGGGCCTCATAGTAAAAAGATCCCAAGAGTCAAGAGATTCCATACCTTAATTGATCCTTAGCACGAAATTGGGTTGAAAACCTTGGATCTTGAACCCTAACCTTGAAGCTTCGTGTTCTTCAATGAAGAAGTTTTGTAGAGACAAAAATATTTGAGGGAATTGGGTTCTGGAGAAAATTTGAGTGTTTTTGTTTTTAATGGGAGAATGGGTGAATAATGACTTAAAACCAATACATATTTCACCCCTGAAATACCCAAAACACCCATCACTTAATTAGGCTAAAAAGGAATTGACTAACTTAACCCTCACTAATAAAACCCGTCCAGGCTCACGAGCCACCCCTCACGAGCCATGAAGAGCACCATGAGTCGTGGTGGTACTCGTGAAAATTGAGGTAGTGGACTTATCAAGCGTGTCAAAAACCTATGAGGCTAAGTAAAGTTCACGAGCCACCCCCTTCCCCTTCAAGTACACCACGTCCCGTTAAGGTGCCCGTGGTGACTTAGGCAGTAGCTCCCAAAAATTGCCTCATCTCTTTCAAGGCTAAGGGAGTCTCACACCTCACCTCACGAGCCGTGGAGTGGACCACGACCTGTGTTCCCTCACCTGAGGGTGGGGGCAGTGTCTACGACACTTGGATTCCCTCTCTCTTTGTCAAGGAAACTCCACAAAGCCTCCCATTGGTCGTGGTCTTGACCACGAGCTGTGGTGATAGTCGTGGAGCCTTGAAGTTGGAGCTCCAAGTTTGGGTCAGCCTTGGCTTTTGTACTTTGCTTGCCTCTTTTGCTTGGAACTCTTCTATTAGGCCTTGACTCCTAAACCCCCATTTAACTTAAATGATTCAGTAAAGGTTTGGGGAGTCATTTTATCATTTTTAAATCAAACGTTTAGGCTCTAGTTTAACCTAGCATTTTCTGGAGTGTTACGTTTTCATCAATAATCGTATGCACCCCACACTTAAGATCAAACATTCTTCGTCGCTTCAAATTGTTGGGTACTCTGACTTCCCAAATATGCAAAAAGAAGACTACAGGAAAAAGAAATGACACTAATAAATAAGATAACATAAGATTTTATTTTTTTTGAATTTTTTTTCTTTTATGTATTTTTTTATTATTTTTCTAAAAAACATGAATAAATTTAAAGAAAACGTTTATCGAAGAAAAGCAATTAATTTCTAAGTCCCCCATAGAGGCACCAAAAACTTGTTGCTTTCAATTTCACACACAATTTTACGTGGTCGTGCTAGTAATATAGTGACCCTAAAAGAGTCATATATCGAACCCACAGGACTTTTTGATTAATTATTCTTACTAAATTATACTAATTCTAATTATTTATTTTAGGGGAGGATTTCAAAATTGAATATTAATAAACTAAAATAAAAATGAAGATCAAATAACTAAAAAATAATTAACTAAGAAAAAGATAGATGTTTACACAATCAATGAATCTATAGATTTAGGATTATGATTTTAACTAACAATCATGTTTAGCATCAATTTCAAAAACTTATTTGATTATCTTGTTATTGGTTCACGAGGTTGATAACATAGTCATGATCTCTCGACCTCTAACTGTCTACCATAATTGATAGTCTAACTACATCATTGAGCGAAGATAAACTGAACCAACTATGGAGTATTATGTTGTCTTCCCGTATTTGAGTCACGCAAAGTACCTAGGTATATCCTATCCTAGACACAAATTGATTCGAGTGATATGCAAGAAATGATCATTCTCCTTATATTCCACGTTCTATCTCCCTATTCCTCCTCGAGTTCAAAATAAGATAACAAACTTATTCGTATGGTGATCAAGCATCAAAATTGTAATCACAAGAATATATTAACAACTAATATGATAAACAAATCAAGCCAAATTAAAATAACTAAACAATCATATAGTAATTAGATATAATCCTAGAACAAGAAGTTTATCTCCACATAGACGTAGAGCAATTACAATGAATCATTCAAATAAAAAATGTAAAATAAATAAATGAGAAGAAAAGATTAAACCCTATTTTCTACATTGTATTCTCCTCCATTAAATAATAATTCTTATGGGCTATTTATAGATGTAGGAAATCTTGAATAAAATAACTGAATCAAAAATAAATTGGGAATCCAAAACAAAACATAATTGAATTCCATTTTAAAAAATGCTTTGTCTACCACCGCAAATTGGAATTCTTGAGATGCTGCCACGTGGTACAACTCCTACGTGGTGCTGTTCTTTACTATCTCGCCAACTTCTGCACAGATAAATATTAATAAAATATTTACTTTAATCAATTAAGTTGAGTGCTTGATTTTCTTCTTCAACCTTCCATCTTTAATTTGTTTTAGCTCCAAACTTCTTCAACTTTACACCAATTTACTCCTACAAATTAAATACACTATTTAGCACAATCCATATTCATGCTAAAAAGGACAAATATAAATAATAAATGTGAGGCAAATAATGATTAAAAATATGTATTTTGGTCTCACATCAACACCCCACACTTAAAATATTGTTCGTCCTCATGCAAACATCAAAGCTCATCTCAAAAAACCATTGATACAAACACTTAGGCCATATAAAATTTTCAAAACATCAAGTACACTTCTCAATAATTATGCAAGATATACAAATAAATAACAAACCTCTAACCTCTTAATATCAAGGAATGACTTTGAACTCATGAAATTGTTCTCCCAGACTCATCAAAGAAAGCTAATAGAATCACATATCTTTCATGAAACAAGTACTCTCACAAGAATAAATAGTCCATACACTCAATTCAAAAGATTGAATATAGATTAAAAACTTAGCATCAAAGAATAACTCACCCTCAAAAATAAAATTCACATGTATGCCAAAAGAATCAAAGATTTGTCCACTAGGTACATCTCTACTAATTAAGCATCCTTTAATAGAATCAAATAGGACTTTAACGAGTTGTAATGTAGGCTAGGGGACGGGTAGGAAAACTATATAATAGTGACTTACACTTCCTTAAGCACTTGGCATTTTAACACTTGATCACCCATTATATTCTTCACTTTACTTTTGGCCATCTCTTCAAAAATTATTTCACACGTAATTCTCATCATCTCAAGATTGTTTCAATCATTTTTTTTCTCTTTTTTTATATATATGCCTTTTCACTAGCCACCTTCAGTTGAGGTGCGCAATATCCTTGGCAGGACTAGGGCCAATGTTTGAGCATACTTCTGAACTAGTCATCCTCAATTGAGTTGAGGTGCACATTGACCATTACGGACCAAGGAAAAAAACAAGTTGTTCTATATTTTTATTTTCCCCACAACATAGTAGGGCCAATTTTTTTTTTCATCACATTCTTTAAAAGAGGGTTTTTTAAGCATTTTGTAGCTATCATTGATTACTTTTTCACTCAACCATCCTCTTTTCTTCAGAATTAGAAATTAGAATAAGTTAATGCTATAATGCTCAAGGAAGCAAGGTGCAAAAACTAGGAATTCAACAAAATAGTTTATGGTAAAATATGGCTACCAACAAAAGGTTATAGGCTCAAAAGGGCTAACTAGTGATATAATATCTAAAAAGGCTAAAATTTACTAGACAAATCAAAGAAAGTCTATTATCATCTCCTAAACAAAGCAACACTTTTTATTCCGCTTCAATAGCATGCAGGTCAAGTTCTTGACTAAGATGCAAAACATGGAATAAACAAAATCTAACCACCCATGGCAAAAGTATCAATCAAGATGGAAAACTTCTACTTCTAAGAGAGTCAAGATCATAAAAACTACAAAATAAAATAAGCTATATACAAAGTCACAAATATGAACGTAGATGTCAAAGAGTTCGCAATTTCACTACCAATCAAGCATTCACAAGATAGTACTACTCAAAATTAGGCTCAAAATAGCAAGTATCACACAACTCAAAAGGGTCTTTTCTTTTCTCTCAAAAAAATAAAAAATAAATAAAATAAAATTAATTCCTAAAAAAATAAAAGACACTCGGTTCAAAGGGACTATCCTCAAGAAAGGAATAGAAAACAAAAGCCAAGAAACTCATCCTAAAAAATAAAAACACTCAATAAAACAGTAAAAACTAGGAATCATTCCTCCACCACACACTTAAAAAAGATGATATGTCCCTAAAGCATCACGTAAAATTTAAAACAAGAGTTAGGAAACGTCTTTGAGGCCTCTAGGCCTAGCTAGTAGCATGTTTTCTCTTTTTTTCATCAAATGTCGTACGCACCCCACACCTAAGCTCAAACATGCTCCTTTGCTTCAAATTCTTGGGTACTCAGACTTCCCCTAATCTGCAAAAATAAGATCAAAAGAAAAAAAGGGACACTAATAAATTAAGATAACATAAGAAACTATTTTTTTATTTTTAGTTTTTTAATTTTTTTTAATTTTTTAATAAAAAGAACTTAAGTAAATAAAAATAAAAGTTCAAAATAGAAAACCAAATTATTTCTAAGTCCCTGACAGCGGCGCCGAAACTTGTTGCTTCCAATTGCACACGCAAGTGTACGTGGTAAAGTAATATAGTGGCCCAAAAAGAGTTGGATTATCGAACCCAAAGGACTTGTCAATTAATTATTCTTACTAAATTATATTAATTCTAATTTTTATTAAAGCGAGGATTTCAAAGATGAATATATATGAACTAAACTAAATATAAAGATAAAATAACTAAAAGCAATTAACTACGAAAAGATAGATTTTTCACACAATCAATGAATGAAGCGATCTAGAAAAATGATTTAACTAACGATCATGTTTAGCATCAATTTCATCAACTTATTTGCTTATATAGTTGTTAATTCACATGGTTGATAATATAGTCATGATATCCTGACCTCTAACCGTCTACCACAATTGACAGCCTAACTACATCATTGAGTGGGGATAAACTAAAACCACTATGGAGTATTTAGTTGTCTTCCCATATTTGAGTCAAGAAAGGCACCTAGGTATATCGCTATTATAACACTCCGGAAGTTCCATAACTTATTATAGAGCCTCACTTGATGAAATAAGTCTTAAAATAGTTTTTTCAAGCTTAAACAAAGGTAATAAACTTAATTAGGAAAAGTTAGAATCAAAACATCAAGAGACAACCACAACATCCGGAGACTAGTGAAAATGAGCTAGTGTGACTTGGTGTGTTTCAAGGGGCTTAAAGAATCAGAAAAAGGTCAAATTTAGTGAAGCGGTTTATAATACATGTTAGAACGTGTTTAGGGTCAAAACGTCCGAGTACGACTCCCCAAGAATCATTCAATGAAGCAAACGATGAGCCATCGACGGGGCAACGGCCCGTTGATGGTGCTCATGGGTTCATACTTAGAAATGTCACAAAAAGGCTCCAAGAACCATTCTATGATCCAAACCACAGATGACCAGGACGGTCCGTGGTTTGGACTACGGTCCGTCGACGTGGAGTCGTGGTTTGGCCCTCCACTTCACTGTCCATTTTTAGTTTAAGTTAGGGTGATTAGTTAATTAGTTAGATGATTAATTAAAGGTTAATGTCGGTTAGAATGAGTTATTTTAGGACTGTTAAAGGATTATAACTCATTAAACTAACCTAACACCTCATAATTTCCCCAAACCCAAATCACTCCCACTTCTCTCTACTTTCTCTTTATTCCAAAGACCCCCATTGAAGACCAAGGTTCAAGCTTCATCAAGATTAAAGTTTTCTTCCATAATTCATTAAGGATCGTTAAGGTATGGAAACTATTCACTCTTGGGATCCTTTTCCCCATGAGGCTCTTCAAAATTGGTTTCCAAAGATGTCTAAAATTATGATTTTCGTCCAATTTCATGGGTTTATCTTTCAAATTGGTTTAATGTTGTACTGCTTTGGTTTATATTGATATATTATGATTTTTTTCATGGTGGATTGTTGTAGTTTCTTAGTCTTTGACCTAGTTTCTATAAAAGATCCATGAATGATCCTTTTCCCTAACCCTAACTAAGAATTAGGTTGATAGATGATTAGGGATGTTGGAATTGAATCTGTTATTGCTTAATTTACTATTATATGATGATGGCGATTGGATTTTTGGATGAATGTGGTGAGATTGAGGGTAAGATCTTGAAAGATATTCTTGGAAGCCATTGGCAAGACTTTTGAGATTATGATTTCTCTACTTCAATTTTGTTGGTCTATTCTTGATGATGATGTTCAATTGAAGTATGACTATGTGAATAGAATAGGAAGATGATTATATGATGAATAATATGGAATGTTATGAATATGTTGAATGTGATATCGTAAGGGTATGATCATGCAAGGTTGAAGGTGATTCTCTTGTGTACCTTATTATTGTGACTATGATGTGTTCATCTCACTAATGTTGGTTTGTGATGAAAGGAAGTTTTCATTCTAAACCTAAATATATATGATCATGATTATACAAGGGGTTAGTATCATATGACCTATACTAAGAATTGATGATTAATAATGGCTTAAAGACATTTTAAAAGAGGACTTTAGCTTAGCACCGAGCAAACTAGATATGAGAGGTGTCCCTTCCCAATGAGGGGAGGTAGGTTCACAATGGTTCTCATGAGATGGAGACTACCATGCAAATGTGCATACATGAGTTTCTAGAAAATCTCTTAGTTCCTTAACTATGTGACCCCATAGGAAACCTAGCTAGTGGATCCACCTAGAATGCTATATTCATGTTATGGTTCTACCTTGGCAAGAAGACCACCTTCTTTCGGTGTAGGGTTTCATGACACCAGATTCCTTGTTTAGCTCACATGGTATATTGTCGGTTAAGGCGAATGTTCCTGAAAGTAAAATGAATGAATGAAGTAATAATATGAACTCTAACTAGGGTGACTTAAGGGGTTCTACTTAGTGTAGGTAAGGGTATGGGACTTTACCTATGCATTGCACAAGTTGACCTTGAGGGGAGTCATAGGAGGATGTTCTTATGCACTTTTGTTATGAATGAAATGCATATATGTTGGTTTTATATAATGCTTCTCTTATATGATGTTGATTTCATTTGATGAATACGATATTGGTCTAAATTGCTATGTGTGATAGTGACTACACATGATGTTATGTTATATGAGGTAAAGGCATTACTTATGGTCTTCTTTCTAGTTTACTTGATTATGTCGGGTTATGGGGCTTCACATGAGCATCGCACTTGTAGGATTGGGTTGGGATTGTGAGTAAGGGTCTTGTATGCTTTGATAGTATGAACTCTAGGACATGAATTGTTGTTATGACTTTATGATGATGCTATTCTTGTATGTGGGTATGAACATGTCTTAGTGATGTTGTGATCATTTACTTGTATATGCTCTTATGTGTGCATTAAAGGCTTTCAAAAGTGACTTAGCATGTTTTAAAGCAAATGTCTCTTTGTGCATGATTTTAATGGTTTTAATTGCATATGTTTCCATACTTAGTACATGTGGTCTGTATTAACTCATATTCTTTATATTTCTACAAAATATGTAGGTTTGGGTCATTGAAGAGCTTTCAAGGAATGCAAGGAAGACTTGGATCTTTGCCGAAGTGTTGGTAAGTCCTCAAGTCCGAGGATGATACCACTTTTCTAGCTTTATTAGTATTGCCTATGTCTAAGACAATTGTTCTTTCTTTATCTTTGAGACTTTGTTGTAAGCCTATATGAGGCATATTGTACTAGTTTAAGGGCTATGCCCAAATCTTATGATTCTAAAATAGATGGTTATGTGTGAGACAATATTAGACTACTTTAATGAATTGGCTATGTTACATAAATGAGAAGTTTATGTAAACTTCATAAGTGAGAAGTTTATGTAAACTTCATATATGATTAACGAGAAGTCTAAGTATACTTCGTATGTAAAAGTTTTTAATTTTCCACATTTTCTCTACCTATGATATGTCATGATGTATGCTAAGGGCTAGTCTAAGGCCTCTTCGATGACGAAGACGCCGGTTACTTCTGGGGGTTCTCCCCGGTCGTGACAGCTATCCTAGACATAAATCAATTCAAGCGATATGCAATAAAATATCATTCTCCTTATATTCCACGTAATATCCCTCTATTCCTCTCTTGAGTTCAAAAGAAGATATTAATTTATTCTAATGGTGATTAAGCGTCAAAATGGTAATCACAAGTATATAAGAACAATCAATATGATAAACAATTATGCCGAATTAAAATCACTAAACAATCATTTTATAAGTAAATATAATCCAAGAACGAGAAGTTTAACTCCACATTGACATAGAGCAATTATAACCAATCATTCAATGAAAAGATGTAAAATAAATAAAATAGAAGAAAAGATGAAACCCTAAATCAAAAGTTATTTTCTACATTATATCTTCCTCCTTTAATAATTATTCTTGTGGACTATTTATAGATGTAGGAAATCCTAAATAAAATAATTGAATTCAAAAACAATTTGGAAATCAAAACCAAAAGGAATTAGAATTCTGCTTGAACTGTGTTTCGTCCGACGCCTTCAATGATGCTTGAGGCCTTCCTTTTGTGACACGCGGCAGGACTTCTACGCCGATACAATTTTTTTCCTTCAATGCACTTCATATATATTATATATTATTTTATTCAATTTAATCCATTAAGCTGTCTGCTTGATTTCCTTCTTCAACCTTCCATATTTAATTCGTTTTAGCAATAAATTTCTTTATCTTCACAACAATTTAATCCTATGAATAAAATATATTATGAAGCGCAATACATAAAATTCATGCTTAAATGGGAAAATATAAATATTAAATGTGAGGCAAATAATGATTTGAAATATGTATTTTGGCATCGCATCATTTCACTGCTTCTATCTTTAGAGAATCCACTCGGATTCCCTTGCTAGATACCACATGACCATGGAAAGCAATAGACTATAACCAGAACTCATATTTACTGAACTTAGTGAATAACTGGCAATTTTTAAGAGTTTGAAAAACAACACTCAGATGACTTGAATGCTCCTCCTCACTCCAAGAATAAATGAGGATATCATTAATGAAGACAATAGCAAATAAGTCCAAATATTGTTTGAACAAACTGTTCATTAAGTCCATGAAAGCTTCAAGAGCATTTATTAGTCCAGAAGACATAGCTACAAATTAAAGTGATCATACTTAGTTCTTAAAGTAGTCTTCAAAATGTCACTATCTCTTAGTATAAGCTGATGATAACCATATCTGAGGTCAATCTTAGAAAAGCAACTACCACTCTGAAGTTGGTCGAAGAAGTCATCAATCCTAGGGATGGGATACTTATTCTTGATGGTGACCTTGTTCAACCGAAGATTGTCACAACCCCGAAGTACACCCTAGAAGATAGGGCATCCTTCAAGTTGGGACACGGCGTACTCAACCTCTCAGAGGTCTTGTACCAGCCCTTTTACATCATTCATTGCATACATGTATGAAAAGTAGTGCAGAATAAAAAAAAATTACACAATCGAATAATACTTCAAAATATCTTTCATAGAAAATCATAGGAAACAGGCTAAGTCTCATAGTCGCCATCTTAGATACACCTATATCTTGGGTCACGGCCCATACATCTACATAATAGAAATAACAATGTCTAATACAATGTCTTTAACAAGAAAACTAAACATAGTTATGTCCTCGAATCAATTGAGGACATACCCCAACTTTCTTGAATGGATACTAATGTTCAAGCTTCACTTCAAGGACTCCTCTCAATTGCCACCTACACCTTTAGAGATAAGACAAAATATATGGAATTAGTACAATAGAATGCACTAAGTATGGTGTAATGCAATAAATCATGCTAAAAGGACATTTGTATAAAGCATGCTCTTTTTGAAGAAAACTTCATAACATAGCACAAGAGTCACTTACAAGTCAAGATAAACACATATAAGTCACATTCCACAATATAACATCAATACCACTTCAATACCATATAAACATGAGACCCTCCTACCAAAGGTTATTCTAAGTCTCACTTGAGTGAGATGTGAAGCGACCGCCCATACAACCCCTTCACACACATCTAAGTGATCCTTAAGACTACCTAAGATAATATTATTCCCATTTAATCAATTTAAGTCCCTACCTAGAAGTACTCTAAGAATTACCTAAGTAAGACATGAAGAGATCGCACATACACCCTCTTCAAGCCTACCTAAGCAATCCTTAAGGCTACTCTAGATAAGTACCTTTTCATTAACATGCATCTAATTTAAGTCACTGTGCTCATTAAACCATTTAAGAGACATTCAACAATGAAGGACTTTCACATAATGGTCTTGGAGAAGACCTAGGGAACCTACATACTAACATCTTCAAAGCCTACTCGTGCAATGTCTAGATAGTGTCCCATTCCACAACCTACACTTTGTAGAACTTCTCCAACACTAGTATGTATCCCACATGATGAGAATAGGCAATAACCGACATATACCATACTAGCTAGGCATGGAATCCGGAGTCTACCCTACTCCGATGGAGGGTGTTATACTTACCAAGGGTAGAACTATGACACATACCATGTAGACACATGGTTAAGCAATATCAAGGGTTTCGTTGTACTCTACTTTCATCTTAAGTAGAGTCACTCCCCAAGCATACTCACTCGGTGCTAGCCTTTGTTCTCATAGAGTAATTCAATCAAAGGGTATATGAAGAGGTATCATATAGTAGTCATAACCAAATCATAATACACCTTACCAAAGATGGGTCCCCTAGGGCTGCCATACAATGCTTACTAGGATAGCTTCATGACTTTCTTAAGGATTGTTTCATGCCGTTCTAGCCAACCTAACCCTAAGTCTATCATTCACACAAGAAGGATACCATTACGGCTTTTAACTTCAAGGATATCATAACCTTCTATCTAGTTTGAAGGTTCCACATTAATGGCCCTCTTAACTATGTTCAATCTCATATTTCAATCATACATACACATACATGACAAAGGTGATTTAGCCTACTAAGTCAAGAATCATATTCATATTTTTCATGCATCAAGTAGAGGGACATAGGTCTACCAAAGCAAGACACTCACATACTTCATCTTATCATACGTACTATGTTATTCAAGTAACACATAGGGACAACTAAGTCTACTACAAGTCACCCTATTCATTCCTATAGAATCATCAACATAGCACATCATAGGACTCACATAGTCAACTAAGAAGATTCACACTTCAACATCAAGTAACACACATTAAGACATCTCCATAGTCTACTATAGACACATACCACCAACTAGAAGATGTAACGACCTGCTTAGTCGTTTTGAGCAGCAGATTTTATTTCTGGAAAAACTGTCTGAGACGACGTATCCAACGACGGACCGTCATGGGCACGACGGACCGTCGAGGGTGTCTCGTTCCAAACACTTGGAATTCTTATATTTGAGTGATGAAATCGACTCTCTGAACTCTGTGACGGACCTGCAGGACGGACCGTCACAGACATGACGGACCGTTGTGAGGTTCCGTTTCAAAACACTTCAACTCTTGAGAATTGGGTACTAAGAGCAATTCTCTGAACTCTGTGACGGACCTGCAGGACGGACCGTCACAGACATGATGGACCGTTGTGATGTTCCATTTCAAAACACTTCAACTCTTGAGAATTGGGTACTAACAGCAATTCTCTGTCCGTCGTGACGGAAGTGCAGGACGGACCGTCGTAGGCACGACGGACCGTCTCAGACTCATCAAGGAAATTGAGTCTCTGAAGGTTGTGACGAACCTGCAGGACAGACCGTCGCAGGCACGACGGGCCGTCACAGGTTGCGTAATCCCAGTCTGGGTCGGATTTCTGGAAGTTTTTAAAGGGGCGTTGGACTCTTCCTGCTATAATACAAATTTCTGGTTACTGTAATAACTCAACATTCTTGGGGTGTGAAGAGATAACCTTGAGTTACTAGGTGTTATTTTCTCCACTTTTCTACCTAATTATATGAATTCAGGGAAAAGAGGAGAGGGCGTTTTGAAAGAAGGAAAAATAAGGAATAAGGAGAAGCGAGCGAACGATCATAGAGAGAGACACACAAAGAGAACAAAAAGCTTTGAGAGATTGCTTGCTTGTCAAGATCCTTGTGGAATGTAGGTTATGTTTTGATGACTATCGTAGTAAAAATCTTACTAGTGAATGATAGTTATTGGGACGTATGTAAACCCTTCTCTATGCTTAATTGTATGCTGCATGAATGGATTATGTGATTGTGATATAAAATTACGCCTAAGAAGCTTTTTTGAATCCAAAATCTTGAGAACCTAATTACCTTGTTATTGATATGCTTTGGTATAAAAGAAGGCTTGAGAAATGATTAGAATGCTTAGTGATCGGAGTGCACGTTCCGACACATAGTATTAGGGCGGAAGAATCAACAATCTATATACTCGGAAAAGAAAACAATGGGGGAAATGAGAAGGAGAGATATCATGAGTGTCACGTTCCGACCAGTTAGAATTCGGGGACGAGGTCTACGTTCCGACACATAGTAGTATTAGTGGATCGGAGGTACGTTCCGACACATGTATAGTGGGTCGGGTGTCACGAACCGAACACATGAATTAGGGGCTCGGAGTGTCACGTTCCGACACATCGTATTAAGGGATGGTGTGTCACGACCGACACGTAGAATTTTTCGGGGATCGGAGTGTAACTTCGAACCTAAGTAGTAGGGGGATCGGAGTGTCACGTTCCGACCAATAGAATTAGGGGATCGGAGTGTCACGTTCCGACACATAGAATTAGGGGATCGGAGTGTCACGTTCCGACACATAGTATTAAGGGATCGGGTGTCACGAACCGACACGTAGAATTAGGGGATCGGAGTGTCACGTTCCGACACATAGTAGTAGGGGATCGGAGTGTCACGTACCGACACAAGAGGAAGAAAGATAATAAATCTTGAGAGATGTTTATATACTCAATGTAATGAACCTAATTCCCAAATGAGTGTGGTATTGAGGCTTGAGTCCTCATGGATGAACTTGGTAGTACTTATTGATGATTATAGTACTTGTTACTACATGTTGAGTATTGTAGTTGATTTATGATATGAACTGATATATACTGTTTTCTATTTTGAGTTGGCCGATGATACCTACTCAGTACTTGTGTTTGTACTGACCCCCTACTTGTTGTTTCTTTCTTTGTTATTTGGGGAATGCAGCAAACGTACCGTCGTCTTCAACTCAGCAGCACTTCTAGCCAGTCTTCACTACACCGGGTTTCAGGGTGAGCTAATGCTTCTAGCTTGGACTGGATCTTCTCTTCAACGTCTTGATGCCTTGAACTTCCGGCATGGACTAGCCTTTTAATTATTTTAGCTTCTTAGATACTTCTAGATTTGTAACTTGAGGATAGATGTTCTTGTGATGATGACTTCCAGATTTTGGGGATAATGAGTTTTAAGTCTTCCGCTTTGTATTTTTGTTCAATATGTTGGAGTTTTAGATTGGTTGGTTCGCTCACATAGTAGGATAAGTGTGGGTGCCACTCGCGGCTAGATTTTGGGTCGTGACAGTGTTTGATGTCATGCATGTTGCGAATGCTGAGACAGTTGAGCTAGCTGCATATATACTGCAAAATGTTGCTAGGACTTGGTTTGATTAGTGGAAGGAGGGTAGAGACGAGGGTGCACCACATCCGAGTTGGGCCTAATTTGAAGAAGCTTTCTTGGGCGTTTTTATCCCATAGAATGGAAATAGGATAAGATACGAGAGTTTGTTACACTCAAACAGGATATCCTCAGTTTGCATGAGTATGGGTTGAAGTTCACCCGACTATCTCGTTATGCTCCAGAAATGGTTAAAAATATGAGGAGTAGGATGAGTTTTTTTGTTTCTAGATTGGGTAATTCTTCAAGCAAAGAGGGTCGGGCAACAATTCTTATTGGGGACATGGACATTTCGAGGTTGATGATCTATGTGCAGCAGGTAGAGGTGGAAAATTTGACAGAAAGGAGTTCAGGAACAAGATAGCTAAGACAGAGGATAAGTCCAGACAACAAAAGAGTAATGCCAACCGTTCATCCTTACAATAAAAACAAAAGGTTCCTGCTTCATCATCTGCTAGTGCACCTGCACCTAAGAACAAGGGTGAGTAATCTGGTCAGAGTTCCAGAGTTAATCCTGTCTATTCACAAGGTAGTGTGGCGCAATAAGGTAACAAGCCTCCTGCCTTTTCCAAGTGTGGTAGAAACCACTCTAGTGTTTTTCGTGAAGGCTCTGTTGGTTGCTTTAAGTGTGGTCAGACCGTACATTTCATGAGAGAGTGTCCAAAGAATAAGCAAGGAAATGGTTGTGGGGGAAATAGAGCCTAGTTTTCATTAGTTTCTCCACCAGACAGGGCTGCACCTAGAGGAGTTATTTTCACAACTAGCGGAGGAACAAACCACATGTATGCTCTCAACAATCCAAAAGAGCAAGAGGATTCGCCAGATGTCATCACTGGTATGATTCAAGTCTTTTAATTTACTGTTTATGCTTTGCTAGACCCAGGAGAGAGTTTATATTTTGTAACTCCATATGTTGCTATGAACTTTGATATTATTCCTGAGCAACCTAGTGAACCATTCAATTTTTGTACACATGTTGGTGAATCAATTCTAATAGAGAGAGTCCATCATAATTTTCCCAATTTTGTCAACAACAACAGTAGCATGGCCGATTTAATTGAGTTAGACATGGTAGACTTTGATGTCATCCTTGGTATGGACTGACTTCATGCATTTTATGCCTCAGTCGATTGTAGAACTTGATTTGTCAAGTTTCATTTTCTAAATGAGCCAGTCTTAGAGAGGAAAATCAGTTCAGCAGTGCCTAAAGGTCGTTTTATTTCGTACCTTAAGGCTAGGAAGTTGGTTTCTAAGGGGTATGTCTATCACTTAGTCCGAGTTAATGAGTCAAGTGTTCAGGCACCTCATATTCAGTCTATTCAAATAGTAAAAGAGTTTCTAGAAGTCTTTCCTGATGACTTGTCCTATCTCTATTCCACCACATAGAATGGCACCAACAGAGTTGAAAGAACAGTTGAAAGATCTATTAGATAAGGGTTTCATTCGACCAAGTGTCTTACCTTGGGGCACTTCGGTCTTGTTTGTAAGAAATAAATATGGTTCCAGTAAGATGTGTATATATTACCGCCGATTGAACAAGGTTACCATCAAGAATAAATATCCTCTTCCAAGGATTTATGATCTTTTCGACCAGCATCAAGGTGCTTTTTACTTTTTGAAAATTGATCTCAGATTAGGCTACCATCAGTTGAAAGTTAGGGAATGTGATATTCCAACGATAGATTTTAAACTTCAGATGAGCATTATGAGTTTTTGGTCATGTTCTTTGGGTTGACCAATGTGCCTGCAACATTCATGGATCTTATGAAAAGAGTATTCAAACCTTATCTAGACATGTTTGTTATCGTCTTCATTGATGATATACTAATCTATTCAAGGAATGAAGAAGATCATGCTAGTCAACTCATGACAGTCCTTTAGACTTTGAAAGATAAGGAGTTATATGTCAAGTTCTCCAAGTGTGAGTTTTGACTTAAGTTTGTAGCATTCTTGAGACACATAGTTTCCGGTGATGGAATTAGAGTTGATACCCAAAAGATAGAAGCCGTCCAGATTTGGCCTATACCCTCATCTCCAACTGATATTGAGAGTTTCTTGGGTTTGGTTGGATACTATAGAAGGTGTGTTGAGGGGTTTTCTTCTATTTCGTCTCCTCTGACCAAGCTGACTCAGAAACCAGTTATGTTTTAACGGTATGAGGCTTGTGAGAAAAGCTTTGAGGAATTCAAAAAGAGGTTGACTACTGCCCCAATTTTGAATTTACCAGAAGGTACTCAAGGCTTTTTGGTGTACTATGATGCATCTAGAGTTGGTTTGAGTTGAGTTATAATGTAGAAGGGCAAGGTTATAGTTTATACCTCAAGGCAGTTGAAGATTCATAAGAAGAATTATCCAACCCATGACTTAGAAATGGCTGCTGTAGTTTTTGCTTTAAAGATATGGCGGCACTACTTGTATGGTGTTCATGTTGATATATTCACTTATCATAAGAGATTACAATATGTGTTCACCTAGAAAGAGCTCAATCTCAAACAGAGAAGGTGGTTAGAATTACTCAAGGATTATGACATGAGTATTCTTTACCACCCAAGTAAGGCTAATGTGGTTGGTGATGCTTTAAATGCGTTATTTATGGGGAGTACCACCAATGCTTAGGAAGAAAAGAGGGAGTTAGCCAAAGACGTGCACAAAATTGCATGCCTAGGAGTCAGACTTATGGAATCCACAAAAGGAGGAATAATGGTGACAAATGGGGGTAAACCATCACTAGTGTCAGAGGTGAAAGAAAAGTAATACCAAGACCTCATTTTTCTTGATTTGAAGGCAAATGTTCATAAAAAAGAGTATTAGCTTTTGAACAAGGGGGAGATTGAGTGTTGAAGTATTAGGGTAGGTTGTGTGTACTAGTAGTGGATGGGCTACAAGAGTGGATCAAGGAGGAAGATCATAGTTCCAGATATTCCATTCATCCGGGTTCTATAAATATGTACCGCGATTTGAGATAGGTATATTGGTTGAATGGTATGAAGAATGGTATTGCTAAATTTGTTGTCAAGCGTTCGAATTGCCAACAAGTGAAAGTGGAACACCAAAAGCCTAGTGGTTTGGCGTAAGATATAAAACTTCTATAATGGAAGTTGGAGATGACTAATATGGGCTTTATCACGGTGTTACCAAGGTCTCGCCAGCAGCATGATTCAATTTGAGTGATTGTCGATAGAATGACAAAATCAACCCATTTTTGCCGGTAAAGACTACTCATTCGGCAGAGGATTATGCAAAGTTATACATTCAGGAGGTCATGAGACTTCATGGAGTCCCAATTTTGATCATTTCATATAATGATGCACAATTTACTGCACAACTTTGGAAATCTTTCAAGAAAGGTTTGGGTTCAAAAGTGAACTTAGGTACTGCTTTTCATCCTCAAACTGATGGGCAAGCAGAACGCACAATTCAAACCTTAGAAGATATGTTGAGGTATTGCATGATTGATTTCAAGGGGAATAAGATGATCACCTACCTCTAATTGAGTTCTCTTACAACAACAGTTATCATTCGAGCATCCAAATGGCTCCATACGAAGCTCTTTATGGGAGAAATGCAGATCTCCTATTGGATGGTTTTAGGTTGGTGAAGCATGTCTGATAGGACCAGATTTAGTTCACCAAACAATGGAGAAGGTGAAGGTGATTCAAGAGAGGTTGAAAATGGCGCAGAGTCATAAAAAATCCTACACTGATGTTAGGAGAAGGCCGTTAGAATTCGAAGTAGATGATTGGGTATATCTAAAATTTTCACCAATGAAGGGTTTTCTAAGGTTAAGTAAGAAGGGGAAACTTATTTCCCGGTATATTGGACCTTATCGCATAACCAAGAGGATCAACAATGTAGCTTATGAGTTAGAGCTACAACAAGAATTAGCAGCAGTTCATCAGGTGTTTCACATATCTATCTTGAAGAAATTCATGGTAGATCTTTCATTGATTGTAATAACTGAAAATGTTGGGATTAAGGATAACTTATCTTATGAAGAGATTTTGGTTCAAATTTTGGATCGCCGAGTTCGCAAGTTTAGAACAAATGAGGTCCCATCAGTCAAGGTCCTTTGGAGGAATTAATTTGTTGAAGAAGCATCTTAGGAAGTTGAAGAGGATATGAAGAAGAGATATCCACATATTTTTTAATCTGGAGAGGATGCAGATCAAGGTACTAATTTTCTTCTTAGTACTATCTAAATTATGAGTAAGCATGTTATTACTTGCTTTTGTTTGTTGGGTGTTGAACTTGATGTTGCTACCCTTAGCTTAGTTAAGGAAATCTCATTCGAGGACGAATGTTCCCATGGGGGATATATTGTAATATCTCGCAACTTGAAATAGCTAAGAATAAGCTAAAAAAACTAAAAATAATCATTTTTGGAAACAAAAGGAAAAATTTGGAAAATTTGTCTAAGTTAAGAAAGTGAGTTTTGGTAATTTTAAAAAGGCCATAAATTCTAGCTCAGGATGAGTTAGAGGTAGTTAATGAAATAGTTGGAAAGCCTTTGGAAATATCTTTCCAACGCCGCTAAGTTTGGGCAATTTCGATATCGTATGAGTGATTATGCCTTTCGGAAGATGGGTTGTCGGATTGAGGAAAGTCCAAATCTGGATTTAAGGAAGGAAGGGAAAACTAGAATTTTCTCAAAATAATTTTGTAATTAGTTTTTAGGGATTTATTGGGTTTAAAAAAACTAAATTAGTTCAGTTTGGAAAAGTTAGAATTACGCTTAGGGCTTGGAGAAGAGAGAAAAGAATAAAGAAAGGGAGAGAAGTCAAGAATTCGCCAAGAACGACAAGCTTTGCGAGTGGAATTCGTTGGGGGTGATCCCTATCAAGGTTTGTGAAATCATGAAGTGTTTGTTCAGTTTATCCACACACCAAACTTGTTTCAATTCAGTGATTGGTGAGTTACTAAATGTTAGTATGTGAAGTCTTGAAGAACATTGTAAAATTCTTGTTGGTTGAGTTGTTGAATGCCTAGTGTTGATTTAATTCATGTTTCTGGGTTGTTTTTTGAGTTAAATCTATTGGATATTGAGGGTAGTAATGATCCTAAGTGTTTGGGAAAATATCCATGGAAGTTTAGAGGGTTTAGAGATGATAAACGAAGGAGAAAAGCTAGAGATTTTCTGGGCAAGGGTTGGGGCGCCGTGCCTGCCAGAGTGCCACAAACGTTATTCAGAACTTTGGGCTCTGCCGCGTCGCGCAAGCTAGAGCTCCACAAAATGTTCTTTGATCTTTGAGGGTTGGCTCCCCTCTCCTCTCAGAGCGCCAGGGACGCCAGTTCTCCCTATTCTTTCCCCACCTTTTTGTACTAGTTCCTAAATGATATATCCATGTTTCTTAGTTGATTCAATCACCCTAAAGTACATCTAAACTACATGAAATCATCCATAAACATGAGATCATGAACCTTGAATTAATAATCCAATTCAATGAAAGTTAAGATCAAAGTCAAATGAGTTAAGAGTCAAGTTGAAAAGTCAAGAAGCCAGTCAAAACAAAGTTCTTAAAAGTTTTCAAGAGTCTTTAGCAATGTTTTTAACTTAGTTATAAGACTCAAGTTTGAAGATAAATAACGAGTAAATATTTGAAGTTCTTCCTTCAAAGAAATATTTGGGGATTATGTATTCCCAAAGAAGTTTAAAAGAAATGTTTTTCACATTTGAACAAGAACAGATACTGAGTTTTCCAAAGAGCTTTCGGGCTAGTTTTCAGTAAAGAGTTATAGCTTTATAAAATGAAGAAAGCAGGGAAATTGAGATTTTCAAGATAGCCTTATAGATAATCTTGTGAGCAATAATCTCAAATCACAGAAGAAGTATGTTATAAAAACATAAGAGCCAGTATATTTTGGGAGTAGTATTGGGGACGAACATGAGTTCAGATAACTCATATCTCCATAAAAACCATGTAGCCACCACGGGTGGAAAAGGGTCATTCTTTTTAGATGAATCATTTTCACAGTAGACTAGTGCATCCATTAGGCAGTTCAGGTCTTATACCTTTGGCTGGGTATAGAATGCACTGGCAGCGTTAGGTAGATCATTGTATCATCACTATAGTTCTTAAGTGATGGTTTTCGGTTAGAGAAACTCTGATAGAAGTTAAATATATTTATATATACATCAATTTATTTATATTTTTACATACATCTCAGAGTTAATTGTATCCTTGTATACTTTTTAGAGTTTACAACATGTTTTCAAACAATTTTTCTTTATATTGCACTTGTTTTTAAATTGTTTTAAATTGAAATGAGTTAGGTATAATGAGTCATGTTATTCATGAGTTGAGTAGATCCAAGGTAAGTCTTCCTTCTTACTCTTTTCAAGCTTAAGTTTTTTTAGAATTCCAACTCGCATACTCGTACATCAATGTACTGATGCCAGTTGGCCTACATCGTCTTATGATGCAGACGCAGGTAACTAGGATCAGTATCCGGCGTACCGTTGATTCAGTGAGAAGCTCAGAGTCTATTGATGAACCTCCCTTCATTTCGGAGGACATCTTTATCATTCATTTACTGTTTTTAGTTTTTAGTTGCTAGGATGATTGGGGGTCCTGTCCCAACATCCCTCTTTATTTTACAGGCTTCATAGATAGACAATATTAGTTTCTTTAGTCTTTTCTTTTCACTTGTAAATGATTTAAGACTTGAGTTGCCATTTTGGATAATTATTACTTTTAAGTTATCTCTTGTGTTTAAGTCTTCCACTGAGTAAGTAAGCTAGGCCAAGGGTCTGCTCGAGGCAAGAAATTGTCTTCGAGTGCTAGTCCAGCCCAGGGTGTAGGCTCGGGGTGTGACACAGGTCATCTTCAAATGTCTATTGACAGACCTCGCCTAGAAGACTAGAGATTAGCGCATTGACTTCAAGGGTGAGCCGCATATTCTGAGCTGACATGGAGTTCTCATTCGTCTAAGTCCACTATTTTCAAACTTACACATTCTTTTTTGTTAAATGATTAGTATATTAGTAAATCTTGTTTAGACTTGGATCAATTGTTAAATGTTTTGGTATAATGAATTTCATATTCGAGGTTGTCTTCTCCAATATTAGTTGTTAGATATTTCTTTAGTTATAAATAAACTTTGTACTTAGTCATTTAAATTGCTTCTGTAACTTAAATGCCTTAGTTTAGATTATTGCTTTAGTTTGGATGATAGTAGTGATTCTCCCACTGGATTGTGAGTTTGGGTGCCAATCACAATAATTTTGATCGTGACAAGTGATATCAGAGCCTAGGTTCGTTGATCTCAATTTATCATAACGAGTATAATAGAGTTTTGTGAAACGGTACAGGGACTCCTTTACTTTTCTTGAGGAGGCTATAGGACTTTCGGAAATCACTAAAAAATTTTCCTTGCCTCCTTCGTGATACAACTTGATTTCAATTGGTATTTGTTGATTCGAATTGGTATCTAACCTCCTTCACTCTTCTGGCCGCAGATGGTTAATACTAGATTCAACGGTGTTCATCCCGCAGCACCCGTCAATGATCCGGTTGAGGAACCTATAATGAGAGGTCATAGTCAAGGCAAGGGTAGAGAAAGATCTAGTGGTAGAGGCTGTGGGAGAGTAGCGCCGACCGTGAATGAGGTACCGATTAACAATGTCCTTGTGACTGAGAACCCTTCGGTACATAATGAAGAGATAGAAGAGGAAATTGAGATTTAGGATATTGAGGAGATTAAATATGAGGAAGGAGTGTAGGCTGAGGCTATAGGAATCTTTCCCATCGATCTAGTCTTAGC
This sequence comes from Solanum sitiens, assembly GCA_016801875.1. Taxonomy (NCBI): domain Eukaryota; kingdom Viridiplantae; phylum Streptophyta; class Magnoliopsida; order Solanales; family Solanaceae; genus Solanum; species Solanum sitiens. The sequence continues at coordinate 394,259 of JABWTJ010000611.1, forward strand.
TCAACAGATCATGTCATTCTTTAAAGGTTTGGCTGGTCCGAGAATGCTTGCACCCGCTCAAGCCCCTACTAGTTCTCCTATTGCTAGCATTGCGCCCAAGACGGGTGAGACGGAAGGTAATAACGATTGTTTATTTTGTCCTTTGTTGGGTTCTGTTATGACGGGGAATGATCATGATATGTTGACTAAGTTTCCGAAACTTAAGTCTTTGGTATTTTTGAGTTTTGAGACTGAAGATGCTTATGAGTTCAACTTAGACTGTTACGATAGGCTGCATAAATTGGGTATTGTTCACCAATATGGGGTTGAGTTTGTGTCTTTCCAACTTCAAGGTGAGACCAAGCAATGATGGAGATCTTATATGTAGTGCAGATCTTCTACATTACCTCCACTTACTTGGACACAATTTCATCCCTTGTTTTTAGAGAAGTATGTGCCTAGGACCTTGAGATACCGCAAGAGCGATGAGTTTACGGAAATAGATCAAGGTGGTATATCTGTGGCTGGTTATGAGGCCAAGTTTCATGTTTTATCTAGATATGCTATGCAGTTGGTTACTACTGAGGAGGAGAGGATCCGATTGTTTATTAGAGTTTGAGTTCTGAGTTGCAAGTATTATCTGTCCATATGACTTATGCAGGGAAGAGTTTTAATGAGGTGACAGACTATGTCAAGAAAGTAAAGGGGGTGAGGAGAGACAATCAAGTTAAGGCGTTGGCTAAGAGGGCCAAGAATTCCAGTAATTTGCAGGGCTCCTATGCTAGAGGATCCGGTCGAACCACGCTCGCTGCCAAGCCAATTAAGTCTGCTATGCCCGCCTCTACAGGTAACTATTATGGAACTCCATCTCAAAAAATTTCAGGATAACCAAAGTCTTATGCATGCGACGAGCAGCAGACCAACCATCAATCGTACTTGCTATAATGTAGGGAACTTGGACACATGAGGAGAGATTGTCCATAACCATATGTGTTTCAGTCCATATAAAAGCCTTCACAAGCAACTGTACATGTGGGAAATCATAATAATGGTAGAAGACGTCTACAAGGTCGGCGAGGAGGTAATCTGTGAGGCCGTGGAGTTAGAGAAATGGTAACAGACGTAGAGGTAACACACATACATGCATGGAGGTGGATCGTGTGATTATAGGGCTAAGTGTTATGCACTTTCGGGAAAAAATGAGTTAGAGGCGTCTGATGCGGTGATAAGAGGTACTATTCTTGTCTGTGACCGGATGGCTAATATGTTATTTGATCCAGGTTCCACTTATTCTTACGTGTCTGTGAGATTTGCCTATGATTTTGAGATAATGTGTTATGTCCTTGATGCCCCTATTAGTATTTCCATACCTGTTGGTGAGTGATTCATAGAAACCCATGTGTATCATGCTTGCCCTATATTGTTTATGGGATTTCACAGTTGGGTTGATCTCGTATATGATTGACTTCGACATAATCTTAGGCATGACTTTGTTGTCCCCCTATTATGTTGTGCTTAATTTTAGTACTAAGTCTATGACTCTAGAAATTTTGGAAAGGAAAATATTAGAGTGGGAAGAGGTGTACAATCCTAAGAAATCTAAGATTATATCCTCCATTCGGGCTAGTAAGCTAGTAAAGAAGGTTTTTTTTTAGCTTATTTGGGTCATGTTAGGCATGTCAAGATTGAGACTCCATCCATTCGGTCTATTTCTCTGGTGTCTGAGTTTAGTGAAGTGTTTCCAAATGACTTGCCTTGCATGCCTCTGGATAGAGACAGGGATTTTTTTATTGACTTAGAGCCTGATACTCGTCCCATTTCTATCCATCTGTATCGCATGGCTCTGGCAGAATTGGGAGAGCTTAAGGATCGAATCCAAGAACTTCTGTATAAGGGATTCATTTGTCCTAGCGCTTCCCCTTGGGGTGCGCTGGTGTTGTTTGTTAAGAATAAGGATGATAGTATGAGAATGTGTATAAACTACCAGTAATTAAATGGAGTCACTATTTGAAAAAAAGTATCCCTTACCCCCGAATAGATGATCTCTTTGACCAATTGCAAGAGGTAGCAGTATTTTCTAAGATTGATCTAAGATCCGGATATCATCAACTGAAAATTAGGCCAGAAGATGTGTCCAAGACAACATTTAGAACTCGCTATGGGTAGTATGAATTTTTGTTTATGTCTTTTGGGCTGACCAATGCACTTGTAGCCTTCATGAGATTGATAAATGGGTTTTTAATCCATTTCGTGATTCCTTTGTAATAGTCTTTATTGATTATATTTTGTTTTATTTGAAAAATGAAGAAGAGCATGCCAACAATCTTCGTTCGGTTTTGGGTGTTTTTGGAAACAAAAGTTATATGCTAAAATTTTCAAGCTTGAATTTTGGTTAAATCGTTGGCATTTTTGGGGCATGTAGTTTCAAAGGAAGGGGTAGTGGTAAATCCTCAAAAGATTGAAGCGGTTGAGAAGTGGGCGCGACCTAGTTTTATGACGAAAGTTAGGAGTTTTGTGGGACTCTTTAGCTATTATCGTCGATTTGTTAAAAAAGTTTCTTCAATTGCTATTCACTTGAGTAATTTAACCAAGAAGGAGATACCACTCGAATGGACTGAAAAATCTGAGGAAAGCTTCCAAAAGCTCAAGACTCTCTTGACTACCGCATCTATCCTAGCATTACCGGCGAAAGGTAAGAATTTCATTATTTAGTCTGATACTTCACATTCTGGTTTGGGTGTTGTTTGATGCAGGATAAGAATGTTATATCTTATGCCTCGGTTCAATTAAAAGATGCATGAGAGAAATTATCCAACTCATGATTTGGAGTTGGTAGCAGTGGTATTTGCTCTAAAATTTTGGCGGCGTTATATTTATGGGATTAAGTGCGAAGTATTTTTTACTGATCATCGTAATTTGCAGCATGTGTTCACGCAAAAAGATCTTAATTTGAGATTGTTAATATGGACGGAATTACTCAAGGGTTATGATGTGACCATTCAATACAATCCGGGTAAGGTTAATGTTGTCGCAGATGCGTTGAGTCGGAAGACGGTAAGCATGGGTAGCTTAGCTTACTTGAGTATAACCAAGCAACCTTTGGCCAAGGAAATTTAGACCTTAGAGTCTAAGTTTTTCCAGTTGAGCATCTCTGAAAGAGGTGGGGTTTTAGCTAGTTTTGAAGCTAAGTCCACGTTTATTGAGGAGACCAAGGCCAAACAGTTTGAAAATGGAAATTTTGAGGAACTTAGAAAGGACATGGTGATAGGTAAGCCTCAAGAGATTACTCTTGATTCAAATGGTGTACTGATCTATAAGGATAGAATATGTGTCCCTCGAGTTGATTACTTGATAAAAAAATTATTGGAGAAATCTCACGGTTCATGATATTCTATTCATCTGGGTGTGACCACGATGTATAGAGATTTGAAGCGAATTTATTGGTGGTCGGGTATGAAGAAAGACATGGCTGAGTTTGTGGCAAAGTGTCAGAATTGTCAACGAGTGAAGTATGAACACCAAAGGCCTGCTGGATTATTTCAAAAAATGTCAATTCTGGAATGCAAGTAGGAGAGAATAGCCATGGATTTCGTAGTTTGTCTTCCCAATACTTTGAGGAAGTTTGATTTTATTTGGGTAGTGGTTGACAGATTGACAAAGTCAACCCATATTATTCCAGTAAAGGTAGATATGTTGAGAGCTTGTGTGATTGATTTTGAAGGGCATTGGGATAAGTTCTTACCATTATGTGAGTCTCTAATAATAATTGTTATCACTCAAGAATTGATATGGCACCATTTGAGGAGTTATATGAGAGGAGATGTAGATCACCCATAGGTTGGTTTGAGGCCGGAGATGTGAAACCTTTGGGGGTTGACTTAGTGAAGGATGCTAAAGATAAGGTGCGGAGCATTCAAGCTAAACTTCTAGCCGCTCAAAGTAGACAAAAGAACTATGCAGATCATAACGTGAGTGACATAGAGTTTGAGATGAGCGAAAATGTTCTTCTTAAGGTATCACCCATGAAGGGGGTGATGAGATTCGGTAAGAGGGTAAAGTTGACTCCGCGATATATTGGTCCCTTTAAGGTTCTCAAATGTGTAGGACCGGTGGCATATAAATTGTCTCTACCCCCTAATTTATCCAGTGTGCATCTTGTATTTCATGTGTCTATGTTGAAGAGATATCATGGTGACGGTTACTATATCATTAAGTGGGACTCAATCGTGTTAGATAAAGACCTCCAATATGAGGAGAAACCAATTTTTATTCTTGATCCTAATGTTTGTAAGTTGAGGACTAAAGAGATTAAGTTCTTGAAGGTTCAATGGAAGCATTTTCCAGTCGAGGAAGCTACTTAGGAGACCGAAAAGGACATGCGATACAAGTATTCGCAGTTATTCACTGATTCAGGTACTACTTTTCTCTTTCATTAGCCTACTTTTCCTAAGTTTTGTCACTCGGGGACTAGTGATGAGTAAATTTTTATCCACTGTAACGACATGATTCCGTCGTTATAGAAATGTCAACGAGGGAAAAATTAGGGCTGAAAAAACTTTTTCATAGTATTAGGATTTTCCCAACCTTGTCCAGATTTGGAGGAAATTGGAGTCATCAAGGTGTAGGGAAATCTGATAGCAATCGGTGGAGTAAATATGAATTCAATTGCATGAATGGATAGATAACACATCATGGAATCAATACAGCTTTATGTAATTTAATTTGGATAAGTACATCTCCAAGAATGTATCTTAGCATTAAGGGCATTTTCTTAGCGTAGTGGGTTATGAGTGTGTTGTAAGAAGGGGGAATTAAAATTCCCCTAAGAAGGTTTTGTCCTATATGTGCCGATGTAGCGGGAGTGTGCCGATGCAGTGACGCCGCTACAACAAGATGGGCGCCACTGTGCCGGACGATACGGGACTTAACAATTGCAGTTTTCAATGAGGTTCACTAGTTCGAAAGTGCCACTTCAGTGGGAATTTCTACCGATGTAGAGACGCTGCTACAGCGCGATGGGTGACGATTTATCGGAATGAGCGCAAGTTAGGTAGTTAATTAAACCCCTAAAAAACTTTATTTGACACTTTTCAACTTTTTGAGCTAAAGAACAACCCCTAGGTGATTTCAACTCATTTTCCACTATTCTTGAGGCTAAAAGTAAGTTTTTCACTCACCGAATACATTTTTTGACACGTAAAACGTCATAGAATGGGTCCATGTTTATGGGGAAGTGTTTCTTGATATATTTCATGGTGGAAACAACCCTATTTTGTCTAGTTGGGATCATGGGTTTGGTGCCATACATGAAATTGTTAGTACTTACGGTAACTATTACCTATTGATTCCCGTTTATTATCGATTGTTTGTAGACCACGAAAAAGTGGAACGAATTCAGAAAGAGAAAGATCAAGTCTCTTATGGTTCAAATTTATTTCAAGGTAGGTAATGATTGTGATTCTATGATTCTGTTATATATTCTTGTTCTTGGTTCATTACAATACGTGTATGTGTATGCATGTACTTGTGATTGTAATTGTGGTGTGTGATTGGGGATCAGATTGCAACGTTCCAGCAAGCTAACTAAGATTGGGTTTCCACATTCTGGCACAAATATTTGATCGGGTTGCCACATTCAGACACAAATATTGGATCCGGTTGCCACGTTCTGGCACAACTATGGGATCAGATTGCCATGTTCTCGCAAGCTAACTGCTTGGGTTTAAGTTCCGTGAGAGGACCAATGAAGTGATGAAATATGTGAAATGTGTTGTTGATTCCTTATGATGATGCTATTGAATATGTTTATATATATGGATGTGATTATACTGTTATTTGACTTGTTTATGATGCATTATTGGGATAGCCGCATGATCCTACCCGTACATTGTGGTTGTGTACTGATTCTGCACTTGCTCTTATTTTTGTCAAGTGTAGGACATCTTTAAGCGGCTATTGACAGACCTCGCCTAGGAGACTAGATATTTTCTCATCTACTTCAATGGTAAGGCGCATCTTTCGGGCTTCCATGGAGTTCTCTTTAGTCTAAGTCCACCATTTTTGGACTTAGACATTCGTTTTAGTTAGATGATTCGTCTATTAGTAAATCTTGTTTAGACTTGGATGTGAGATGTTTTGGTACATTGAATTTCAACTTCTTGGTTGTCTTCCGCAATATTAGTTGTTAGATCTTTGTTTTTTATGGATAAACATCGTACTTAGTCATTTAACTAGATTTTGTAACTTAAATCCCTTAGTTTAGATTATGTCTTTAGTTTATGCTAGTAGTGGTTCTCCCACAGGATTGTTAGTGTGGGTGCCAATCACGATGGTTTGGGTCGTGAGAATTGCCCTTATATTGTGAGGTAGATTCACAGTTGACAAAGTTAATATGTTGTCATAATGTACTACATACAACTAATGTCAGTAAACCTCATAATGGGTCTTAAACTTCTGAGAAGCATAGGCAATCACCCTATCCTTCTACATCAAATTCCACTTATGCGACTCTAGAAACATCACAATACATAGTGAAGTGAACAACACCCTCGGGTAAAGTTAAAATAAGAGTCAACATCAACAAGGTCTTATGGTTTTGAAGTATCTTCTCAAACTCATAATACCATTGGAAATTCACATTCTGCCGAGTCAATATATACAAAGGAGATGCAACAATGGAGAGGCTCTAAACAAATCCCCGGTAATAACCTTCAAGGCCCACAAATCTTTGGATCTTCTTAATTGATCTAGAGATGGTACAACCCCTAACCGCCTCAATCTTGACATGATCTACCCTAATACCCTTCCTCACACGACATGTCTATAATCACTCATTGGAAACAACAATTCTCATATCAATTCTCTTGAAAAGTTGGTCAATCAAAACAAAATACAGTTGAAAAATTAAGGTTTGGAACAAAAATTTAATACTTCAAAACATTAATCAAGGTTTTAAGAATTCAAAATGTCCATTTTAGTTTAGAGCGCGAGTTCTTTAAAAAACGTCATCATTCACCAATCAAATCTCATATTTTGATGTTAAAACTCATAAATAATTGAAGCTAAATGAAGTTATACGATTATATAAGCTTACCCAAGTGATTTAACAAAACCTTTCCATGATGGTCAGCAAGGATTTCTCAAGCTCAAAATTGGAAAATAGGGTTTAAACCCCAAAATTTGCACGCCAAAAAAACCTTTTAGGTGTCGCAAAAGTGATCCTCAAAAACCTCGGGCATCAAAAAAGTGAAGTATCCTTCGGTACAGTGAAGGTTTCATAACCGATAAATCCTTTGCTTAAGCGGAGGTCGCTTAAGCAATTGGACACTTGGAAATGCAAAGCCTAAAGACACAACCAACTCAACAAACTCTCGAAACATCAAAAGGACCCTTGGTATTCAGTCCTCGTACGAAGATATCATACAAGAAAATGAATTCTACTTGACGTTTTAGACTCAATGGAACCGTCAAAACACAAATTTGAAGTCTCCTTTTCTAGATATGCCCGAAAACTACAAGAAACTAACTTGCGCCTAAAAAGGCTAAGACAATCTTGTGACCTCTCAAAAATTAACCAAGACATAGCCTAGGCCTAAAATCATCCTCCTAATCTATGGAACTCTCAGAATTCCAATCCGAGCATCCAAACCTCAAATGTTGACCAAAGTCAACCTAAATGCTATATTTTCCACAAATTCACAACTTAGGACCTCAAATCTTCAAAAAGATTCAGAAACAGAAACCGAAAACTATCAAAGACTAGATTCCATATTACAAAGCTAATGGAATCAACGGAATTCCATTTTGATACTCGAAACTCCAAAAGGCTCAAAAACCAATTTATTAATAAGCCTTCCAAATTCAGAACTAAAAAAATTCTCAACTTTTGACACAAATTTGAAAACCAACTTTTTAAACTCAATCATAAAAGACTCATGGTCGATATAGGGAGTGACAAAATGATAAATTCACAGAACTTTGAAACAATGACCGACCGGGTCATTAAATATATATTAAGTATCACTCCTTCCTTTGTTCATTTTCATTACATAGTTAAGAGTTCTCTGTTTGAAAAGTTATTTGAAAACTTAATTAACTTCAGTCACTAATATTTGTATATATTTAACATTTACCCACTTTAAGTCTTCATTTTCATAGAGTAACATATATTAATCCGCTTGGAATCTATTTGAAAATATTAAATCATGTCATCAGTGTTTCAATTAATGCTACAATCACCTAATTAATTAAACACTATCCCCTTCAACTGTTCATTTCATTGAACAATAAATATTTCTCTTTTATTAGGATATGTTCATGATTCACCTCTTTTGACCATTCATTTTCACTAAATAAAAAAAATCTTCAATTTTGTGTACTTGTGCCACCATGTTTTTTGAGAAATCATGCCAATCAATTCATGTCGTTTGATCCATAAATAATATCGCATATATATGTTTTGATTTTTTATTGAATTAGTGGTCGATTTGATTATTTTTCTTATAATTTAGAACTTGCTCATTCGAACCCAGATTATTATGTTGGGACAACATGTTAGTTTTAATATCACTAGATCCATAAGTTATAGCGTATGCTTCTAAATTTACAAAATTCTATCTTCTCTCAAGAGGTAAATTCATGATTGACATGACAACAAATTTTATACTTTTCATTTTTGCCTTGTTCTTTTTAACTCGTCCATTTTTTATTTATTGCATAACTGAGATTGTCTTTTTACTTCATTTAGCTAATCGATTGTTTTGAGCATACCATTGAAAGCTAAAACTATATAGCATATTGATGGTAATGCATTGGGTATATTTTTTAGGTAAATTAAAGAAATAATTGGGTAAAATGTGTCACGGTCCAAAAAATGACATGATGACACTTTTCTGTTTCCACCAAGACAACTTAGCCTCAATCCAACAAAATGAAAGGAATGCGTAAAGATAGAGCAAGAATAAGATAAAAGGGGCAAACTTATTATTTCTACTAACACCCCAAAACTTTGTTGTCATGTGTATAAGCCAGTAATATAAAAACAAATCCGTAATACAAGTCTCAATATTTTTTGTTTTTCAAGTAGAACAAAACATAAGGTAAGGGAACAAGAGGGCCCTCCAGAATGACGAGCAACTATCTCACAAAATCCTTGACAAGCCTCAAAAGAAGAAGAAGAAGAAGAAGAAGAAGAAGAAGAAGAAGAAGAAGAAGAAGAAGAAGAAGAAGAAGAGGAAGGAGGAGGAGGAGGAGGAGGAGAGAAAAGAAGGAGGAGGAGAAGGAGAAGGAGAGGGAGGAGAAGGCATGGAATGTATTACCATTTGGATATAAAAATGCACCAGGTAGATATCAACATTTTATGGACAACTATTTTAAACAACTAGAAAATTGTGTGGTATATATTGATGATATACTATGATATTCTAAAACACAAGATGAACACATAAGCTTATTAGAAAAAATTATACATATAATAGAACATTCAGGTATAAGTTTAAGTCTTTTTTCGCTTGTTGTTTTATTTTTTTAATTTCCAGTTTTCTATCTATTTCTTCATTTTCTTTTGTTATTCTCACCATAGCAGTTAAACTATCTTCTAATATTACCGTTTCCTTTTCTAACATTAAACTTAAATTATCACCTATTTTCTTATATCTTCTTCCTAGATTAGAAAATATTATCTTTATTTTTAATCCTTCATAGTTTTCAAATGTTTTTTCATCTATTGCATATTCTTCTTTATTCATTTATAAATTATGTTTTAGTTTATATTCTAGATTTTTATTATTTCTTAAAGTCTTTATACTTTCTTCCGTTAAATTTTGTAACCATAATTTTACTGTTCCTATAAGTGTTCTTTCTATATATCCTGGTGTTTCTGTCATTCCTATTTTGTTATCTATTAATTGTTTCGATATATATCCCGTCCATAATTGAATTATTTTATTTATATCTGCTACACAGTCTAAATCTAAAAAATTATGTTGTTCAGTTGTTGGTTTAGGTGTCCATTTATTTAATCTTTTATTCCATAAAGTTTTTTCTCTATCATATTTTTCATAATTTGCATTATAATATGTTGGATTTAAATATTTTGGATTTTTTACTCCTGATGTACTAGGTTATTCATTCATGTCTGTATCTCCCATATTTACTTCTACATTTTTTATATTATCTATATTTTCTAGCATTTCTGTATATGTTTCACTTATCTCTGAATGCTGTTCTTGTATATCATCATTAATATCATCAATTCTAATATCTGGTAGGTTAGGTAAATTATCTTGGTTATTTTCTTCTTTCTCTTCTAATTTATCTTCGATTTGCAATTTTTCTTTAAATTTGTTTATCTCATCTGCTAATTTTCTTTTTTGTTCTTTTTCTTTTTGTTTCATTTCATACATTTCTTTTAACATTGCTAATTCTTTTTCTAATTATATTATTTTAGTATTTTTTATTTCTTCTAATTGTTGTACTTCTTTTTTCGCTTGTTGTTTTATTTTTTCAATTTCCAGTTTTCTATCTATTTCTTCATTTTCTTTTGTTATTCTCACCATAGCAGTTAAACTATCTTCTAATTTTACCGTTTCCTTTTCTAACATTAAACTTAAATTATCACCTATTTTCTTATATCTTCTTCCTAGATTAGAAAATATTATCTTTATTTTTAATCCTTCATAGTTTTCAAATATTTTTTCATCTATTGCATATTCTTCTTTATTCATTTATAAATTATGTTTTAGTTTATATTCTAGATTTTTATTATTTTTTAAAGTCTTTATACTTTCTTCCGTTAAATTTTGTAATCATAATTTTACTGTTTCTATAAGTGTTCTTTCTATATATCCTGGTGTTTCTGTCATTCCTATTTTGTTATCTATTAATTGTTTTGATATATATCCCATCCATAATTGAATTATTTTATTTATATCTGCTACACAGTCTAAATCTAAAAAATTATGTTGTTCAGTTGTTGGTTTAGGTGTCCATTTATTTAATCTTTTATTCCATAAAGTTTTTTCTCTATCATATTTTTCATAATTTGCATTATAATATGTTGGATTTAAATATTTTGGATTTTTTACTCCTGATGTACTAGGTTTTTCATTCATGTCTGTATCTCCCATATTTACTTTTACATTTTTTATATTATCTATATTTTCTAGCATTTCTGTATATGTTTCACTTATCTCTGAATGTTGTTCTTCTAAATCATCATTAATATCATCAATTCTAATTTCTGGTAGGTTAGGTAAATTATCTTGGTTATTTTCTTCTTTCTCTTCTAATTTATCTTCGATTTGCAATTTTTCTTTAAATTTGTTTATCTCATCTGCTAATTTTCTTTTTTGTTCTTTTTCTTTTTGTTTCATTTCATACATTTTTTTTAACATTGCTAATTCTTTTTCTAATTATATTATTTTAGTATTTTTTATTTCTTCTAATTGTTGTACTTTTTTTTCGCTTGTTGTTTTATTTTTTCAATTTCCAGTTTTCTATCTATTTCTTCATTTTCTTTTGTTATTCTCACCATAGCAGTTAAACTATCTTCTAATTTTACCGTTTCCTTTTCTAACATTAAACTTAAATTATCACCTATTTTCTTATATCTTCTTCCTAGATTAGAAAATATTATCTTTATTTTTAATCCTTCATAGTTTTCAAATGTTTTTTCATCTATTGCATATTCTTCTTTATTCATTTATAAATTATATTGTAGTTTATATGCTAGATTATTTATTTGTATTTCTAGATATAAAATAATCTTTCTTTGTGCTATTATAGATTTATTACAGACTCCTGCAAATATATTACTATTAAGTCTAATTTGTTTATATTTTATTTTTTTCTTTTTACCATAATTATTTTATTAAGTTTTTGTCTATATTCGTCATTCATTGTAATTTTAAATATTTGATATATTTATATTTTTTTTTAGAAATAATATCTATTAATCTTTCTAATTCTTGATTATTGGTTTTTGTAATATTTAGTTGTTTATATTTTGGATATAATTTATTTAATTTTCTCCTTATTTTTCTTATTTTTCTACTAATATGATTTTTCTTTTTATCTTCATTCATAACACAGTTTTTGTTCATAGCTCTGATACCAATGTTGGGGGGTGCGGAATTCATCGTAGAGTAAGATACATATATTGTAGAGTAAAATATATTTTATCATAAAGTTCTTCTGATAATTGTTCTAATCTGGATATTTCTTTAATATTATTTATTGTATATTCTATATATAACATATCTTAGGCTCTTTGGTACATGTATAAATTTTCTTGTATTAAGTGTTTTAATAATCTTATATTTTCCATAGTTTCTATCCAATATTCTAAATATTCATAGTTCATTTTAATCTGATTCTATTTCTAAATCGTATATATCTGTCCTTTCTAAATCTAGTTCTTGTAAATCTATTTCATACCATTCTTGATTTAATATATCTTCTAATTCATAATCAAATATTTTTTTCCATATAATTCTTTTTATGTCAATAATTTCTATATCTTTAAGTATATATAGGATCAAAGTTTTATAGTTTTTTATCATTTCATCATGCATGTATGTGGTCATGTTTGTTTATTTATGCAGGTTTGTTTTCAACTATTCCTTCCTATCATATTCATAATTCAATTAAATTCATATTAGTTTATTATAAACTAGAGTATCGTTATCATATTTTCCGGTCACTACTAGCATCGTACTTTAGCGGATAATTACTGCTTATCAGCGCCTCAATCTTGTGTACTCCCCTAACGGCATCCCTCGCCTACCGGTTTTCACTGTGGGATGGCATAGTCTAGCAGTTTTCTCCCTGTTTCCCGCTTACTAGCAAACTAGAATTCATGATTCAAATATTTCTAATATATAATAACTAACATAAATTTAATCAATCATATATATGATATTCAGGAATATATGAAATTAGTTCTGCATATCTATTAAACAATATACCTTTGCCTCTTGATTTGTCATGCTATCTGAAATATCTGATCGGATTTCAGATTTTTCCATATTTTAACTTAGTTTATATCTTTATTTGAGAGAGTTGAGAGAGTTTTTTTAATTGAGAGTTTATTAACTTAGGCGTTGCCTGCCTTTCATTTACAATTTTGCAACTCTTATATAGACTATCCTAATGCTGCACATCAGTGTTCCTACTATTTACTTTACGACTTTTTACATAAGTGCGCCTACTTTACTACTATTTACTTTAAGACTAAATGGCCTGACTATTTATACTTTTGGCCAAAAAACAAAACTTTTTCTATCTACTTTACATCTATTCCTATACTAAAAGACAAAAACATATCTTTATCTTATCTTACTTTTCAATTTTGTCAAAAAGAGAACAGGTTCTCTTTTTTTCTTGTCGTCCATTATAAATGCTTTTTTATTTTCTTTGTCTGCCACTATCTTGATTTTTCTTCATCTCTATCTCTTTGCTTTTATTCCAAATCAACATCGAATAATATTTTCTTCACCGTTACATTTTGTACATCTGTGGTCAGGGTATTTATGTCCAATAAGCTTGCAATATCTGATTAATAAATCTTCTGATATAAATTGCTTCTTCAATGCTCTTGTAGTTGGTTGTTCTTCTGGTTTTAATAAAGATAAAATCTATCTCTGAACTTCATTCATATCTGCTCTTCGTAGTTCTCTTGAATTTGAATATATCATGACTTGATCTCTTGTGTAATAACTCCATATGGCATTTCCATTTAAATAATTATTTGCTAGCTCTTGAATAATAGTTGATATACCAATTATTCTTTTATTGGCATAAACATTAGGTATTTCTATCTTTGATATTTCGTCTTGGTGTCCAATATCTTCTGGTATAATCATGTTTTTTGTCAATCCTATTTTAATAACTTGTATCGGAGATTTTATCTCTTCGTATAATATCTCTGCTGGTGCTGTATAAAACTTAATGTAAAATAAGTTTCCTTTTGTAACTCTTTTATATACAATAAATGCTTTATGTAGTTCTGGTATTCCGCTTATCTCTTCTCCATCGTATGTACATACGGTACTTAGTAGTCCATAACTATAACATGTTTTAACTTAATTTGCACTAGTTTTTGGTTGTGCAATAAGTCTGTTGTATCCCTGTAATTTTTGGGTTATATAGTCTTCGTTTGGATTTTGATTTGAGTGGATCTGGGGTTAAAGTTTAAGTATGTTTGGATTTTATATATACTATCAATGTAAGATTGTGTAATGTAGTTATATCTCTTTTTCTCACTTTGTATACTAATTGCATATGTAGAAGTTTGGGGTTCTGCTGGTATTTGTTTTGATGTATTTTGGATAAATGGTTTTAAAAATAACTGGTTTAGGTTTGTATTTTTTGGTTTTTCATTAACTCTTCTACTTGTACCTGCAGGTGTATTTAAACAAACATTATGGGTTTTAGGGAGTTTCCCATCGTCTCCTTTTATCTCTGGATTTTTATCGTCTTCCGATCGACGTAGCTCCGCATTTTTATAGTCATGCTGCTGACTTATATTAGCTTTAGACTTCAGATTATCTTCATTAGTCTTTAGCTTTTGTGTCTCATTGTCCATACTATCCACTTTAGTACAAAGTGTAGTAATGGCTTTAAATAGCTTTTCAATTGTATCTTCTTCTTTGTTCTCAGTCTGAGTAGCTTTGTCTTGATAAGTAGTCTGCAACAACATTCTTGTTAGTTTTTATTACTTCAATTGTAAATATAAAGTTTTAGATATTTAATACCAATCTTCTTATTTCTTTCGTTGTCACTGAATCTTGTATTTTTCTGGTTATCCACCATTTTACTTGTGTATTATCTGTTCTTACAATGAATTTGTTATATACAATATATGGTTCAAATGCTAATAAACATTTATATACTGAAAATAATTCTTTCCTATTTATTTCCCATTTTATTTCCATATTTGTATATGTTCCTGAATAATATCTACAATGATATTCTATATTGTTGTCATCATATTTATATTTTAATACTCCTCCATAACTCTTTTCACTTGCATCAGTTTCTACTATATAAATAAATTTTTTATTTTCATCTGGAAAATATAATTTCGGTAATGTTTTACATAATAATTTTATCTTTTGTATTTGTGCTTGATCTTTATTATCAAACTGATATTCTATATCTTTCTTTAATTTTTGTTGTAATGGTTTTAAGTTTTCTGCTAATTTCGGTATATATTCTCTTACTTGATTAACTAGTCCTAAGAATGATTGTAATTTCTTTTTTGTATCTAATTGTTCATTCGAAGTTATTTTGTACTATATGCGTTTGCATTTTTATTCCATTTTTATCTATTTATATTCCTAAGAATTCTATTTGTTTTTTCATTATTTCTGCTTTCTTTATGCTTAAACTTATACCTGAATGTTCTATTATATGTATAAGTTTTTCTAATAATCTTATGTGTTCATCTTGTGTTTTAGAATATAATAGTATATCATCAATATATACCACACAATTTCTAGTTGTTTAAAATAGTTGTCCATAAAATGTTGATATCTACCTGGTGCATTTTTATATCCAAATGGTAATACATTCCATTCATAAAATTCTTGTGGTACTGTGAATGCTGTAAGTTTTTTAGATTCTTCTTCTAACTTTAAGTGATAAAATCCTGATTTACAATCAAATTTACTAAAATAATTATATCCTTGTATTTGTTTTATCTTTAGTATTTTATTTGGTATTGGGTAATTGTATGTTTCAGTTTTAGCATTTAAATTTCTATAGTCAATAACCATCCTACTTTTTCCTCTTTTTTGTTCACTATATTTATTTACAATAAATGCCGGGCTTGTATGTTTACTATTACTTTCTTCTATATATTTTTTCTCTAGTAATTCATTTATATGTAGTTTAAATTCAGTTAAATCATTAAAATTATATTTTAATGGTTTTTGTGTTATTATACTATTTTCATCAATAAGTTCAATGTTAACTTTTGTTTTATGTTTTTCCCATCCTTGTAACGGATCTTCGTTATATAATAATTCTAATTTTTCTTGGAGTTTTTTTACTTTATCTATAGAGAATATAATTAATTCTATTCTAGGGTCTTCTTCTTTTATATTCTCTAATTTTTGTGTAATTTTTTCACTACCTTTAATCCATTTTGTTGTTTTTCTTCTTTTGTTACTTACTCTTTTTGCTCCTATCTTTTGTTTACATGGTGTTGAACCACCAGTGTGTTTTAGTTATTATATGTGGATATAATTTATCTAAAAATGGCATTCCTAATAACATATCCTTTGTTGTTAATTCAAAATTATATATTTCTTCTATAGTTAATATTTTATCCCATATTTGTATTTTTATATTTTTTGTCTTGTATGTGATCATACTTCCTTCATTATGAAATTCTGTTACTACTATTGGTGTTTTTAATTATTCCCATTTTTCTTCTGGTAAACAATTGTATTTACATATATTAGCTTCTGCTCCTGTATCTATCATTGGTGTATAATATCTGTTGTAGTATCCTTCTATTATTATCTTTGCAAGTATATATATTTTCATATGTTAATCATATTAAAGTTCTTTTTACATTTTTTAATCATATTAAAGTTCTTTTTATTATTATTTTCTTATTTTCATAATTTATTGTTAATTCCTTATCTTCTAGATTATATGGTTTTACTTGTTCTAACCATTTTATCCCTAATGTTATATTTTCGTTTCCTTCATATATTTTGAATTTTATTATTATTGGTATTCCTCCAATTATTAGTTCTTGTTCTGTTGTTTCTTCAATATTTACTAATACTTTTGGTAATTCTGGACATGAGTGTTCTGTAGTTATTATTTTATCTTTCATTACTAACTCTCTTGTAATATAGTTTTCTTCTTGTCCTGTATCTATTAATATTAAATATTTTCTTTGCTCCATTATTCCTGTTATATAATAATGGTGTGATTTTATTTCTTCTTCTATTAGTTTTTGTGGAATTATATTTATTCTTTTTGAACTATTTGAAGTACTCATTTTTGATGATGGTTGTGGTATATCATAATTTTTATTTATTCGTTTTGATGTACTTAATCTTTCTTGTACTATTTCTAAATCTTCTTCTATATCAATTTCATTATAACTATAGTCATTATTATCTATAACCGTAACTATCTTTTCAAAGGGATTTTCTATTTTTATTTTATTTATTTTACTTTTTGCTGTTATTTTATGTTTTGTTGTTAAAACATATAAATTTTTACATCTAGCTGTAAATATTTTACTTCCAGGTGCTAGTTCTATTCCTGACATTTTCCAATATAATACTAATGATTTATCTATATTTCTGTCATTAATTGCTACTGAGTAGTTAACACTTATTATAAATTTAAATTTTTGGTATATTAAATTACCTTTTACTGCACTTATTATACTTTTTTCTATGGGTTGTATAATTCTATCATCTGCTAAATATATTTCTATAGGTGTATCTATTCCTTCTCTAAAACATGCTTTTATTAATATTTCAGTTCCTCCTAAATGTACATATTTAATTGGGTTTTTTGCATTTATCTCTTGTACTTCTTTATTGATTATTCTCTTATTTATTATTGGTATTTTAGCTTTTCCTTTAGTATACATACAATCTATGATATGTTCTCTTTGACTTACTACATAATATTCTTCTTTTTGTCTTTTAAACCAATTTTTTATTTTTGGTACTTCTAATATTTTTTCTACACTTAGATCTAATTCTTTTCCTTTTATTTGTTCAAATATACTATTATCAAATATTATTTTTTGTTCTAAAGATTCTTCATCTTGACATTCTTCTTTGTTTATTATTTGTATATTTGCTTCAGTCATTTTTCATATTATAGAATTCATTATCTGATTCTAATTCTATATCATTATCTATTTCATTTTCTGATATTTCATATATGCTATCTTCACTTTCCAAATCATAATCGACATATTCTATTTGTGTATATTTTTCATTTTCCATAATTATTTATAATATCTGTTTTTTCTTTGGATTTTTAGGTAATTTACAATCTTTAGCTATATGTCCTAGTTTTCCACAATTATAGCAAGTACATTCCGTCAATTTTCTTTTTGGTCTATATGGTCTTTTAGTTTTATAATTTTTTACGTAATATTTCTTTCTTGGTTTTTTATATTTGTACGTTGATCTATATTTTTTATAATTTTTATTTCTATTATACTTCTTTTTATAATATCTATCTGTACAACCAAATTGAGGTGCTATTTTGTTTTTTGCAACATGCTAAGTTTTTTATTAATACTTTTTCCATTTTTATGTCTTCTTTATGTTTTTCACATAATTCAATAAACCATCTTTGCAAGAATTTCATTCTAGCTCCTAAACTAGCTGTTAATTCTGCTTCATTCCAACTTTTTATTATTTTTGAACTAAAGGGTTCTGGTAATTTTGTAAAATATAGTTTTCTTATTTCCTTACCTTCTTCCATGTTATATGTTCCTTTATAATAATATTCTCTAAATGCACATGTATATTCATCTATATAACACATATTACATATTGCTAATTTTGCCAATAAATTTCTATTTATAACTTTTTGTTTATTTTGTTCTTCTACTTCTGTTGTCATACTACTAAATTCATTTCTTATAGCTATTTTCTATTTATTTAATATTTCCATAGATGTTGTAGTATTTCTGCTTTCTTTTTGCTTAAACTTATACCTGAATGTTCTATTATATGTATAAATTTTTCTAATAATCTTATGTGTTCATCTTGTGTTTTAGAATATAATAGTATATCATCAATATATACCACACAATTTTTTAGTTGTTTAAAATAGTTGTTCATGATTCAAATATTTCTAGTATATAATAACTAACATAAATTTAATCAATCATATATATGATATTCAGGAATATATGAAATTAGTTCTACATATCTATTAAACAATATGCCTTTGCCTCTTGATTTGTCATGCTATCTGAAATATCTGATTGGATTTCAGATTTTTCCATATTAACTTAGTTTATATCTTTTATTTGAGAGAGTTGAGAGAGTTTTTTTAATTGAGAGTTTATTAACTTAGGTGTTGCCTGCCTTTCATTTACAATTTGCAACTCTTATATAGACTATCCTAATGCTGCACATCAGTGCGCCTACTATTTACTTTACGACTTTTTACATAAGTGCGCCTACTTTACTACTATTTACTTTAAATAGAAAAAGTAACCTATCTAAAATTCAAACTCCTTTTAATCCCA
Organism: Solanum sitiens; assembly: GCA_016801875.1. NCBI lineage: Eukaryota > Viridiplantae > Streptophyta > Magnoliopsida > Solanales > Solanaceae > Solanum > Solanum sitiens. The sequence goes on from JABWTJ010000611.1 coordinate 413,487, forward strand.
ACCGAACCTCCTCAAACTACATAATGCACAAAAATCAGCAAAAACAAACAATTCTACAATGCACAGTTAACAAGGCCTCAAAATTGATGGTCCAAACTCACAAGCCAACGACAAACACGTAACACATAGTCGAATCAGAAGTATCAAATAAGTCAATCAAAATTAACGAATAAGTCAATCATACGCATCAAAATGCATCAAAACACATGAATCAACTCTCCCCGTAACCATTTCCCTTTGGCTTATGTATCGCTAGATTGAACCATTTTCTATTAACTTTGTATCAAATCACTAGACGAAACCATTTCTAATTATATTTACATCAAATCACTAGTCGTAACCATTTATAATCAACTTTAAACAAAATCTCTAGTTGGAACTATTTCCCCTCGACTTTATATCAATTACAATCGCCGAAAATGACATCGCATCACAAGCATTTGTCGAAAAAGACCTCGACATCAATGATAATCACATGTTCAATAATCAATGGACACAAGCAGCATCACACTACATGAAGAGACTATAAGCCATGTAATTCAACCCTACATTTGAGCCATCAAAGAATTTCCTCTAATCAATCAAATAAGATGACAATAAGGCAGCAAAAAGTTGTCATTATGATTACTAACCCTTTTCATTTACCCGTTCTTTATTTATTAACATTAATCAAGTGGAGCAATAACATTGCTAGCCTCATTCCCAGTTACTCCCAACACACATTAAATTAAGAGATGTAGACAATTCTACTAGATTACAAAGCTTAAGAGATCACTTGCCTTAAGCCAATAAATTAATTATTTCAAGAGTTGAGTTTTCCCCTTCTGAATCACTTCTGAAGCCACACAATCTATATACAAGCAAGTATTCATATTTCTTTTCGGAAACAATAATAGACACATCAATTTCCTTGAAATTGATCAATCAACTCCAAATACAATTTTAAATAGAAGGTTTGAATTCGCAATTTAATAATTGGAAAAAGATTTTCAAGTCTTTGGAAACTCAATGGTGAAGACTATTTTGAAAATGGGTACAAAATCAGTTCACAATCTCCATTTTAGTTTAGAATTTGAATTCTTCTAATACCTTACCATATCAATCAAAATCTCATACTTTGACGTTAAACACAAAAAATCCGGTAACTCATCCTTCAATTCCTTCTACTCACTTGGAGCCATATGATAAGGAGAAATAGAGAAGGGCTTGATGCTTGGCTCCAAGTCTATAGCATAATCGTCCTAATAAAACTTTTCGGCAAAGAGCTCGGCATCATAATTCTCAAATATCTCACTGCGGTGTTCGAAGATTAATGCACACAAGAATATCACTCCACATAAAAGAAACAACAATTTACACAATTTCATTCCACATTAACGTTTTCAAGAATTTCATCAATCAATAAATAAAAGAACAATCGGTAAATTTACATCATCATGTTCATCACATAGGTAATTTACATCATCATGTTAAGCGACAGAACCTTTGCTTAAGAGGAGGTTGCTCAAGCGACATGACATTCATATAAGCAAAGCCTCAAGATACTAACAACTCAGCAAACTTTCAAAACATCAAAAGGATCTTCAGGATTCAGTTCTTGTACGCATAAACCATACATGAAAATGATTTCTACTCGACGTTCCAAACTAAATGGAACCATCTAAATACGAATTTGTGGTCTCCTTGTCCCGATATCCATGAAAACTACAAGAAAGTAAATAGCGCCTAAAAACACTAATAAAAGCTTGGGACCTCTCAAAAATTAATTAAGACCTCCTCACCTAGGCCTAAAATCATCCTCGTAATCTAATGGAACTCTCCAAATGTTGATCTGAGCATCCGAACCTCGAATGTTGACCAAAGTCAACCCAAAGGCTACTTTTTCTACTAATTCACAACTTAAGACCTCGAATCTTCAAAAAGAATCAGAAACTGAAACCAAAACTCTCAAAGACTAGATTCCATATTATGGAATCGACGAAATTTTATTCCCACACTCGAAACTCCAAAAGGCTCCAAAAATTACTTTCTTAATAATATAAGCCTTTCAAATTCTCAACTTTTAACTCAAAGTTGAAAACCAACTTTTCAAACTTAATCATAAAAGACTCGGGGCCGATATCGGAATGGATAAAATGGTAAATTTATGGATCTATACAGCAATGACCGACCGGATCGTTACATACATACATATATATATATATATATATATATATATATATATATATATATATATATATATATATATATATATATATATATATATATATATTAATTATCACTCCTTCGATTGTTCATTTTCATTACATAGTCAAGAGTTCTCTGTTTTCAAAATTTATTTTAAAACTGAATTAATTGCAATCAGTAATATTATTATAGAATCAACATTCACCCGATTTAGTTCTTCATTTTCATAGAGTAACATATATCTCTCCGCTTGGAATCTATTTGAGAAATTAAATCATGTCATTCATATTGCAATTAATGTTACAATCACCTAATTAATTAAACACTAACCCCCCCCCCCCAAGTTGTTCATTTCATTGAATAATAAATATTTTTGTTTTATTAGGATATGTTTATCATTCAACTCTTTTGACCATTCATTTTCACTGCATAAAAATTCTTTAATCTTGCATTCTTGCAAAATTGGTGAATTCTATTCTTTTCAATGTTTTTCACTATTGAAATGAGGATAAGCGTTTTAGACTAGAGATATGTTTAGATATAGATATTACTTCTTAAAATTCAATTATTTGTGCCACCAAGTTTTTTTGAGAAATCATGTCGATATGTTCATATCGTTTAATTAATAAAAGTTTTTGGATTTATATGTTTTGATGCTTGAGTGAGTCACTGTTCAATTGTTTTATTTTCTTATAATTATGTAGAGAAAATGGCTAAATGAGTACCCAACCTATTACCGGATTTCCAACTACACACTTATACTTTACGGGGGTTCTATTAAACCTATACTATTTAAAATTAAAATTATTACCTCCCTAAATGCCTATGTGGCAAAGTGAGTGTATTTCACTCTCTTTGCGATAGTGAAGACTAAAAATAAATATTAAAACTTTATTTTTAATATTCTTTTCTTTTTTCCCCTTAATTTGTTTTTTTTTAAAAATAATTCAAAAAGGAATTCAAATTAGAACACCTAAAGTAATTGAAAAATCAAATCAAACAAAATCAAAAGAAAATGGGCTACCAAAAAATTTCTAAACTAAGCTCCTTTCTCCCCCCGAGCTCCGAAAGACGGTCCAACGTCGTCGTATTGATGCCGAACAATCGAGGTACATAGTTGAAGACAAACTCAATCACACCAAAATTGAAACTCCTATGAAATTGCCAACTATATAACTCCCATCATCATAGATCTGCCATGCAAATAACACAAAAAGCTTGGATAGATTTTATCTAAGGCAACTATCTCATCTCCAATTTAGTTTCTTCTTCTTAGCAACTTAGTAGAACATTCATGTCAGCCATCAAGTTTCACCATCACAATCTGAAAATCACCACCACAAATCATAGATAGAAATCTCCATCCCACTCTCCACAATCAACAACTATTAACACCCATTTTTAAAATCAACTAATAGTCATTAAAACTCACACACCCCCAGAAGTAACATGGCGTACTTGACATCTCGGAGGTCTTATACAAGCCCATAGTTATCATTCATCGCATTGTCATAGGTAAATTTAGCGGAAAATTTAAAACTTTCTTAGCACATCATATGTTAGAACATTACTTCATATATATATATATATATATAAAATAACATCATACATAGTTAAATACTCTAGTCTCTTTTTTGTCATCCTAGACTCAACACCATAAGATTACTTTAGGGACATGACCCTTATAACATAATACATTAGTAAACTTATACATAATTTTACAGTAAAGACATGACTTAGAAATCCTTGGACTTAAGGACTTCTTTCCTTGAGCTTGAGAATCACATATCAAGTCCTTCACCTTAGAGACCTTCTTTAAGCATTCATAACCTACACTTTGTGTAAAAAGTGTTAGTACAAGAATGCACTAAGTATGGCAACCATGCAAAAACATGCATTTAAAAGAGAAATTTTCTTGAAATCATACTCATGCCTTTTTGTGAAATCTTCATAAAACCTTTATACAATAGGATTTATATCATTCATATACTTCATATAGGCATATTCAAAAGCCAAACATCATATAAAATCACATATAGAATTTAAGCCATGTTTGGGGTCACTTTACAGTAAGCTTCTCATGCTTTACAGTGAGCATTTCTTCCTTAACAGTGAACTTCTTATTTTAACTCATTAACCTCCCAAGTAACCCTCTAGTGATACTTGGTGTAATCCATCACCTTAAGGTCACAATGAAAACCATACCTACAACTTACATAAGCCAACACATACCATCATTGAAGTGTAATACATCAAAGACACATTTAAGCCAATATCATAAGAATATTACAGTAAGCTACATCAATTTGCACATATACTAACTTCACTTCACATCAATGCATTATAAGACCTTACTCACAATCCTACTCTAAGTCTATTAGTGCAATTTATATGTGAAGCCCGATAACCTCACACATACTTAGTAACCTATCATAAGAACACAAGCCTTAACACTCTTCTTCATACATCAGCAAGTAAGTGAAGACAACTTCATTCATGTCAACAACCTTCATCATATAGTCATTAAGACCAACATAGTGCATTAAGAATAAGACCACATCATATAGACTCATACGATGCACATCTTCATAACAAGTAGATAAATACTACCATGCCATGCATAAAGACATAACCATAATCATACACCTTAGATCACCTTCCTAGAACTCCCTAAGGAGCCACTTGTGCAATGTCTAGGTGGGTTCATTACTTCCACCTATCCTAAGAAACCTCCTTATTTCATCCTAGTTAAGGTCTTAGTCATTTACCTCCATTGTACATTTTACTTTAGGGAAACTATAGCCTTAACCGACACTAAGTTCATGGGTACTACATGAAATTTGGTGTTGTAGAGCCTTACACCAATGGAAGGTGTTCTTATCTAGCCAAGGTAGAACATTAATACATGCTAGCATACTAAGTGTAATCACATTGCTAGATCTTATGTGGCAAGCATAGTTTATGGAACTAAGAGATATACATAACCCTCTACATGCTCATTGGCATTGGATCCTCATGTCATGAGAAACCATGGGGGAATCTTCCTCAAGGAAAGTCAACACCTCAAGTGGAACCATAGGTGAATGTTCCTCCAAGGGAAGTTAACACTCTATGAGAAACCAATGGTGAATCTTCCTCCAAGGGAATCCAACACCTCTCATTGTCAAGTTCACTCGGTGCTAAGCTAATTTACCTTTATTGAAAAGCCTTTATTACTTTACTTCATAAAACATAGGCTTAGGATATTGATTCCTTATATGCTTATAGAATATTCAAGCACCTATCTAGTTTTAGGGTACACATGAGCACACCTTTCAAGGCCCCTCTATTGACTAGATCTTCATACATGTGTGTGTGTACTTATATGTGAGCAAACCTTTCACATAAAACATAAATGTCACACATGTTCATATATGAATGCACAAGTCCATATGCATAACTATATGAGCAATCCTTTCATATAAACACACCAAGACACTGCACATTCATACTTCAATATATCATATACTTAACATCATAACATATAAGTCATATTCATTACATGTTCATACATTCACTTTCATGTACATAGAAACCAAACCTAGGAACTATCCTATAAAGGTACACATGTGCAATGCATAAACAAGGTCCCATACCCTTGCCCATAATATTACACCTATCAAGTCATCCTAGTTAAGGAATACATAACATACTTCATATACATTTACCTTACATGCATAGTAGTAGACATATAGTGAATATGAGATCAACCTTTCATTAGACATTATGACCCTTTACTACATTGTAAGCATGCATTATGTGTGAGTGTGTGTACATTGTTCAACATGATCACATAATGGCTATCAACAACAGATTGAGGAAGCCACCCTCTTAAGACCACAATGGACAACCAAGTGTAGACCACACAACAAAATTTAGCATAGGAGACAAGACAATCTTCACATTACATTCAAGACTCCTAACCTTAGCTATTCACATAGGGGTGCATGGGTAGGGTTCATCAATCCTTAACACTTCATTAATGGAAACACCTACACATGATCCTAACATAGATATACACATGCTTATACAATAGCCGTACAACCTAGATCATAACTAGAATAGGAAACTAGGCATAGGCTTCACATAGGGTGATTCATCATCAACACACATTCATAGTATAATTTCCTTCAAGGCCATTCACATCACATATATATATTGGCAATAAAGTAAACACCGCCACCATAAGTGGACCATACCACACAATGTCATACAAGGCTTCATCAACTATCCATACTATAAGAAAGTAGAGAGGAAAGGTCAGTCTTACCAATTTCTTACCCTTTGATCATCCTTGATCAATACTCCTTTTTCATCAACATTTAATATTAAGGCATAGGCTAAATATTCTTTAATCATAAAAGAAACCATGCATAAGCCACTACAAGACCATGCTACAAACTAATACAATACATCACCAACATACTAGTAAAGTAGAAGGACATAGATCTTTAACCAAATTCACTTCAATTGATCATCAACAATATTTCATCAATAGTATCAATCTAGGGCAGTAGCTAAAGACATCATTATCAAGTCTAAATCATACTTCATACATAGCATTGTAAATCTATAGGCTTAGAGAATGTAAATCAATTCTTACCAACACTCCTTTGTTTTGATCATTAAGGATTCATACCCATAATTTATCAATAACATACAATTAAGGCAGTAGATACAATTAACTTTACATAAACGAATCCTACATACATGTACAATAGAATCAATGTTACAGTGAAGTCCATACTTTAATAATCAATAGAAAGTAGAGATCAAGTATTCAAGAATCAATGTACATGGATATAATATCACATAATTCATCATCACATGATATCATAGGCGGTAGCTAATCATCAATTTAACATAATTGAATCACATAACAATCAAGCTAGAATCAAGATCACAATATACTACATTATAGACTAGCCATATTCAAACCTTCATACTCATGAATTACTCATAAATCACTCATCAACAATTCACCATAAATACACATACTAGGCAGTAGATATAAGCATATTAACATGCTAGAATCATAATTCATTCAATACAAAGCCAGAATCACAATGTCCATTCATAGGAAAAAATGAGAGTTGAAGGGGATATAGGTTCATCATGCAATTGGATTAAATTCCACGTTAAAATCAATACATTATCATCAATTCATCATAAGAAAATCTTTGAAAAACGTTTTAAGAAAGAACCCATGGCTAGATTGAAGAAGAAGAGATTTGATCATATTTTCTCTTTGAAAACTTTGAGATTAACACTCTAGATGGACGGATAACTAGAGATAAAGGATCATCATACCTTTATTTAGAATCAAACCTCTAAAAATTGATGAAGAATCCATGGGAATCCAAGCTCCAAGCTGTTCTTGAGCTTCACCTTCAATGGAGGTTCTAGAGAGAATATTTTTGGAGGGGAAGTCTAATTTGTGTAGATGGATTGGGAATGGGTTGATCACGTTTTTTATCACTTAAATACACCCAAAAATAACTAATTAAACCTAGTAGTGTCAAGTTAGGACGTGGAGTGAATGGGAGTAAAACAATCACAGGCATGCAGTTGTAGGCAACCATCAACGGACAGCATCGACTGGACGACGGGGCGTCCTGCTGCTCCGTCGTTGGTGAGTGCAGCTCCTTCTTGATGGATTCAGCTCCTTAGTCTAAGTGTCAACCTACTCCCCTAATTGACGGGGCATCTATGGACTGACGAGACGTCAATTGAGCACGTCGATTGACACTGTCAAGGCAGTGTCTCGACAACATTTAGGTCCTTCTTGAGGGCCACGCTAGGGGAGTCGTACCCGGGCGTTTCCAACGTGAATATACACCTTTAAATTTTGAAGACCTTCCATGCAAGTTTAACCCAAAATGAACACGTAAAACACATCCAAACATGCAAGGCACACTCAAGACACACATGAACGTCTCAAGGCCTAACTTTTGAACGTCTTAGACGTTCTTGGACGTTTGACCTATAAGCTTCATGAAACTCACCATACTGCATAAAAACATAATTTTTAATCATATAAGGACCTCATAAGATCATGACACACACACAAGCACATAAAAACACATAAGGCCACTTAGGTGACTAATCGTCGAACGTCTTGGTCGTCCCTTGACGTTTGACTTCCAAATAACTTCAAATCCCCATGCATACTTTAAAACACTTAATTAACATGTTAAAAAACTTACAGACACAAGTGATGCTCTAGACATCCTAACTCATTTTGAGGGTCTTACAATGTTGGGACAACATATTTGTTTTAATATAACTCAAACAATAAGTTTTAATGTATGCTTCTAAATTCACATAATTTTATCTTCTCTCAAGAGGCAAATTCATAATTGAGATGACAACAAATTTTATACTTCTAATTTTTGCCTTTTTCTTTCTTAACTCGTCCATTTTATTATTTACTTCAGAATTGAGATTGTGTCTTTCCTTGTTTTGGTATCTCATATATGTTTCTTATTTTTATTCTTGCTGCACACCAGTAATATTGACAATACTCCTTCATTCTCAAGTTCTTTAGTATCAAACTTGTTGACTGGTTTGTGGTCTATTAAGTCTTATCTTATTAAAATTGTTCAACTACCTGTCACATAGGTAATAACAATTCATTATAATTAATCATCAATTTCAAGTTTAGAAGAAAATCCATTTGTAGAGAAACACCTTGAAATTGGGTGATTTAAAATCAACTCTGAATGGAGCTCTTGGGGAAAAGAAACCCAAGAGTGAATAATCTATACCTTAATGAAGACTAATTCCATGAATTTGAGAAGAAAATTTGAGAACTTGGTCTTCTCCTCCAAGCTTCCAATGCTCTTCAATGGAGGTTGAGTTAGAGAGAGAATTTAGAGAGAAGTGAGAGTGAATTGAGGAATTGATTTTGGTGGGTAAAAATGACTTAAAACGGACCCTAAATCAATATATAGTCACCCCCTAAATTACCCAAAATAACCCTCACTTAATTGGGTCTTTTTGTGAAGTCAAATTGACTTAAAAATGATGCGAACGAATCTGGGAAGTGGCTATGCGTCGCGGGGGCAGTTCCAAATCTTTTTTTCTGAAATACGGGTTGAAACAGTGAGCCTCGTGAAAGCCCCGCATCGCGAGAAAACATTTTCCTGCCAAGTGATGGATGCGCGACGCGCAGTGACTTCCACATCTTGGCTGTACGCAGGCTGCTTTGGCAGCCTGCTTGCCAATGTTCGCGTCCTCCTCAAGGACCCTTATGGTGGTCCTTGGGGAGTCGTGACTGTATGTTTTGACCCTATAAATATTATTTTACCTATTTAAAATACATGACTTTGATCTTTATAGAGTTTTCAGTGGCTAAAAAATCCATTAGATGTCCAAGAAGCGACTTTGAGTGTTCAAAAGTTATGGTGGTCCAAACTACCTTAGAGAATTATTTATTCAAATTTCTACCTTATCGAAGCATTCAATCTATTAGTGACATCCAAAAAATAAAGGAATGTGGTGGGATGGTAAGTATTGTACTCAACCTTAATCAAATGTTTGGGGTTCAAACTTTGGATTTGAAGTCAACGAATTACCACCCAAAGTAGGATGAATATATATTAATAAAATATTAACGAAATAATTATCTCCTTATAAATACATAAACAACAAAATATGTCTTTTGACTATAAAAGTAGTGTCATCGACTGTATATGATTTTGAATAAGGGACCTGCCAAGACATCATTTAATCCAAATTATTTGAGCGACATACGTTATTTCATTGAACTCCAATATATGTGTTTTTATATTTTAATTGGTACACAACTAACTGTATAAGATGTATAATATTAAGATTTTGTATGTAGAGGCCTTGAATAGGAGAAAAACTCTTGCAATTGATGAATAAAATGTTTGTACCACCTTTTGAAAATACATATATATACAATGAAACAATTAATATATTTTCTAAAGACTTTACTGATGAACAACTACAGTAAAATGAAGAATTAATAACAAAATTTATAAAGACTTAGAATCAAATCTTTTTCATTTTAAGATTAAAAAAACATCATTTCTTATTTGGATAAAATATTCTTGACAATTTGTCGTAGGATTTTACCCTCTCGAAAACACTTATATTATCAAATTTTCAGAAGTAGATTATTGACGTAATTCACCAACGCGCGAAGCGCGGACAATATACCTAGTATATATATATATATATATATATATATATATATATATATATATATATATATATATATATATATATATATATATATATATATATATATATCAAGAGAAAAGGTTCCTTAATTATATGATATACAAATAAGTAATATATCATTATGTGTTTAAAATTAAAATACAATCTTCCAAAATCCAAATTTGATATGTAATATAGTTATGAAGTGATTTGGAATTGAAGTTGTGCACAAACAAACATTGAGGATCCTTCAAAAGGATGAAAGAGAAGTAAGGGACAATGGGGAAAAAGTTCAAAAAAAAATACTTTTGTGTGAGAGAATAGTCATCATTGTGTATCATATAATTATAATTAATTGCTAGTTTTAATTTTATTGTTTGATTTTCTATTTTTTTGCTCCTTTTGATATTAACATTATTATGACAACAACAAAAAATCATATAAATTTTTAGGCTTAATTTATTGGAGAATAAAAGATTTCTTTGGAGAATGTTATAAATAAATGTATTCTATAAAAAGTTATTTGTGATCTGCATAGTTGGATTTACCACAGTAATTTTACAGAAAAATAAACTTCAAAGTTTAAAATATGTACTCAAAAATAACAATTAATATTATAAGTATAAATTAATAACTGTAAAAAAATATACCAGGATATGTAATAATAGAATGAAACAAAAAGGAAAAATCAAGCCAACTCAATGCAGAGTGTCTCCTTATTATTGAGCCACTCAACACGAGTTAAGTAAAAAAATATTTAATTGTGTAGAAGAAGAAGTAAATCTGAATCAAATATTGAATTTGCAGAAGAAGTAGAAGTTCTGTATCAAGTATTTAAAGGAGGAAGAGAAGCTCGAGAAGAAGAAGTAGTTCAAGAAGAAGTAGAATTTAAAAAATTTTGTTATTTTAAAATAAGAGGAAACCCCTCTATTTATTAACAACAAAGAGTAGTGTGAACAAATGTTAATTGTGCCTTACTGGAAAGGACAACAAAGAGTACTAGTGTGAACAAATGTTAATTATGCCTTACTTGATAGGAAACAATTCTTTGGAAAAGTCATAATTTTTCGAAAAAGTCACAACCTTTCATAAAATTCACAACTCTACATAAAAGTCACAACTTTTCATAAAAGTCACAACTTTTCATAAATGTCACAACTTTTCAATATAATTCACATGTTTTCATATAATTCACAATTTTTCATGAAAGGGAAAGGCTAATTTTGGAAATAAATAAATTAAAAAGGAATGCTTGTGTGTGGTGCCACATAGGTGGACCTAGGGTTCTCTTATTTATATATATATATATATATATATATTTATATATATATAATATTATCATGGGACAGTTACATGTTACCCATGAAGTCCATGAGTTGAGTAGTTCGTTCCCATAATTCTGCATAAACCCTATAAGTCGAACAGTCTTGAGATGAGAAATGTCTTTGAGTCCTCGAGTTGAGTAGTTCATGCTCATAATTCCACATGAACCCTTCGAGTTGTTAAATTTGAAATGAGTGGTATCATTGAAGTTCTTGAGTTCAAAGTATTGAGTTCTATCTATGGTTATTGAAAACCATGCATTTAGTCGTTCACGTACATAATTCGGCATGAATTCCATATTTTAAAAGTCTTTCACAAACGTCTTAACTTTGTTTTAAAGACATAAAGTTCAAGTTGAGTAAAGAGTAAATAATAAAGATTTGAAGTTCATTTCTTCATAGAAGTTAAGGAGGACTACGTATTCTCAAAGAGTCTAAAAATATTTTCACATTTGAGCAAGAAAGGGAACATCGATTCCAAGAGAAGCTTTTAAGCTATGTTTTGAGTAATCATCTCAAACCAAAGAAAAAAGTTTGTTTTAAAAAAAACATATGAGCTAAGTATATTCTAGGAGTAGTATTGAGCACCGATATGGGGATGCGAGTTCATATTAACTCAAGTCTCCATAAACCATGTAGCCATTATGGGTAGTTAAGGATCATACTTTTCATATGACTCCTTAAGATGCTTTTAGCATAAGCTAGTGGATCCACTTAATTAAGTGTTCTATACGACGGCAAAGTATAGGACAATTCTGGTACGATAGGAAAGACGTTGTATCACCACTTAAGTTTATAGTGTTGGTTGACAGTTAGAGAATCTCCCACAAAAAATATATACTTTATTATATAAGTAAAGTTGAGTTTGTTTCTTGAAAGAACTACGTTGTTTTCCTTTGTTTTAAAAACTTTCATTATATTGCATATGTATTGTTGCTTTTGTAAGATCCCGAAAATGACTTAGGTGAACTAGAGACTAACATTGTTGTCAAGATCTTCTAAGGTCCTAAAGAAGTCTATAATATGGTATTTAGGAAGTATCTAAAGTATTAGGTGCATTGGAAATCAAATGTCAAGGGACGACCAAGACGTTCGACGACTAAGTCACTTAAGTCCCTCACATGTGGTTCTATGTGTTTGTGTGAGATTAATGATGTTGTGAAGTCCTTAAATGAGTTATTATGATGTTTATAGGTAGTTTGTCAAGTTTATAGAAGTTTGGAGGTCAAACGTCCAAGAACGTTCATGACGTTCGAAAGATGTGCCTTGAAATGACCTTGTGTGTCTAGGCATGTTTAATTGAGTTTTATGTGTTAGTTTTGGGTGAAATTCATGTGAGAGTTCCTAAACTCATAGACGGTGAAGTTTGGGTTGGAAACGTCTGGGAAAACACCCCCAAGGACCAACCAAGGGTCCTTGAGGAAGGACCCATGTTGGTGGCCAAAACTGCCCAAGGCAGTCCCCCACCTACGGATGGCAATCGACGGTCAGTGGCCTGGTCGACGCCACGTAGGTGGTGGGCGTCGTTTTGTACTTAACCTGGGGAGCTAAGCTACCAGTTCTATGCACTAAGCATATGTCATGCATGTGGTCCGAAGAAGTTCGGATCATTAGAATTTATTTTACATAAACTTTATCTTGTATTATTTTGGAAGAGGCTTACACACCTCGAAGTTGTGACCTTATTGATTACATGGAAAAACTTTATCAGTTATTCCAAGGCTCCCATAAATTGAGTCAACATTCCTTATATACCTTTTTTTGTTAATTAGTTTAGAGAGTGACCTTTACTAAAATCAAAAGACTTCCCCGCCAAAATTTAGTCAGAAATTTGAGTTATAAAATATCATTTTTATTAACATATTTTCCTCTATAAACAATTCACAAACAAAATTCACGCTGGAAAACAGATTATCACTAAAATATTGGTAATCTTTCTAATTTTTTCGTGTGAAAATACTAATATTTTTTATTTTTCCACTATTGAATCAGAATTTATATGGAAATATCCACAGAATAATTTTCAGTAAAATAATGGGAAAAAGGTTTGAAATATATCCAAAATTTGACCAAAATTGTTGTAACGATACCAAACTTTGAAAAGGACGTCTTATCCCCCCCCCCCCCACACGCACTATTTAATAATGTATTTTAAAGGTATATATGTGCCCACGTGGATATAAAAAATATTATAAATAGTAATGTGTCCACATGGACACATATATACCATTAAAATACACCATTAAATACTGCAAGGGGTAAAATGTACTCCATAAAATTTGGTATCGTAACAGCAATTTCAGCCAAAGTTGGAGTATTTTTCAAACTCTTTTGTGAAAAATATTTTATCAAAAAATAGTGATTTTTTTAATAGTAGACACACTCATTTTTATTGAAGTCTACAATAGTTCATTTGTTAAAAGTGTATGTTCACATAAATTGGCACCTTAATGACTTATCCTCATTTTAATCTTTTAATTCTTGACTTGCATTTTTTAAAAGAATCATATAACAGTGAATATAAGTTCTTTGTTAGGTTAGAAAAATGCAAAAGTTTCATTACGCATTTAAGATCAACTAAGGATAAATAAATTAGCTCTTTTCATGTCATCATTACCCTCATATTGTGATGTAGATTAATGATTGACAAAGTTAATATGTCGTCATAATGTACTCCATACAACTAATGTCAGTAAACCTCACAATGAACTCCATACAACTACTGTTGTTAAAGCTTAAGCACAAAAACTATGGCTGCCAACTCCAAATAATGGGTAGGGTAATTCCTCTAGTGGGTCTTCAACTTCCGAGAAGCATAGGCAATCACCTTATCCTTCTACATCGGAACTCCACTTACACGACTCCAGAAACATCACAATACATAGTGAAGTGAACAACATCTTAGAGTAAAGTTAAAATAGGAGTCAACACCAACAAGGTCATGAGGTTTTGAAAGCTATTCTCAAACTCATCATACCGTTGGAAACTCACACTCTGCCGAGTAAATCTATACAAAGGATATGCAATAGTTGAGAAGCTCTAAACAAATCCCGGTAACAACCTTTAAGGCCCACAAAACTTTAGATCTTCATAATCGATGTAGGTATGGTACAACCCCTAACCGCCTCAATCTTGGCTTGATCTACCCTAATACCCTTCTTGACACCACATGTCTACAATCACTCATCGGAAACAACAATTCCCATATCAATTCTCTTGAAAAGTGGGTCAATCAACACAAAATACAATTGCAAAATTAAAATTTGAAACCTTAATTTAATACTTCAAAACATTACTCAAGGTTTAAGAAGTTATCAGGGAAAATTATTTCGAAAAAGGACTTAAAAACAATTCAAAATGTCCATTTTAGTTTAGAGCTTGAGTTGTTGAAAAAATGTTATATATCACCAATCAAAATCTCATATTTTGATGTTCAAACCCACAAGTAATCAAAGTGAAATGAATTTATACGATTATATAAGCTTACCCAAGTGATTTAACAAAACCTTTCCATAATGGTCACCAATGATTTCTAAAGCTCAAAATTGGAAAATAGGGCTTAAAACCCCAAAATTTGCAGGCCAAAAAACCCTTTCAGGTGTCACAAAAGTGACCCTAAAAACCTTCGGGCATCAAAAAAGTGAAGTCTCCTTCTCTAAAATGAAGGTCGTTTAACCGATAGATCTTTTATTTAAGCGGAGGTCGCTTAAGTGACAGGACACTCACATATGCAAAGCCTACAAACACCAACAACTCAACAAACTCTAAAAACATCAAAAGGACCCTCGGGATTTAGTCCTCGTACACACAAACCATATATTAAAATGAGTTCTACTAGATGTTTCAGTCTCAATGGAACCATCAAAACACACATCTGAGATCTCCTTGCCCCGATATCCATGAAAACTACAAGAAACTAACTCACTCCTAAAAAGGCTAAAACAAGCTTGTGACCTCTCAAAAATTAACCAATACATCACCTATGCCTAAAATCCTCCTCCTTACCTAATGGAACTCTCGTAATTCCGATCCGAGCATCGGAACCTCGAATGTTGACCAAAGTTAACCGAAATTCAATATTTTCCACAAATTTACAACTTAGGACCTCAAATATTCAAAAAGACTCAGAAACTGAAATAAAAAACTATCAAAGACTCGAATCCACATTAGAGAACGGATGGAATCGACATAATAAACTTACAAAATTCTCATCTTTTGCCTCCAAAAGGCTCCAAAAACCACTTTCTTAATAATATAAGCCTTCGAAATCAAAACTTACAAAATTCTCAACTTTTGACTCAAATTTGAAAATCAACTTCTTAAACTCTATCATAAACGACTCGTGGTTGATATCGGGAGGGACAAAATGATAAATTTATAGAACTTTACAACAATGACCGACCGAGTGTGATTATTCATTTTCATTGCATAGCCAAGAGTTCTCTGTTTGAAAAGTTATTTGAAAAATTATTTAACTGCAATCACTAATATTTGTATATATTTAACATTCACCCACTTGAATTCTTCATTTTAGTCGAGTAACATATATTTCTTCGCTTGGATTCTATTTGAAAATATTAAATCATGTCATCAATGTTGCAACTAATGTCACAATTACCTAATTAATTAAACAATACCCCCTTGAACTTTTCATTTCATTGAATAATAAATATTTCTCTTTTATTAGGATATTTTCATCATTCGCCTCTTTTGACCATTCATTTTTAATACATAAAAGAAATCATCAATTTTGCATTATTGCAAAATTGGTGAGTTTTATTCTTTTCATTTTTCTTACTTTTGAAATTAGGATAAGAGTTTTAGACTAGAGATCTGTATAGATATAGATCTTGGTTCGTAAATTCAGTTACTCGTGCCATCGTGTTTTTATGAGAAATCATGTCGATCAGTTCATGTCGCTTGATCCATAAAAAAATATCGTATATATATGTTTTGATGTTTGATTGAATCACTGGTCACTTTGTTCATTTTCTTATAATTTTGTACTTGCTCATTCGAACCTAGATTATTATGTTGAGACAACATGTTGGTTTTAATATCACTAGATCCATAAGTTTTAATGTATGCTTTTAATTCACAAAATTTTATCTTCTCTCAAGAGTCAAATTCATGATTGAGATGACATCAAATTTTATGTTTGTCAATTTTGCCTTGTTCTTTTTTAACTCGTCCATTTTTTATTTATTTCAGAACTAGATTTTGTCTTGCCTTGATTTAACTAATCGGTTATTTTGAGCTTACCATTGAAAGCTGAAACTATATATCATATTGATGGTCATGCATGGGGTTTATTTTCTAGGTAGATTCAAGAAATGATTGGGTAAAACGTGTCACAATTCAAAAAGTGATGTCATGACACTTGTCTATTCCCACCAAGAGAACTCAGCATCAACCCAAAAAAATGAAAGGAATGCATAAAGATAGAGCAAGAATAAGATAAAAGCAGAAAATCTTATTATTTCTATTAAAACTCAAAAAAATTGTTGTCATGTGTATAAGAGAATAATATAAAAAAATCAGAAATACAAGTCTCAATATTTTTGTTTTTCAAGTAGAACAAAATATAAGGTAAGGGAACAAGAGGGACCTCCAGAATGACGGGAAACTTAATGTAAAAAATTCCGAAATACAGGTCTGAATATTTTTGTTTTTCAAGTAGAACAAAATATAAGGTAAGGAAACAAGAGGGACCGCCAGAATGACGGGAAACTATCTCACAAAATCCTTGATAAGCCTTAAAAGAAGAAGAAGAAGAAGAAGAAGAAGAAGAAGAAGAAGAAGAAGAAGAAGAAGAAGAAGAAGAAGAAGAAGAAGAAGAAGAAGAAGAAGAAGAAGAAGAAGAAGAAGAAGAAGAAGAAGAAGAAGGAGAAGGCATAGTAGGAGGAGGAGGAGGAGGAGAATGAGAATGACAGGAGAAGGAGAAGGAGACGAAGACGGAGAGGGAGAAGGAGAAGGAGAGGGAGGAGAAGTCATGGGTATGGTCTAGGAGCCTACATATGTGTAGAAGCAAGTGATTACCAACAACACGGTACCCAATAAGAAACTTAATAGACAAGGTAACCTAGCTAAAATTTGAATACTCCTTTTCATCCCAACCGAACCTCCTCAAACTACAGCCTTCACAGAATTCAGCCAAACCTAACACTTCTACAATATATAGTTCACAAGGCCTCAAAAATCACGGTCCAAAGTCACAAGCCAACAACCAATATGTATAACATGTCGAATCACTAGTATCAAATAAATCAATCATAATTAACCAGTAAATCAGTCATAAGCATCAAAATTCATCAAAACATAAGAATCAACACTTTCGAAACCATTTCCCATTGGCATTATGTCATATCACTAGCTGGAACCATTTTCTATTGACTTTGAATCAAACTTCATCGTCTTTATATGAATTCACTAGTCAAAACCATTTCTCATTGACCTTATATCAGATCTCTAGCCGAAACCATTTCCCCTCGACTTTAAATCAATTACACTCACCGGAAATGACCTCGGCATCACAAGCATTTGTCAGAAAAGACCTCGACATCAATGATCATCACATGTCACATCACCTGTTCAACAATGAATGCACACAAGCAGTATCACACTACATGAAGAGACAATAAGCCATGTAATTCAACTCCACATTCAAGCCATCACGGCATTTCCTCTAATCAATCAAATAGGGTCATAATAAGGCAATAAAAAGTTGTCATTATTATCACGAAACCTTTTCATCTACCGCTTCTATATTTATTATCATTAATCAAGTGGAGCAATAAAACTGCTCATGTCATTCCCAATTACTCCCAACACACATAAAATTAAGAGATGTAGACAATTCTACTAGATTACAAAGCTCAAGAGATAATTGCCTTAAACCAATAAATTAGTTATTCCAAGATTTGAGTTTTCCCCTTCTGAATTACTTCTAAAGCCAAACAATTTATATACAAGCAAGTAGTCATAATAATTTTTTGGAAACAATAATACCCACATCAATTTCCTTGAAATGGATCAATCAACTCAAAACTCAATTTTAAAAAGAAGGTTTGAATTCGAAATTTAATACTTGGAAAAGGATGTTCAAATCTTTGGAAACACAATGGTGAAAACCATTTTTAAAAAGGGATCAAAATCAGTTCACAATCTCCATTTTAGTTTAGAACTTGAGTTCTTGAAATACCTTACCACATACCAATCAAAATCTCATATTTTGATGTTAAAATACTTTAATAATCATAGGGAAAAAATATTTAGGGTCATCAAAGCATACCTATTGCTTCCAAAAGCACGCACAAGTGCACGTGGTCACTCAAGTAGTATTGCGACTCTTTCGAGTCGGATTATCGAACCCAGAAGACTTTGGATCAACAAATAACAATTCTCTTATGTCTAAATAAAATTTACTCAGAAGACAAACAAGTTTAGAAATTTGTGTATAACTACTATATAGACAATCTCATAAATGTATTACTATAATCAACTATTTCAAGCAAGAGAATTCCACAATTTTGGAAAGTATTCCAGGGTTGTAGCATAGACCGAATTCTGGCATAATATTAATTTATCCTTGCATTAGAGGGGTTAACCTCATTATAGATTTGCAAGGTTCATTTTATGATCATGATTTTCCGACCTCTAATCACCAACCACCATCGACAACCTAACTATATCGTTGAGTGGGGATAGGCATGAATCGATGCGGAGCATTAAGCATTCATCTCGTCTATTAACCAAGCGCGGTAGAAAAGTATAAGACTATCCTATATAAAAAAACACTCTAGATTTTATCCAAGAATGAACACGCTTCTCATATTCTTTGGTCTATCCCTCAATTCATTTTCTGAGTTCAAGAGTAGAGAATTAATTTATTTTAATGTTGCTCATTCATTAAAATAGTTAAACAAGAATGCAAGCACAAATCATAAGACAACCAATCTCATACTACGAACAAATATTATTATACCATTAACCGTAGCTACAACCCTAGAATAAGGGACTTTAGCTACTAATAGCATAAAATATCATCAAACAATGTTTAAGGATCATACAAGTGTTTACCAAAATGAAAGAATAGAAGAAAATCCCTAGAAAGTGTAAGCCAAATGGCCCAGATGGATGTGCTCCCATCTTTTTGGAACTTGATAATATAAATTAACACACTTAAACTATTAATAGTCTAAAATAAAACACGTGACCAAATTGTGGTGTCCAGTTCCACGACGTGGACCTATACCCTTGCCTCAATTTGTACACAAAAGAATCTCCTCCGCAATGCGCACTCCAACATTAAGTGAAATTTATTTTCTGCATGTGAGTTTCAGCTCCCCGACGTGGAGATTCTCCCTCGTGGTGTATTTTCCAGCTTTTTGGCCATTCTCTTCCGCAACTTTGTCTTCTATTTTTCGGCCTCTGTCCCGGTGCCCTCTTTTGGCTCATTCTTCTTTGCTTTTCACCCTAAAACATCTAATATGTTGGTTAGACGAAACTACATCAAAAGACTCTCAAATCTCAGTTCTGACAAAGAAAATGATCTCAAACTTAGCTATATATATGGGATAAATTGGTTATTAGGCACATTAATATGCTTAAGATCACTACCCTATGATTTAGCACAAGAAAATCTTTCAACAATTGCCTCCAAGGTTTCCGAAGCTCTCAAATGGAGAATGGGGCTTAAACCTCAAAAATGGCTGGTCAAAAACCCTCTTGGATGTCACTAAAGCAAACACTAGGTTATCATAAGTGAACACCACAAAAATTGCAGGTCTCAGTGTTGCAAACCAAGATCCACATAAATGACTTTCGCTAAACCGAGCTCTGGTCCACTTAAGCGAACCCCGCCCAAAAGGTCAGTCTCGCTTTTATGAACCGACCTTCGCTAAAGAGGAGATTAGAAAATCGAAGGCCCTTTGCAAGAGTGAGGGCTACAACACCAAAAATATTAGCCAACTCTCAAGACACTAAAAGGAACCTTGGGATTTGTTTTGGAATCCAATGAACACAAATCACATATACAAATCAATCATATTCTACATCCACACTCAATTGAACCATTGAAACACAAATTCAAGGCCTCATTGACTCGACATCTATGGAAAGCACAAGAAATTAACACAATGACTAAAAGGTCTAAAACAAGCCAGGACCTCAAAAAAATCCATGAAGACCTCAACTAGGCCTAAAATTATTCCCCAAATCCAACAAAACTCTTAGAATTCTCATACGAGCATCCAAAACCCGAATGTTGACCAAAGTCAACCCAAAGGATAAATTTCCACCATTTTTACACTAAGGACCTCAAATCATCATAAAGACTCTAAATTAGAAAGCAACAACACATACAAACCAGATTCCACATTCTATAACTAATAGCATTAATACAATTCCATTTTGACACACGATACTCCAAAAGACTCCAAAAACCAATTTTAAGCAACTTGGCCTTTCAAAATCACAACTTGCAAAATTCTCAATTTTTCACTCAAAGTTTGAAACCATACTCAAACATAAAAGACTAAGGGTCAAGGTCGGACGGGGGAAATGGTAAATTCATAAAGTTTTTTGAAAATGATCAACCGGTTCATTACTTGTCACGATCGGGGAGCACCCCCTAGAAGTAACACGGCGTACTCGACCTCTTGGAGGTCTTATACAAGCCCTAAGACATCTTTCATTGCATAATTGTAAAAATAGCGGAAAATTTAAAACTTTCATAGCACATCATATGCTAGAAGAACACATCATATATATAAAAATATCATAAGTACATCATTAGACTCTAAGTCTCTTTGCCATCTTAATACACAACTAAAGAGAATAGAATAGGGACACAACCCTTAACACATAAAACATAGGTCTAATCTATTACATCAACTTAATGAAACATCTTGACATAGGCAACCCTTGAATCATTAGGGTCCTTTTACTTGAACTTGGGAGATCTATCCAAGATCTTCACTTAGGAGACATCCTCTAGCCATCCATACCTACACTTTGTGTAAAAAGATGAAGAAGAATGGTATAGTACAAGAATGCACTAAGTATGGCAATCATGCAAAAATATGCATTTAAAGAGGAAATTTTGTTTGAAATCATGCAACATATATTTTTAGTAAACTTCATGAACATTGGCACATATAACCACAATATAGTTTACATACATCATATAGACATGGATACTACTCATAATAGCACATTATTTCATTTATCATACTTTGAGGCATATTCAATACATACAATACATTACTTCTTTTTTTATCTTACTTCTTTCCTTAAGAAACCCTCAAGTGTACTTAGTACAATGTATCACCTTAAGGTCACCTAAGATAGTCTTTCATAGATATGCTTCATAAACACAACCACATATATTCACAGGTCTTAAGCACATCATAGACATCAACTTTCACATAAGGACCATCACCTCAGAGAACTCCTAAGTCACACTAGTTCAATGTGTAGGTAGCCTCCCATAATAATACTTCCACCAAGTGTACCTAAGAAGTCACCCTAGACTAGTCATATCATACCCAACAAGTCATAACACTTTCATTTATAACTAGACATAAGGCACATACTTCATAATATCATATAAGGACTCTTTCCTTTACTACAATCTTAGTCATAACTCATTTAGTTCATACCATAAGTAAACCACCCTCACAACCCCTTAACAAGATTACTTGTGCTATTTACACATAGAGTTCCATACCCCCACATATACTAAGTAAGCTCATTTAGAAGCCATAAGTGTAATTCACATACATAATCATAATACATGTCTTGACATAGCAAAGTCACTTAACATGCATTCATACATACATAACATAAGTCTTACTTGCATACATGTAATAATATTATGTTAGCTCGTTTCTTACTTTGGGAGACATAGCCATAACCGACATAGACCATGTGAGCTACATGGAATATGGTGTTCTCCTCCCACACCGAAAAGAGAGTGTTAACACTTGTCTAATGTGTAACCAATGATACAAAGCTATCTAGGTGGAATCCACAAGCGATAACCTATGGGGGCACGTAGTTGTGGAACATGGAGATTGCTTCTAGAAACCTTGACTTACTAGCATGGAGGTTTCCATCTCATGAGACAACATCTATGTTGGGAACTCGTACTTACTAAACGTGAAGGTTCTCTTGTGGGAAGCCGGACTTACTAAACGTGAAACCCGCCACTCTCATTTGTCATGTTTGCTCGGTGCTAGGCTCAAACTCCTTCTTAAATATATTTAAGACTCTAATGCATTAGTTCATAAAGAAGGCTTTAGGAGCCTGCTCCTTCATACATCATAATGCTCAAAGGATTCTAAGATGAGAATGTCCTTTCATCATAGACCCTACTTCATATGAGAATGTTCTTTCACATATTCATACAATCATACATCATGTGTATGTGCCTACAATGTGAGATCTACGTTCACATAACACCTTTAATCACACATGTTCATAACTTCATTAATCATATACTTACATACATAGAAAAAGGTATTGATGCATAGGAGAACTACCCTTTCCTTAGTCATCATGACTCTACCCTACTCATAGCCATGCATGAAGTGTTGTGTGTACATTGGTCAACATGATCACATAATAGCTATAGCCTAACGTTTAGGAATCCACCCTCTAAATATCACAACACATGTACAACATTACTCAAGTCTCAAGTTATACACACATATATATGAAGGACACTAGACTACACACACTCACATAACATCATAGGAGACAAGAACATATTCATAATTAGAATAGGAGACTCCTTACATACTTTTATCACGCATTCATATAGGGTTCAGGTAGGTGGGGGGTCATGCTACAAAGATATTCATCATCATTAGCCATATAGACCACTCCTAACCCATAACACCTCTAAAACGACTTAGGTGAAACTAAAGCCTAACACTTTTGTCTAGATGTTTTGAAGTCTTAAAATGGGTTATAATGATGTTAGTAGGCAGTTTTTAAAGTTTCGTGAATTTTGGAGGTCAAAAGTCCAAGAACGTCCATGACGTTCGAAAGGTTTGCCTTGAAAAGTGCTTGTGTGCCTTAGTGTGTTTCGTCAAATTTTATGTGTTTGTTTTGGATGAAATTAATGTGAGAGGTCCTTAACATGTGTACGAATATATTCGTGTTGGAAAAGTCTGGGCAAACTCTCCAAGGACCAACCAAAGGGTCCTAAAGGAAGACCCAATTCAAGTGCCAAGACTGTCCAAAATAGTCCCACCTACGGAGGACAATCGACGCCCAGTAGGCTGGTCGACGCCCCGTAGGTGGTGGAGTCTACGGAGACTTAGTCTAGGGAGATTGATGACCCATTTTTAAGGCTTTGTCCCAAATGACGGTAGCCATCATGGTTCGTCGATGGGACGACGCCTCGTACGTGCTTGTCCGTCGATTGACACCTGCAATTCTGCAAGTGTCTCGTCCAAGTGAGGGACATTTTGGCGGTTTAACCTAGACATCCTAAAATTAGTTGGACTACTTCTATAAGGTTATTTTAGGTATTTTAAGTGGGTTTATAAGTCTAAAACACTTAGATGAATTCATTTTCAAAATTCAAAACCAAAACCTCTAAAGAACTCTCTAGAACACCATTGAAGCTTGAAAGGAGATTGGAGATTGAAGGTTGATTTATACATCAATTCTTCTCAATTTTCGTGGTCTAGCATCAATTAAGGAATGGCTTTCATCCTTGAATCTCTTTTCTTCAAGGAGCCAATCTTCAAAGTGTTTTTCAAAGACTTCTCAAAAAGATGAACTTCTAAATTGTAATCTAGCCATGGGTTCTTGCATAAAACATTTTGAATCTTTGTATTATGATTGAATTGATGTTAATTTGATGATCTTAGACTAAAAATTCTATGAACCCATGCAATTCATGAAACCCTAGTTTTGACTATTTTATGGGTGATTTGACTGTGCCTTTATACTATTGAATTCTTGTGTAGTTTGAATAGGGATATTGAATTATGATTAGAATCATATGTAGGCTGTCCTAAATTGAAAATTTTATATTATATTATCTTTGATTGATAGTATATTATGATTATTGGATTAAATTGGTGACCATGGTCATTGGTAAGGGCCTTTGAGTATAGTGTTGGGTGATTTGGGTATGGATTGGAGTTGTAATATTGGCATGGTAGTATGTTAACCTAACCTTCTTTATATTGTGTATTATAGGTCTTAGATGATGATGATGTTTGGTATGGTCCACTTATGGTGGCGGTGCTTATGTGATATACTTGTGGATTATGTGGCCTTGTCGGCATTAATTTATGTATTATGATATTATCATTTTATAACTTGAATATGTGAGTATTGTGAAGGTCTTGATGACTTATGTGTATATTTGAAGTCCAAGCATAAATTCTTTTAGTTGATGATATGTGTCTCTAGCAGGCTATAGTGAAGCCATTATGTGTATTACTTGATGTTGATGTATGATGATTCTTGATGGATTATATAAGACTTGTGATAACTTAGATTGATGATACTATGGTAGTGAATAGGGTGACCTATAGTTTACATTGGTTGTCCCTATGTGCCTCTTGAATGATATGTTATATGTGATATGGTGAAGTATGTGTAGGTCTTGTTTTGGCAGACTTGTGTCCCTTACTTGATACATGTACAATGTGAATATGACTTCTTGACTTAATATAATAAAGCTCCTTAGTATTGTATGTGTTATTGGTATTTGACCTCGAATATAGTTAAGAAGGTCATTTATGTGGAACCTTCATCCTAGATTGAAGGTTATGATATCCTTAAAGTTGAAAGTCATAATGGTATCCTTCTTGTGTGAATGGTGGACTTAGGGTTGATTCTATGGAACGGAACGAAATCATACTTATGAAAGTCATTGAGCTATCCTCTTGACCATTGTAGGTAGCCTTAGTGGACACTCTTTGGTAAGGTGTAATGTGATTGGGTTGTGAACAAGTTATGGAACCTCTTAATGTACTCCTTTGTTGAAATACTCTATGAGAAGAAAGGCTAGCACCGAGTGAATATGCTTGGGAGTTTCTCCAAAATAAGATGACATTAGATAACAAAGAAACCCTTTGTATTCCTTAAATATGTGCCTACATGGGATGTGTCCTAGTTCTACCATTGGCAAGTAGAACACCCTCCATCAGAATAGGTTCATTACTCCGAATTTCATGCATAGCTAGTATGGTCTATGTCAGTTATTGCCTATTCTCATCATATGGGATACCTACAAGTGTTGAAGAAGTTCTATGAATTTTAGGTAGGGGTATGAGGTGCTATCTAGGCATAGCACGATTAGGCTTTGAAGATGTTAGTGTGTGAGTCCCTAGTTCTTCTCCAAGACCATTATATGAATGTCCTTAAATGTTGAGTGTATCTTAACGAACTAATGAAGAAAATGACTTAAGTTAGAAAGCATGTAATGAATAAGTAATTACCTAGAGTGGTTTAAGGATTGCCTAGTTAAGGTGTGGAGGGGGCACAGGAATGGTCTTTTCATGTATTACCTAGGGAAGTCTTAAGAACAACTCTAGATAGGAAAGTTAATTGATAAAATGGACATGATCTAAACTTAGGTAGTCGTAAAGATTATTTAAGTAAGCTTGGAGAGGGTCTATGGGCATTTTTCTTCTTGAATTACTTAAGTAAGTCTTATGATAACCTTTGGGAGGAGAATTTTATATTATATACTATTGTGTGTAATGAGAAAAAACTTATCTTAGGTAGTCTAAGGATCTCTTTGGTGTGTGTGGAGGGATTGTATGGGCGGTCGCTTCATAACTCACTCAAGTGAGCCTTAGAATCACCTTTGGTAGCAGGATCTCATGTTTATTTGTTTTGATGTGTTCTTGATTCTATCTTGTGATATCTGAGTTATATGTGAAGTCACTGTGAAATTACTGTAAGGTTACTGTAATATTAATAAAATTGTTATAAATTGTATATGACTTGGAAATGCGTCTTACATGTATTGTTTGGTGTTTAAATGTGATTCTTATACTTTTAATATGAAGTTTTAATCTAAAAGATCATATGTTGATATAAATGTCTGTTCATCATGATTTTATGCATTATGTCATACTTAGTACATGCATTGTACTAATTCCATACATTTTGTCTGTTCTAAAGGTGTGGCTAGCAGGTGAGAGGTGTCTTGAAGGAATGCTTGGAAACTAGGACTTTTTCAAGCAAAGTTGAAGTATGTCCTCACTTGACTCAAGGGCATAAATATCTTTAGACTTCTTTTATTCGAAGTATTGTTATAGACTATGTATTTCTATATTGCGATTGTATGGGCCGTGTCCAAAGTATTCTTCAGTCTAAGATTGGTGTATGTTGAGACTTAGTTTTTTCATATGGTTTTGTATAAAAGATATTATGAGATATTATTCGTGTGAAAAGTTTTAATTACGCACTATTTTTCATACATGTATGCAATGAATGATGTCTAAGGGCTTGTACAAGACCTCTGAGAGGTCAAGTACACCATGTCGCAATCCGAGAACACCATATCTTCTAGGGTGTACTCTCGGGGTGTGGAGCATAGGTTATAAAAGTGGTCTTAGGAATTAAAAAGTCTGAAAAAGTCACGTCTAGTAGAGTCTTGTTCATCGATGTGAGTCGCGAGACATCTATGGGCGAGAGCATATAGGACGATAGAGTTTCTCTTTGTTCATCACTCTTGTATCGTGTCGTAGAGTTAAAAGTTATGAGTGTCCTTCTTAATGGTTTTCTTTGTGTTTATAGGAGATGACTACTAGAAGGATGATCGCTAGGAGGTTGGAATAGGGAAGGGTGCAAGAGGAAGTTCCTCAAGGTGGACTAGCTCCACAAGGAGTTCAAGTTTCTCAAGATGCTCAAGTGCCTCCATAAGGTGTTCAAATCCCTATTGGAGGTGAAGGTAATGAGATTCCGATGGTTCCCCCTAACATGACTAATGAGGCGATTAGAGAGGCTCTACTTGCTTTAGCCCGAGCCATGACTACTCATGTGAATAGGGGTATTGAGCCTAGATTGAATGCTATGGAGATTACTACGACCTCTAGATTGAGAGACTTTGTGAGGATGAATCCTCCTATTTTTCTTGTCTCTAAGGTGGGAGAGGATCTCCAAGAGTTTCTACATGGTGTGTACAAGGTGTTAAGTGTCATGGGGGTGACTTCTAGGGAGAAGGCAGAATTAGCTTCGTACCAATTGAGGGAGGTTGCTCAGGTGTGGTACACTCAATAGAAAGATAATAGGCTGGTTGAGTCGGGTCCCATAGAGTAGGAGGAGTTTAAGGAGGCTTTCTTAGGAAAGTACTTTCCCCGTGAGAGGAGGGAGGTGAAGGTTGAAGAGTTCATTAATATCAAGCAAGGCAATATGAGTGTTGAGGAGTATTTCTTGAAGTTCACCATGTTTTATAGGTATGCTCCATCCTTGGTGTCTAACCCTAGGGATGAGATGAGTACGTTTGTGATTGGTGTTGCCGACCTTGTGAAAGAAGAGTGTCGTACGGTCATGCTCCACAATGACATAAACTTGTCTAGGATTATGGTGTATGCTCAATCCATTGAGGATTCCAAGCTTAGTAGGATTTCTAGAAACTTGAAGAGGAGTGGACCAAGTGAGCAAAACCAACCTAGGTTCAAGAAGAGGGCTCCAATTCAAGATGAACCTAGGGATCCTAAGGTCAAACTTCAGAAACTTAGTGGCTCTCAAAATGGTAAGCCTACTTGGGTTACTTGTGGGAAGAAGAACTATGGGAAATGTCTAGTTGGTATCGGGAATTGCTTTGGATGTGGTAAGGATGGTCATAAGGTGAAGGATTATCCTACTATTGCAGCTAGAGGAAAAGAAAGCAATCAAGTTCCTCCAAGTGTTCCAAGTGATGATGTTCCAAGGAAGAATCGCTTCTATACACTCTGGGCTAAGGGATCAAAGCCGAATGAAGATGATGTTGGTATGTTATAGTTTCTACTTTTAGTTATTATGGGTTCCTTATAAGTGGGGGAGTATGATGAGTAGTGGAGTTTTGATTGATTGTTCCATCTCTTCTATTCTATTCAAGCTTGAGAGTTAGAAGGTTATAGTAGCATGTTGCATGTTGCATGATGTTTAGGAGTCTTGTTGAAATTGAATTTCATTGATTCCTTGCATTGTGCATTTCATGAAGTTATAATTATGTTGTAAAATGAGTTTATATGATTTTATCTTTCATATTTTCATGCTTTCATCATAAATTTCTTAAGAGTTTCATTTTTGAAAATTTTAAGCATAGTTCACTGTAAAGATTTTGGAATTTTGACTAAATTGTTATTTTGTAAAAAATGATTATAATGTGTATAGAATTGATGTATATGAGTAATATAATGTGTGGAGAAGGATTTCCTACTATTTGAAATAAAGAATTTGAGTCTTATTGCATAATGAGTCGTAGATTAGTTTATATCCTCTTGTTGTGTTTTGAGTCTCTCAAGTATGTGAAATTGGTGTTCCTCCTAAATTTTGTATTGTGTATGGTGTGGTATGGTTATGTCCTGCTAATATTGATTTTCTTATCTCTGAATAGTGTTTAAAATAAAGCAAGTGTCATTCGAGGACGAATGTTGTCCAAGTGGGGGGAGAATGTAACACCTCTAAAAGGACTTAAGTGAATCTAGAGAATAAAACTTGTGTATAGATGTTTTGAAGTCTTAAAATGGATTATAGTGATGTTAGGAGGCAGTGTTTAAAGTTTTGTGAAGTTTAGAAGTCAAACGTTCAAGAACGTCCATGACGTTCGAAAGGTTTGCCTTGAAAATTGCTTGTATGCCTTAGTGTGTTTCGTCAAGTTTTATGTGTTTGTTTTGGATGAAATTGATGTGAGAGGTCCTTAACATGTGTAAGACTATATTTAGGTTGAAAACGTCCGGACAAAACCCCATGATCGTCCGGAGAAGATCATGGGTTCATGGAGAATTTCATTGGAAAACATCAATTTAACATTAATAGCGTCATATCTTAACGTTTGAAAACCTTTCATGCAAGAACCCATGATTTAGAGTAGAAATTGGACTTTTCATTCTTTTTTAAATCCTTTAAAAACGTCTTTGAAATTGGCTCTAAGGTGATAGCAAACCTTAGATGAAGAACTCCCATAACTTATTTGAAGAACCCAATGTTAATTGAAGAAGAAACTCCATTGAAGACCCATCTTTAAGCTTCATTTTCACCTTGACTCTCATGGAGGTTTTTGGAAGAAATTTTGGAGGGAATATGTTTTGATCTTAGTGTTAGGGTTTAATAGAGTGTTTAATGACTTATACACATTTAAAATACCCATACTCACTCAAAACAAACGTCCAAATACTTATAGGGGCTTGGAGTGAATTTACGACATCACCCCATCAACTTAACATAACCTGGCAGCAAGGACTTAGGACCATCGACGTGACCATCAACGATCCGTGGTCTCACCCACGCCACGTCAATGGGGTCCCGTCAGTTGCACACAAACTTTCCACTTACGGCTTGCTTTGCTTCCCATCGATGGTCCGTAAGCCAGCTTACGTCCCGTCGGTGGGGTCTCGTTGGTTGGTTCAGGAACTTCCCAACCTGCAGACATGATGGCTCCATCAACGGAAGACATCGACTGGCCGTCGACTGGTCCATCGTTTGGCCACTGCCTAGCAGTGTTGGTCTCCAAGTTGGGGTCCTCCCGTAGGACCCCTTTGAGGGTCCTATGTGGAGTCGTACCCGGACGTTTCCAGCCCGAACATGCACGTATACAAGTTTAGGACCTACCACATAAGTTTCATCCAAAATGAACACGTAAAACTGTAACGACCTGCTTAGTCGTTTTGAGCAGCAGATTTTATTTCTGGAAAACTGTCTGAGACGACGTATCCAACGACGGACCGTCATGGGCACGACGGACCGTCGAGGGTGTCTCGTTCCAAACACTTGGAATTCTTATATTGAGTGCTGAAATCGATTCTCTGAAGTCTATGACGGACATGCAGGACGGACCGTCACAGACATGACGGACCGTTGTGAGGTTCCGTTTCAAAACACTTCAACTCTTGAGAATTGGGTACTGAGAGCAATTCTCTGAAGTCTGTGACGGACATGCAGGACGGACCGTCACAGACATGACGGACCGTTGTGATGTTCCGTTTCAAAACACTTCAACTCTTGAGAATTGGGTACTGAGAGCAATTCTCTGTCCGTCGTGACGGAAGTGCAGGACGGACCGTCGTAGGCACGACGGACTGTCACAGGTTGCATAATCCCAGTCTGGGTCAAATTTCTGGGTAAGTTTTAAAGGGGAGTTTTGGACTATTCTTGCTATAATTATAAATTTTAGTGGGTCAATGTTAAAAACTCAAATCCTTGGGGGTGTAAAGGAGATGACCTTGAGTTACTTAGTGGGTGGTTTCCTCATCTTTCTCATACATACTTATTCTGCTTTAATATTATGGACAAAGCGAGAGCGGTTCGAAAGGAAGATTAAAAAATACGAGGCGAACAAGGAGAAGACGAGGCAACGACTCTATAGGCGAGACAACCAAGAGGAGGAAACAGAAGCTTGAGAGATTGCTGTTGCCCTGATCAGGATCTTGGTGAAGTAGGTTATCGGTTTAGGTTATCGCGTTTGATTCTACTATTAGTATAAAACTCTTACTTATAGTGAATTGATATGTAATTGGTAGTATTGTAAAACACCTTCTATATGCTCAATTGCTGCTTGCCTGAAGTGATTTTATGTGATGTGATAAAATAAAGCTTAATGAACGCTTTTTGAATCCAACTTTAATCTTGAAGAAACCCTATTTAACCTTGAGATTGATGATCGGCACTTGGATAAAAACTGCTTGTGAATTGATAGAATGCTGTTAGTGGCTGGAGTGTCCACGTTCCGCCACCTAGTATTAACGGGATAGGGGTGTCAACGAACCGACACGTAGACATTAGGGGATCGAGGAAGTTCTGCGACAATTAGTATTAGGGGCAATCGGGTTGTCACGAATCTCCCGACAGTTAGCAATTCAGTGGATCGGTGAGTGTCACGTTCCGACACATAGTATTAGGGGATCGGGTGTCA